>CM077183.1:3791969-3964469 GCA_039654105.1 Coreius guichenoti
TCTTGAGTCACTTTATATAAAACTCCTTAGTTCGAAATGGAGGTTTTATTTATTTATTTTAAGAGTGCATGACTAGTAAACACACACACATACACACACTCTCACACATACACTAACACTTACACACAGACATACACACACACACACACACACACTCACACATACACTAACACTTACAGACAGACATACACACACACACACACACACTCTCTCACACATACACTCACACTTACACACACACACACACACACACACACACACAGACAAACACACACACTCTCTCAAACACTCATACACACACTCTCTCTCACACACACACATACACACACCACACACACACACACATACCACCACACACATACACACACACACACCATACACACACACACACACACACACATACACACTCTCTCACATATACACTCACTTACACACAGACAAACACACACACACTCTCTCTCTCAAACACGCACACATACACTTACTCACACACACACACACAGTCTCTCTCACACACACACACACAAACACACACACACTTACACAAACACTCTCACGCACACTCACACACACACATATACACACCACACTCTCTCTCTCTCTCTCTCTCTCTCTCTCACACACACACTCACTCTCTCACACAAACACACACACACCACACACTTTCTCTCTCACACACACACACACACACACACACACTCACTCTCTCACAAACACACCACAAACACACACATCCACTTGCCTCGAATAAGCAGATAAGAATTCCAGTATAGAGATGTCATCTTTGTGAAGTGTTTTTGCTGGCCGTTATGCACGGCTCATGCTGTGTGTGTTTATCTGTTGTGAATGTGCTCTCATGTTCTTTAATGTCTGTCTGTCTTTAAACGACTCCTGAGCATTAATGGACCGCTTACAGAAGTGAAACCGCAAGACGGTAATGGCCTGTTACACATCCATCGCAATGACAACAAACATCTCAGGCAGAGGGATGATGATTTCAGCTCGGTTTATATTAGAAAACAGACAATCTGATTGGATGGAATAGTTGATGTGCACATGTAAATTGTGCATTATTGCTCTCCAGAAGAATATATATTCTGATTACTGTTAAATCATAAATGCAATCATTTATTGGGCATTTTATCATCATATTGCTGTTGCTGCTGCTGCTGATTTATAAAAGCAATAACCCACTCAAAAGATATTAAGTCGATTTTTAAGTCAATTTTATTTGAATAGCGCTTTTCACAATATACGTTGTTTTAAATTCATACTGTTAATGTGTTCAATAACATAATGCATTATAGTTTAAATTGTATTGTTTAGGGCTTTGCAATACAATTTGGCAACAATAAAACGATCAACCGGTCAAGATATGGCATATGTCGCTTTAATATATTCATCAGTTACAATAATTTACTATGTTTAAGATGATTTTAGCCTGTTACTGTAACTGTAAAGTGCCGGTAGCGGTTGCTTTTTGCTTTTTCTCCATGACATATTTTAGTAATCATCATAATTTATATGATTTAGAATTATATGGTTAGAATAAAAACTGTTTTGAAATTGGACATGGTTTTATCATGGAAACAATACTTGACAAAAGACTGAGCCATCTGACCAATCAGAGCAGAGTAGACCAATCACAACAGACTGGGCCATCTGACCAATCAGAGCAGAGTAGACCAATCACAACAGACTGGGCCATCTGACCAATCAGAGCAGAGTAGACCAATCACAACAGACTGGACCATCTGACCAATCAGAGCAGAGTAGACCAATCACAACAGACTGGGCCATCTGACCAATCAGAGCAGAGTAGACCAATCACAACAGACTGGGCCATCTGACCGATCAGAGCAGAGTAGACCAATCACAACAGACTGGACCATCTGACCAATCAGCAGAGTAGACCAATCACAACAGACTGGACCATCTGACCAATCAGAGCAGAGTAGACCAATCACAACAGACTGGGCCATCTGACCAATCAGAGCAGAGTAGACCAATCACAACAGACTGGGCCATCTGACCGATCAGAGCAGAGTAGACCAATCACAACAGACTGGACCATCTGACCAATCAGCAGAGTAGACCAATCACAACAGACTGGGCCATCTGACCAATCAGAGCAGAGTAGACCAATCACAACAGACTGGGTCATCTGACCAATCAGAGCAGAGTAGACCAATCACAACAGACTGGACCATCTGACCAATCAGAGCAGAGTAGACCAATCACAACAGACTGGACCATCTGACCAATCAGCAGAGTAGACCAATCACAACAGACTGGGCCATCTGACCAATCAGAGCAGAGTAGACCAATCACAACAGACTGGGCCATCTGACCAATCAGAGCAGAGTAGATCAATCACAACAGACTGGGCCATCTGACCAATCAGAGCAGAGTAGACCAATCACAACAGACTGGGCCATCTGACAAATCAGAGCAGAGTAGACCAATCACAACAGACTGGGCCATCTGACCAATCAGAGCAATCAGAGCAGAGTAGACCAATCACAACAGACTGGGCCATCTGACCAATCAGAGCAGAGTAGACCAATCACAACAGACTGGGCCATCTGACCAATCAGAGCAGAGTAGACCAATCACAACAGACTGGGCCATCTGACAAATCAGAGCAGAGTAGACCAATCACAACAGACTGGGCCATCTGACCAATCAGAGCAATCAGAGCAGAGTAGACCAATCACAACAGACTGGGCCATCTGACCAATCAGAGCAATCAGAGCAGAGTAGACCAATCACAACAGACTGGGCCATCTGACCAATCAGCGCAATCAGAGCAGAGTAGACCAATCACAACAGACTGGGCCATCTGACCAATCAGCGCAATCAGAGCAGAGTAGACCAATCACAACAGACTGGGCCATCTGAACAATCAGAGCAGAGTAGACCAATCACAACAGACTGGGCCATCTGACAAATCAGAGCAGAGTAGGCCAATCACAACAGACTGGGCCATCTGACCAATCAGAGCAATCAGAGCAGAGTAGACCAATCACAACAGACTGGGCCATCTGAACAATCAGAGCAGAGTAGACCAATCACAACAGACTGGGCCATCTGACAAATCAGAGCAGAGTAGACCAATCACAACAGACTGGGCCATCTGACCAATCAGAGCAATCAGAGCAGAGTAGACCAATCACAACAGACTGGGCCATCTGAACAATCAGAGCAGAGTAGACCAGTCACAACAGACTGGGCCATCTGACCAATCAGAGCAGAGTAGACCAATCACAACAGACTGGGCCATCTGACCAATCAGAGCAGAGTAGACCAATCACAACAGACTGGGCCATCTGACCAATCAGAGCAGAGTAGACCAATCACAACAGACTGGGCCATCTGACAAATCAGAGCAGAGTAGACCAATCACAACAGACTGGGCCATCTGAACAATCAGAGCAGAGTAGACCAATCACAACAGACTGGACCATCTGACCAATCAGAGCAGAGTAGACCAATCACAACAAACTGGGCCATCTGACCAATCAGAGCAGAGTAGACCAATCACAACAAACTGGGCCATCTGAACAATCAGAGCAGAGTAGACCAATCACAACAGACTGGGCCATCTGACCAATCAGAGCAGAGTAGACCAATCACAACAGACTGGACCATCTGACCAATCAGAACAGAGTAGCTCACAGGGACTGAATCATCTGACGAGTCGTTTGAGAATCATTGAAAAATGTGGTAATGATGTGCATTGTATATTATGAGAAAATTAAAGTGTTTTTTGACCTTGGATGCATGTAAACCTGTTGTAGCAGACTCCAAAACACAATTAGGAGCCTTTAAAATAGCATAATAGGGGCCCTTTAAATGAATGAATGAATGAATGAATGAATTAACTTAAGCACAATTAAAATGTCTGAGTACAAAGTAAAAATATGCAAGTTCTGCTTACTTAAACTTTGAATTTCTTAACATTAAAAATGTTGATAACTGATTACCTAAATTTTTTTGAGTTTTGCCAATTTATTCGGGTTTACAGTGGTTGTTCAGTAAAAGTAGTTTTTGGTTTAAAAAAGAATTGACTTGTAGAATCATCATCTGACTGCACAGATATAATATAATGCTATTCATCCCTGATAAAAGGTGTAGTCCTGCAGACAGACACACTGTTAGCTGAATACAGGAGTTTGGCTGTAAATCTACATTCACTGTGACCCGCCGGCAGGTTGCACTCCTGTACTACCATCTCTCTCTCTGTCTCTCTCCGTCTCTGTGCATTTACAGTCTTTATGTCTCTGTGGGACTGGAGCAAAGTACAGACTGTCTCATACATTCTGTTCCTCTTGAACACGCTGAATGATCATAAAAAATAAGAGAGAGAGATGACAAGGATTTACGAGTATGAGACTAGCAGGTACACAACGCTCCGCTGTGCCTGTTCTAATGATGAACGCGCTCATGTCTTTCTCTCTCTGCAGCTGTCAGTCATTCATCACAGATGATTTCCTGTCCCAGCAGACACGCTCACAGACTTTACACTCTCTGATCTTTGATTGATGGCTGTCAGTCATATTTCAAGCACCTCTTGAGATGAGCAAACCTGCTCAACCACTTCCTGTGACAATCTTGAGGTGGGAGGAGCCGGACGACCCCTATGCAATGAGGTTAAGTGGAGAATGTGTATATATATATATATATATATATATATATATATAAAGGCTTTGGGCACGGCCATGTTTATGGATGAACAGGACAGTGTTTTTGGTGCACTTGGACACACATTACGTTGAATGTCAGGAAATCAAAGCTAAATGTTGATTTCCTCTCTTTGTGTTCATTCGTTTGGCTTGATGTTTAGCCTCTCTGCATTAGCATAAACCATAATGCGCAGAGACGAGCAATCATTAAAGTTTAATGGTCGTTTTGCCGCTAGCGACCATAAGAGAGTGAGACAGAACTAAACGTGTGTTTTAATGATGAAGAAAGTAAAAGCTGTGCTTCCTTTTTAGGGCATGAAAGACTAAGAGTCATTTGTTATCATATTCAAAAACTACCAGGCATTGAAATCTGACAGGATATGTTTGATAATACCTTAAGCCTGTATATACATCTTACAAGTATTCAATGATGATGATCTAATGTGAGTTTGGGTGTTGATCATTGTTTTTTTCATGCATTTTTAAAGGTATAACCATGACTTGTCAGGTGTTGTAATGCAGTAACGCTATGGTTATAGTTATTCACAAGAGCATGCGACTGATTATTATCTTTATGAATGCTTGAGTAATATATGTATAATGCATTATACAAGCTTGGAGTTCAAGTGTCAGCGTAAGGTCTATTTGGGCTAATGAACACATATGATGTGTGTTGTACTCGACAGCGCTCTGATGACCCACGCGCTGTGAGCAGATGAAATATGCGGCAGCTCCCATATGGCATTTCTGCAGGACGCCAACACTGTAGTGCAAACCCAGCAGAAACCTGATCAAGAGATTCACATTTGCCTTCAGTGAGAGAGAGAGAGAGTGTGTGTGTGTGTGTGTGTTTCCTGGGATGGCCGCCCATTACAGCCCCTCTGACTGAGTTGATGGAGGTACAGATATTATAGAGCCACGAGCCTCTTTCGCTAAAAGACCAGACACTAATGAAATTAAGAGAAAAGACATGCGGTCACAGAGGCCAGAGCTGTTTTCAGCATCGCTTTGCTGGCTCTGTATAAATTCTCCTGTTATTTATGGTCCCTCTAGGCAGGTCATGTGCTCAGGCATTTGGAGAAAAGCAGACTCAATAGGTATATATATATAACTAATTAATCACACATTTTTCTGTAATTATTCGCAATTTAAAAACATTGGAGTTTTTAATATTTTTATACTGTAATAATTTCACAGTTACTCTCCAAATTAATGTAGAAACAACTTATTAAATATTTGTTGTAATAGTGTTTTTTTATGAATGAAGGCCAGTATCACTGATACTAATACTGGTACTGTCTCCTCTATGAATTTTTTTATTTTTATTAAACATTAATGATAGACATTCAACATTACAGTATAATTGAAAGCTATATCAATTTCAACATTTATTAGGCTTTAAAACAACTTTTTTTTAAAAAGCGACTCAATGTTCCTTCTGTTCTAAAATGACATTTTAGAATTAGTAACGGAGGCTTGGGCTCAACTGTCAAACTGTCAACTAAAGAAGCCATGGTTTACAGTGAATTTATAACAGCTAAGGGGCGTAGTTAAGCACGTGCCTAAAACCCCCTTAGCTGTTATAAATTCACTGTAAACCACAGGTTCTGCTTTTATAAAACGGTTACCACACAATACAAATATTAAAGCCAAAATATATGTATCAATGCAACTTTCACGAAGTAAAATCAATAAAAGCCTTCCTAAAATAATTCCTGACCGTGAACAGCAACCACTGATCTATATAAATGTTCTCTATATAGATCAGTGACAGCAACAGAAGTTACTTTATTACGCCATTAGATGGCGGCAAAGACTGTCTTAATGAGTGAGTCACTCAATAGCAAAGACTTTTATATTGAAAGGACTCAAACTTGTGTGAACACGGGAATAAGACGCAACTGACAAATGAGCGTTGTCACTGTCAGGATGCGGGAAAACCCCTTTATTGTTAAAAGGACAAGATATCGCACCGGACATTCAACAGATTTTTTTATTACGAACATAGGACTGACCTTAAGGAATATGCTAAATCTGAATGCAGGTGATACACTCAGTAGGGCTGGGCGATATGGCTGAAAACTGTATCACGATATAAGTGTTTCATATCGGTCGATATCGATATTATTATTGATATTTTTTATGACCTATTTAAAATAAGGACCAGGAGAACTTAATCTTCCTCTGATTATAATCTCCTCAGTTATAAAGGCAGAAATGTCAACACAACCATGGAAAACACTCAAATAATTAAAATGTAAACATAAGTCTAAAATCACAATGAACACTTAACAATTATCTCTTAACATTAAGGTGCAGTGCCTCCGTTATTTCTTTGTACCGTTTAGAGATGCTTTGTCATAAGGCACTGATGCAGAGTACCTCTCCATGTCGTTTCAAAGAATAGCACAACGGCGAGCGCGTAGAGTATAAACACCTCCCCAAACGGACGAGGTGCTGCAGAGCCAGACGAAAGTATAAACAAGGCTTAAGGTGGTAAAAACCATAGTTTGTGGTATTACCAGTCTTGGTGGGGATGACGGTCTTGCAAACGAATGGTCTGACTACGGTCAGACTTATAAAATCCAAAAAACTGTTTACGTGTAAACAGTCGATACTGTAAACGATTACGTGTCTATCGCGATACATATCGTTATCGTTTTATCGCCCAGCCCTAACACTCAGTCACGCAATCTCTCTCTTACAATAATACAAGCTTCAATGAGAACAAACATATGTTTACGTTGCTAAGGGTGTTGTGCAATGTTACAGAGAACCGTTAAGTGAAGCATGAATAAAACACAGCTATTGGCCAATCAGAATCAAGAACTGGAACAAACCGTTCGAGATTTGAATCCTTTGTGGAAGGAAGTAGTTCTTCACAAAAGAGTGTTTTTAAAGTTGTTTTTTATTTATTTACTCACTTGTGCCGTCAAAATGTTGTATAAACACAATATCACACCCATAGCCGTGTGATATACTGTAAACAATTTGAGTATGATTAAAGAGTATGATTTTACAATAAATTACTGTAGTCAGAAATTTACTGTGAAATCAATGCATGCTGGGTCATTTTCTTACAAATGACTGTGAATCAACAGCAGAATGATGCTGACGTCACAGTTCCTCACTGCTCTTGTTTTACTGTGATTTCACATCATAATGTTGTCTTTAAAACCATGCCACTGTAATACATTTATTCTTTACCACTGTAATTGTTTTGAAGTCACCATAATGGTGATCAGTGTTCCATTAGCTTGGGATCTTGGACCCTCTGTATTCATATTCAAATTTCTGTTCTAGCCAAGTCAGACAAATAAAAAACATAGTTTAGTCAAACTATTCTTCGTATGAATATGAAGATTTTGTTTTTGTATTATTTAAGCATGAAGATTTACCAATAACTTATTTCAAATTCATAACTTTTTGTAGATGAATCTTTCACAATAGTGAAGCAACTGCTTAGATTCATCTTTGAAAGATCTCGTATCATCTCGTAAGCATCACCTAATGATGCACAGACATCAGTACTTGACATACAAAACACAACAATGGTGACACTCAACAAATAATAAAAACACTTATACAACATAAACTAGCATTGCAAAATAAACCAACAATACAAACTGCTAAAAGTGAAGCAAAAATAAACCAACAAGAATCAAAAAACTCCACAGCATAATCTATTCATGCTGCAGTGCATGCTGGGTACCTTCATGATACATATTCACTGTAGAAATACAGTATGATGTTGTTTGTTTGTGTTTTCCAATACGCACAGTAAAACGTCTCGGTTACGTATGTAACCCTCGTTCCCTGAAGGAGGGAACGGAGACGTACGTCGGACGTCACCGACGAATTGGGATCACTTCTGGGAGCCCCTATCAGCTTCGAGTGTATAGAGAACGGGCCAATGGCCATTGGCGTGCGAGATTTGCATCTCGCGCTCCGCCCCGCATCGCGGGTATAAAGCGGAAGCGGATGCAGCGCACATTTGTTTTTCACTGAGGAGCCGAACTAGTGACTCGGCCGCTGCAGTGATGGTACAGCAACTGTGGCGACGGGACGTACGTCTCCGTTCCCTCCTTCAGGGAACGAGGGTTACATACGTAACCGAGACGTTCCCCTTCAGTCGGTCACGTTCGACGTACGTCGGACGTCACCGACGAATTGGGATCCCTATGGAAAACGCCACAGTTACTACCACTTCCAGCGAAGCGAAGCGAAGCGAAGCGCCCAGCGAAAGCCCCTCAGACCCCCGTCTGTTCGGGGCGGGGAACCTACGCAGGGAGAGTCACTGCTGCTGTTCCGCAAGACCCACTCAGCAGAGTATTGGATAACGCTGGGAAAGCGTGCCCCGGGGGGCCGCTGCGGAAGCCACATCCTACCCGTAGGGAGGTATCATGTGGAATATACATGTATGGACTGGCCGTGGGCAGTACAACATACGGAAGTCCCAGGGGTGGCCCCGGCCAATGCAGGCGGGAGACTACACCGCACAGAGACGGCAGAGCGAGCTCTGCCAAGGGAAAGACACGGGCTCGCCGTAGGGAGCCGTACCGTGGAAGAATACACATATGGGACCGCCGTAGGGGTCACAACATATGGATACCCAGCCTAACACAAGTTCCACCAATGCATACGAGTGTTAGACCTGGCGTCGGACGCTCCGCCACGTCTGACTGCCACGGGTTGCGGAGGACTCAACAGGGTTCGCCGTGCTGGGGAACTCGACTGGAGCATATCAGCGCACGTATCCGGTCCATGAGGAGGGGAATGGCGCAGCAAGCCGACACTAGAACGGGCCCTTCGGTGTTACCGGCTATTTGAAGCGAGCACACGGGAAGAAACCGGCTCTACACGGAGGCTATAGAATCTAGCGAACGTGTTAGGTGTCGCCCAGCCCGCAGCTCTACATATATCTGTCAGCGAGGCGCCGTGTGCCAGCGCCCAGGAAGAGGCCACACTCCTAGTGGAGTGGGCCCTCAACCCAAGCGGGCAGGGCACGCCTTGGGTTTCATACGCCAAGGCGATGGCATCCACTATCCAGTGAGCCATCCTCTGCTTGGAGACAGCCTTTCCCTTCTGCTGGCCTCCGTAACAGATGAAGAGCTGTTCTGAGGTCCTGAAGCTTTGCGTTCTGTCCACGTAAGTCCGCAGAGCGCGAACGGGACAGAGAAAAGCCAGGGCTGGGTCTGCCTCCTCCGAAGGCAGCGCTTGCAGGTTCACCACCTGGTCCCGAAAGGGAGTGGTGGGAACCTTGGGCACATATCCGGGCCGGGGTCTCAGGATTACCTGAGAGTTACCCGCCCCGAATTCCAGGCACGATTCGTCGACCGAAAATGCCTGCAGGTCCCCTACCCTCTTGATGGAAGCCAATGCAGTCAGGAGTACTGTCTTCCAGGACAGGATTTTTAACTCTACTGACTGCAAAGGCTCAAAGGGAGCCCTCTGTAATGCGGTTAGCACCAGGGGCAAGTCCCAAGAGGGTATAGAGTGAGGGCGAGGCGGATTTAATCTCCTCGCCCCCCTCAGGAACCTGACGACCAGATCGTGCTTTCCTAGGGACTTACCTTCGACCATGCTGTGATTTGCGGCGATAGCGGCAACATACACTTTGAGGGTGGAGGGAGACAGCCTTCGCTCCAACCCTTCTTGCAGGAAGGAAAGCACAGAGCCGATCGAACATCTTCGGGGGTCTTCTCGACGAGAAGAACACCACTCGACGAACACCACTCGACGAACAGGTTCCACTTCAACGCGTAGAGGTGCCTCGTAGAGGGGGCTCTGGCGGAAGTGATGGTGTCTACCACAGCCTGTGGTAGGCCACCTAGAACCTCCGCGTCCCATCCAGGGACCAGACATGGAGTTTCCAGAGGTCCGGACGCGGGTGCCACAGGGTGCCCCGTCTCTGAGTCAGGAGGTCCTTCCTCAGAGGAATGGGCCAAGGAGGTGCTGTCGCGAGGAGCACTAGTTCCGGGAACCAGGTCCGGTTGGGCCAGTATGGCGCAACTAGCAAGACCTGCTCCTCGTCCTCCCTGACCTTGCACAGTGTCTGCGCAAGAAGGCTCACTGGGGGAAACGCATATTTGCGTAGGCCCCGGGGCCAGCTGTGTGCCAGCGCATCCGAGCCGAGGGTCCCCCCGGTCAGGGAATAGAACAACTGGCAGTGAGACGTGTCCGGGGCGGCAAACAGGTCTACCTGTGCGGTCCCGAAGCGACTCCAGATCAGCTGGACCACCTGGGGATGGAGTCTCCACTCTCCTGGGAGCACTTGCTGTCGTGAGAGCTCGTCGGCTGCACGATTGAGCAGGCCCGGGATATGAATGGCACGAAGCGACCTCAGATGCTTCTGACTCCAGAGGAGGAGATGGCGGGCGAGTTGTGACATGCGGCGGGAGCGTAGACCACCCTGTTTGTTGATGTACGCAACGGCCGCAGTGTTGTCCGTACGGACCAGAACGTGCTTGCCTCGTAGCGGCCCTTTGAGGCGGCCCAGCGCAAGACGAACTGCTAACAACTCGAGGCAATTGATATGCCATTGCAGTTGAGGCCCCGTCCACAGACCCGAAACTGCAAGCCCGTTGTACGTGGCCCCCCAGCCGGTGGATGAGGCATCCGTGGAGACCACAGCATGCCTGGACACTTGTTCTAGGGGAACTCCTGCCCGTAGGAACGAAGGGTCCAACCACGGACTGAAGGTTTGGCGACACTTCGGTGTTACTGAGACACGGAATGAGCCGCTCTGCCACGCCCATCTCGGGACTCGGTCGTGTAGCCAGTGTTGAAGCGGCCTCATATGAAGCAATCCGAGCGGCGTCACTGCGGCTGTGGATGCCATATGCCCCAGGAGCCTCTGAAAATGTTTCAGTGGTACCGCTGTCCTGCATTTGAACGAATTCAAGCAGTTCAACACCGACTGGACGCGCTGCTCTGTGAGTCGCGCTGTCAGATTGACCGAGTCCAACTCCATACCGAGAAAAGAGATCCTCTGCACGGGGCAGAGTTTGCTCTTTTCCCAGTTGACCTGAAGTCCCAACAGGCTGAGGTGACTGAGCACCATGTCCCTGTGTTCGCACAACTGTGCCTTCGACTGAGCCAGAATCAGCCAGTCGTCGAGGTAGTTGAGAATGCGAACACCACGCTCTCTCATGGGAGCAATGGCCGCCTCCGCGACCTTTGTGAAGACGCGGGGCGACAGGGACAGCCCGAAGGGTAGGACTCTGTACTGATATGCCCGTCCCTCGAACGCAAAGCGTAGGAACGGTCTGTGTCGGGGGAGAATCGAGACATGAAAGTACGCGTCCTTCAGGTCGATCGCTGCAAACCAATCTTGGGGACGGATGCACCTGAAGATGCGTTTCTGCGTTAGCATTCTGAACGGCAGCCTGTGAAGGGACCGATTCAAGAACCACAGGTCCAAGATTGGCCGTAACCCGCCGCCTTTCTTGGGTACAATGAAGTACGGGCTGTAGAAGCCTGTCTTCATATCGGCTGGAGGGACCGGCTCTATCGCGTCCTTCGCCAGTAGGACTGCGATCTCCGCCCGTAGCACGGGGGCGTCCTCCTTCGACACGGAGGTGAAGTGAACGCCCCTGAACTTGGGGGGCCGCCGAGCGAACTGAATCGCATAGCCGAGTCTGATAGTACGGATGAGCCAGCGGGACGGGCTGGGGAGCGCTAACCAGGCTCCCAGCGACCGAACCAGCGGGACCAACGGCACCACAGACGTACCCGCAGCGGGGCAGCGCAGCGGAGTGCAGGGACCCGACTCGGACGGCATCGCGGCCCGAAGTGGGGTCTGAGTGCGCAATGCAACACTTACCTGCTTCCGCTGAGGGGGTGCACGAGTGTGCGGAGGCCTCTTGTGTGCGTCCTGGACACAGCCAGCACCCCCTGCTGGCGATAAGAGAGGCACCGGAGGGTGACAAGGCATGGGAGCGTCGTACACCGCCAAGCGCGCTCTCTTGGCACCCAGAGATTTTAGAAACAGCTCTTTTTTTGAAGTTTTGGGTACCACTGGCCCGAAGGCCAGTGGCGGAACAGAAACCAAACAAGAACATAAAATTCTCTCCCGGCCCTCCAGCGGGAGAAGGAGCGGTGCTGTCACCACCTCCTGAAGAGCTGTCTCCTCCATCTCTGGGTGGCCCGTCTCAGGGTCTCTTACGACGACGCTTGCCACCTGGCTTGGCAGCGGCCTGAGCGGGCTGGACGGCCTTCCCGCGGCCGGCTCCACGCCGTTGCCCTGGTGGAGGCTGCTGCTGGGCTGGGGCGGGAGCGGGGGCGGCGGCGGGCGGCTGCCCTCGGCGACGAGCAGGCGGAGGAGCTGCGGCCGGCGGCTGGGCAGCAGCTGACCGCCGGGGCAGGATGTGTTTGATGGCCTCCGTCTGCTTCTGGACAGTCGAGAACTGCTGGGCAAAGCTCTCGACCGCGTCGCCGAACAGCCCAACCTGGGAAATGGGGGAGTCCAGGAACCGATACTTATCAGTCTCCCTCATATCGGCCAGGTTGAGCCAGAGATGTCGCTCCTGGACCACAAGAGTGGACATCGCCTGACCAATGGAACGGGCGGTGACTTTCGTCGCCCGGAGGGCGAGGTCCGTCGCCGTCCGGAGCTCCCGGAGGAGCTCTGGGTCAGGTCTACCCTCGTGCATGTCCATGAGTGCCTGGGCCTGGTGCACCTGGAGCAACGCCATGGCATGCAAGGCGGACGCAGCCTGTCCACAAGCCTTGTAAGCCTTCCCAGTTAGACTGGAGGAGAACTTACAGGCCTTGGGTGGGTGGCGTGGGTCTCCGCGCCAGGTGGAAGCGGACGCCGGACACAGTTGCATCGCGACCGCCCGTTCCACCGGCGGGATCCCCACGTACCCCTTGGCTGGCCCGCCGTCGAGAGTAGTGAGGAGGGAGGAGCTACTCGGCCGGTTTCTGGCAGAAAAAGGTGCCGTCCACGACCTCGTGAGCTCCTCATGCACTTCCGGGAAGAAGGGCACCGGGGCGGGACGCTGAGAACCAGCGCGAGCCGCCCCGAGAAACCAATCATCCAGCCTAGAAGGCTCGGGACACGGTGGAGGGTTCCACACGAGCCCGACCTTTTCGGCGGCCCGGGAAAGCATAGCCGTCAGCTCGGGGTCCGTCTCGGACAACGCCACTCTCCCAGAGGGAGGCAACGCAGCCGGGTCTTCATCCCCCGAGGACTGAAACTCCCCCTCCGATGCAGCGATCGACATCCTATCCTCTGCTGGAGCTCCAAAGGTCACCGTTGGACCACCTCGAGAGGGGCCAGCGACTTCCTCCGAAAGCTCAACCGGCTGCGGCACTACAGAGGGTTTAGGGGCCCACGGAGGCTGGCTCGGCGGGTGTGCCCTAAACGTGATCCTCAGGTCACCCTGGCTATTCGCCGAAGTAGGTCTATCCTGCTGGGCAGGGATAGCACTAGATCGGGGCATAGGTAAGGGGACTCCACCCTCCCGAAGGTAGGCGAGTCTCGACCTTAGCGCCGAGATAGTCATGTTCCCGCAATGGGAACACGAACTATCCACAAACGCTGCCTCGGCATGTTGAATACCCAGACATGTCAGGCAGCGATTGTGACCGTCAGCTGGTGACAGGGAACGACCGCATCCAGAAACGCACGGGTGGAATGACATCTTGAAAAAGACGCAATTTCACACCCGTGTTGCTCTTTTAGAAGAAGCTCTTAACGTGCCGAAGCACCCAGGAACAACCGCGGCAAACACAGGGGATAGTGCAGCCTGTGTTTGCACTCACCGTGGAACGCCCCCACCGAACCAACCGGGATGCTGTAAAAACAGCAGTTTGTTTCACCGATTTCGGTGAGCTCGCGGTTGTCACTGCACGTGCCTTCTCCCCAGCACAAAAGCCTCTTCTCTGCTCTCTCTCTCTCTCTCTCTCTGCTGACGCAGGAACAGTCTTCCATGAAGCTTGTTTGGCTCCGAAGTGAATGACAAATGTGCGCTGCATCCGCTTCCGCTTTATACCCGCGATGCGGGGCGGAGCGCGAGATGCAAATCTCGCACGCCAATGGCCATTGGCCCGTTCTCTATACACTCGAAGCTGATAGGGGCTCCCAGAAGTGATCCCAATTCGTCGGTGACGTCCGACGTACGTCGAACGTGACCGACTGAAGGGGAACTATGCTTTTTTTACAACTCCACTTATTTAGTGCAGTTAGATGCAAGAAAAGTCCTACTGTGAAATGACTGTGAACGTAATGCAATTATTGACCTGGAATATACTGTAATTTCACACTAAAATGTTTAACAGTACTGTTCAAAAGTTTGGGGTCAGTAAGACTTAAAGGGGACATATCATGAAAATCTGACTTTTTCTGTGTTTAAGTGCTATAATCGGGTCCCCAGTGCATCTACAACCCAGAAACCGTGAAAAAGGACAACCCAGTAACTTTGTTTTGGTAAGCCTTTTTCTACAAGCATGTGAAAAAACGAGCCGATTTCTCTCTCGATCTATTATAATATTACCGCCCCTTAATCTGCACGTTTCCACCCACGGCGCTGACAGACTGCCCAGTATTAGCATGGTTTCCGCCCTCAGCCAGTTGTATTGTCCGCCATTTTCTCCGCACTCGAGCAGCTGTAGCGACAACAATGTCTTGTAAGCAATGCAGGTGCATTGCCTGAACGAGAGACAATTCCAGGCAGGTTTTGCTAAAAATTAATAAGAAGTATTTGTGATCCAGTTTAAAGTCTCCGGAGTGAAAACAGACGCTTCATCTTTTGTGTGATGAACAATAAACTTCATAAAACTCATCAGTAAAGTTTTTTTTTCCTTCAGAAATCATTCTAATATGCTGATTTGTGCTCAAGAAATATTTATGATTATTATCAGTGTTAAAAACATTTATGCTGCTTTATATTTTTATGTGGAAACTGTGATACAGTTTTTTTTTCAGGATTCTTTGATGAAGAACAGCATTTCTTTTGAAACTCACTTTTGATCAGTTTAATGCACCCTTTCTGAATGAAAATCTTACTGACACCAAACCTTTGAACAGTAGTGTATACAGTAATGTTCAAAGGGTTGGGGTCTATTTAACAACGAATCCTAAAAAAATAGTTTACAGATTTCTATGTAATAATAATTATATATATATATAAATTCATTTATAAGTCATTTATAATATCAAAATATGGGTTTGGACATATACTACGGTAATCCTATGGTACTTTTACAGTACTTTTTGAAGTAGTGTTTGGTTTATAATCATTCAGTACCATACCATCTCTCTCTCAGTTTCAGTGATGGAAACTTCACGCAGTCGCTCCTCCAGAGTTTTCCCGCAGTGATCCAGTTTTCCTAATGCATGTGGACAGTCCACAGACGCCTGGAGATTCCAGGCAGTGAAACTGATCATCCATGACGTGAGCGTGTGTGTGTGGCCCTGGGCTCCCTGTCAAACACCCCCACTTCATCACAGACGCTCTTTTGAGCTCCCAAACACCATTACGAACCCCGCTGTGACATCTGACACACACACACACACACCGACCGCTAACTGTTGGTTTCAGCTCTCTTGATTGATACATTTTTGTATCATTTGTTGCCGTAATAACTTCACCGCCCTGCATCATATTTGATGAATGAAATCCAATAGTTTTTACTAATCCTTACTAATTTTGGGGTGCTGATTCCAAAAACAGTCACTTTCTCACTAAATATCATGTGCATTTTGTAGCATTTTTGCTTTCGACTACCATTTCCAAGCTGAAGAAGTCTTGTATTATCTCTTAATCAACACAATGACATGATTCCTGTTGTCCTCTGAACCAGGTTACAACTATTTGCTGAATTCTCAGCCGATTTTCAAATGCCTAATCCATGATTTCAATGTTAGAATTATGGCCAGTGACAGAAGAACATGCAAACATGGGTAACACTTTATTTTGATGGTCTACTCTAGACATTCTGCTAACTATAAGTAACTTTGCAACTCCATGTCAACTAACTCTCATTAGACTATTAGTAGACTGTCCGCTTAATATCTGCTGAACTTTATTTTGATGCTCCTCCAACAGACATTCTACTATTTGCAACTACATGTCAACTTATTCAGCTAACCCTAACCCTAACAGTACTAATACTCTAAGGCGAGTTAGTTGACATGTAGTTGCAAAGTTACTTATAGTTAGTAGAATGTCTAGAGTAGACCATTGAAATAAAGTGTAACCCAAACATGAGGCAAATGTTTTCTGATACATTTGTAAGTGTTTTACTACATCCAAACAGCAACAGAAATTACACACACACGCACTCACACACACACACACACACACACACACACACACACACACACTCACAGATACACACAAACACTCACACACTGGCACACACACACACTGATACAGACACACACACAAACACACAGACAGACACAGACACACACTGACACAGACACACTCACACACACACACACCGACACAATCACAGACACACACTCTCACACACACACAGACACACACACAAGCACACAAACACATACAGACACACTCACACAGACTCACACACTCACACAGACACACACTGACACAGACACACTCACACACACACACACACACACACAATCACAGACACACACTCTCACACACACACAGACACACACACAAGCACACAAACACATACAGACACACTCACACAGACTCACACACACTCACACAGACACACACTGACACAGACACACTCACACACACACACACCGACACAATCACAGACACACACTCTCACACACACACAGACACACACACAAGCACACAAACACATACAGACACACTCACACAGACTCACACACACAGACACACACACAAGCACACAGACACACACAGACACACTCACACAGATACACATACAGACACACTCACATAGACACACACACACAGAGACACACTCACACAGACACACACACACAGAGACACACTCACACAGACACACACAAACACACACACCTTTTTTTCAGGATGCAAGGCTGTGCTTTTTATACCTCATGAATCTGTTTATTGGCATCCTGAAAAAAAGGTGTGTGTGTTTGTGTGTGTCTGTGTGAGTGTGTCTCTGTGTGTGTGTGTCTATGTGAGTGTGTCTGTGTGTGCAAATCAACTGCAGGCGGTCGATCCTTTTCCTATTTAGCACCTAAACTCTGGAACAGTCTTCCTAGCATTGTTCGGGAAGCAGACACACTCTGTCAGTTTAAATCTAGACTAAAAACACATCTCTTTACTATGGCATACACATAAAACATTTTTAATTTCTATTATTCAAATCAGTTAAATGATTGTTTTAGGCTGCATTAACTAGGTCAGCCGGAACCGGGAACACTTCCAATAACACCTGATGTACTCGTTACATCATAAGAAGAATGGCACCTACGCTAATGTTAGTCTCTCTGTTTATCCCGAGGTTTACTGCAGTCGGCCGGATCCGGGCCGTATCCAGACCAGATGGTGGACCTTAGCCTGGACATGACGACCATATCCCTGAAGCGTCTGTAGAGACCGTGTCAATTAAACTCCCCCCTGTAAATGCCGCATCGACACGACATCCTCATTAAACCCGGCGTGACGACTCCAATCTTTCGAATAATCCTACGAATATCTATTTATCTAATATGACTTCTGACCTGTAATGTTGCCAGAATCATAATCATACACTATTTGTTCGTCGGCCAGAGGAGAACTGGCACCCCGACTGAGCCTGGTTTCTCCCAAGGTTTTTTTCTCCATTCTGGCCCTGAAGGAGTTTTGGTTCCTTGCCACCGTTGCCTTTGGCTTTTGGCTTGCTCAGTTGGGGACACTTAAATTTCAACTATATTACTGATCCGCCCGCATTGACACTATATGATAATTGAAATGAGCTGGATGACATCACCGTTTTCACCAGAGCCGAATCAAATTCTGTTGCATTATTTTCCTGTTACCACTGTGAAGCTGCTTTGAAACAATTGCCATTGTAAAAAGCGCTATATAAATAAAGGTGATTTGATTTGATTTGATCTTTTAAAATAAATCTGTTTACTGGCATCTGTCTCTTCATAACCAAAACACAACACCCTCAAAGTGCGTCTGTGGGATTTTCCACCTGCTTTCTGCTTCAGCAGGTGAAAATTATGCATCAGATCACTGAGTCAAGCAACAGCAGACATGATTTGAGATGCACACTGAATTATCATCAGAATTAGCATCTTCCATCCGTCCCTTTGGAATCGGAACGTTCCCTCATGCCTGGTTGCCATGGAGATCTTTTTGGTCTTCAGTACGGACCTACTTGTTGATGAAAAAAGGTAAACTGTTTTTGTTGTTAATTATGTTCACTCAGGTTGTTTTGAGCATTGATTGTAAGTGAAAACTGATGATAGTTGTTTTCATGAAGCATTTGAAACTGATAAAAGCCAAAAGATGTGTGTGTGAGAGTGTATGTGTGTGAGAGTGTGTGTGTGCGCGTATTAGTGTGTGTGAGTGCGCATGTGAGTCTGTGTACATGTGTGTGTGTGTGAGTGTGTGTGGGTGTGTGTATGGGTGTGTGTGTGTGAGTCATATGCTTACAAATGGATGAAGTGAGAGAGGGAATAAAATGTGTGGAACGGATAGAAACCGGAGAATTTTAGTGCTTAGGGTGCTATAATGGTATTTTCTGTATTTACATCACTAATCTTAAAGGTACACTATGTAACTTTTGGCCCTCTAGCGGTTAAAAAACAAAACTGCATGCATTTTGCAGAAGAACATTTTGGTTGTGCTTCGGCTCTGTGTTGCTGTGCTGATGAATGAAGAACTACTTTTGGCTATTTATCTGTTCAATAAAATACCTTACTCACCTGCTGAGTAATAAAAACGCCATCATCTCCACATTTCAAATCCCTCAGTTCTCGCCATCTCTGAAAAAAAAGTTGCATGAGCTGCATCCGAAATCGAATACCTCCCTACTATATAGTATTCGGAAAACAGTAGGCGAAAAATCCTCGGATGACCTACTACTTCCGGCGAGAATCTGAAGTGTGTATTTGATGGACACTTTACTATCCAATGAGGCCACAGGAGAGGACTTATGAATGGAGGTGAAGCGACGCAGCTGACTCTGGTAGGTCACATGATAATGACAACATGGCGGATGTAGTACGTCCGGATTACATTCATACTACACATATTCATACTACAGTGGGGAGAACAAGTATTTGATACACTGCCGATTTTGCAGGTTTGCCCACTTACAAAGCATGTAGAAGTCTGTAATTTTTATCATAGGTACTCTTCAACTGTGAGAGACGGAATCTAAAACAAAAATCCAGAAAATTACATTGTATGATTTTTAAGTAATTAATTTGCATTTTATTGCATGACATAAGTATTTGATACATCAGAAAAGCAGAACTTAATATTTGGTACAGAAACCTTTGTTTGTAATTACAGAGATCATACGTTTCCTGTAGTTCTTGACCAGGTTTGCACACACTGCAGCAGGGATTTTGGCCCACTCCTCCATACAGACCTTCTCCAGATCCTTCAGGTTTCGGGGCTGTCGCTGGGCAATACAGACTTTCAGCTCCCTCCAAAGATTTTCTATTGGGTTCAGGTCTGGAGACTGGCTAGGCCACTCCAGGACCTTGAGATGCTTCTTACGGAGCCACTCCTTAGTTGCCCTGGCTGTGTGTTTCGGGTCGTTGTCATGCTGGAAGACCCAGCCACGACCCATCTTCAATGCTCTTACTGAGGGAAGGAGGTTGTTGGCCAAGATCTCGCGATACATGGCCCCATCCATCCTCCCCTCAATACGGTGCAGTCGTCCTGTCCCCTTTGCAGAAAAGCATCCCCAAAGAATGATGTTTCCACCTCCATGCTTCACGGTTGGGATGGTGTTCTTGGGGTTGTACTCATCCTTCTTCTTCCTCCAATCACGGCGAGTGGAGTTTAGACCAAAAAGCTCTATTTTTGTCTCACCAGACCACATGACCTTCTCCCATTCCTCCTCTGGATCATCCAGATGGTCATTGGCAAACTTCAGACGGGCCTGGACATGCGCTGGCTTGAGCAGGGGGATGGATTTTAATCCATGACGGCGTATTGTGTTACTAATGGTTTTCTTTGAGACTGTGGTCCCAGCTCTCTTCAGGTCATTGACCAGGTCCTGCCGTGTAGTTCTGGTCTGATCCCTCACCTTCCTCATGATCAGTGAGGTGAGATCTTGCATGGTGCCCCAGACCGAGGGAGATTGACCGTCATCTTGAACTTCTTCCATTTTCTAATAATTGCGCCAACACTTGTTGCCTTCTCACCAAGCTGCTTGCCTATTGTCCTGTAGCCCATCCCAGCCTTGTGCAGGTCTACAATTTTATCCCTGATGTCCTTACACAGCTCTCTGGTCTTGGCCATTGTGGAGAGGTTGGAGTCTGTTTGATTGAGTGTGTGGATAGGTGTCTTTTATACAGGTAACAAGTTCAAACAGGTGCAGTTAATACAGGTAATGAGTGGAGAACAGGAGGGCTTCTTAAAGAAAAACTAACAGGTCTGTGAGAGCCGGAATTCTTACTGGTTGGTAGGTGATCAAATACTTATGTCATGCAATAAAATGCAAATGAATTATTTAAAAATCATACAATGTGATTTTCTGGATTTTTGTTTTAGATTCCGTCTCTCACAGTTGAAGTGTACCTATGATAAAAATGACAGACTTCTACATGCTTTGTAAGTAGGAAAACCTGCAAAATTGGCAGTGTATCAAATACTTGTTCTCCCCACTGTATATAGAACATACTTTTTTAACGGTCGCGGAGTAAGTTCAAATTCAAATGTAGTACCTTTTCAGACAGTACGTGATTTCGGATGCAGCTATAGTGTATCTTTAAATATGAGCAATAATGATGAAAACACATTTTCCTCCAGCTTGTTTTTTTTTGGCGTCCACTATTAGACTGCATCTTAAAGAAACAGGCCTGGTTTGCTGAGATATTTCCCTTGTCTGCGTCACGCTTTGCTCTTTTGTGAGGTGCAGTAATAGAAACCATCCTCACCTGCTGGCCTTCTCAAAGCTTTGCGTGGATGTGTAGAGACGAACTGTGCTTGAAAAGAGTTCACTTTCTCCTGCTCGTGGCCTTCAGCGCTTCCTCTGTAGGCCACACGCATAACATAAAGCACTTCAAATACACGTATTGGCCGTGGGAATTTTCTTTTGATGAATGTATTTTTAGTCCATTGTGGCATCACAGCAGAGCACAATCGCCTGTGGCAATACGCCGCTGAACACAGTGCACTGAAACGTCTGCTTTCTTTTCTGTCTCACTTATTTCTCATTCTTTCTCTTTGTGTTTTCTCCCTCAGACCCTCCATTTCTCTCAGTATGACCTAGAGTTCAGATGCATGTAAAAATATGAGACAAAAAAATACACATGAACAAACAAAAATCTGATAACACTTTACAATATAGTCCCATTATCAGGTTTATTATTGTTAACTAAAACTGTAACTCAAACCATAAACCATAAAATTTAGAAATTACTAAAACTTTAAAATTAAAATGGAAAATATAAAAATAAAAACTAGTATCTCAGTGATACTAAAATAACACTGCCCATTATGTTAGTTAAAGGTGCAGTGTGTGAATTTTAGCAGCATCTAGCGGTGAGGTTGCGAATTGCAATCACCCATGCTCACCCCTCCCTTTCGGAGCACACAGAGAAGCTACGGCAAAAATGTTGTCGTTGGAGAGAGTAGCTAACGCTCTGTAGAGAAGTTTGTCAGTTTATGGCTACTGTTTAGGTGCAGTGTGTAGTATTTATGAGGATCTATTGACAGAAATGCAATATAATATACATAACTATGTTTTCAGTGGTGTATAAAGACCTTACATAATGAAGCGTTCTGTTTTTATTACCTTAGAATGAGCCATTTCTATCTACATATACCGTGGGTCCCCTTACAGTGAAATCGCCATTTTTGCACCGCCATGTTTCTACAGTAGCCCTAAACTTCTCTACAGAGCGCTAGTCACTCTCTGCTCTCTCCGACGACGACATTTTTGTCCTGTGTCGGCCACCGTTGCTTCGAAAGGGAGGGGTGAGCGTGGGTGATTGCAATTCACAACCTCAACGCTAGATGACGCTAAAAGTTACACACTGCACCTTTAATGCATTAAGTAAAGAAAAATTTTGCTGTTGTGTATATCAAAATATAATTTGGCTAAGTGATACTTAGTACTAGATACTAGATACTACTTTAGCTGTGAGTTTCTCTGAAAATAATTGCACACCTTAGAACGTTCATCAGCCAATCAGAATCAAGCATTCAACAGCCCCGTTGTATAGACTGTATGTAGCGCCGCCCCTTTTCAGCGCTGCGCTCGACTTTTGACTTCTGGTTTGTATTTCCACAGCGATCTTACGTATTTATGAATGAACAGCTTGTAAACATTACAATGCTCAGGATAACTTTCGTTAACTCTACAAAAAGTAAATCCACTTCACCAGCTAATTATTCTTCAACAGCAGTATGCCATAGAAATATAGAGCTATCGCAAAAACGGAAGTTCAAAGACAAAATTCTAAAGATGGCTGTGCGCACGTTTCTCTGTCGCATAAGGTCCATAACTAACAATGAGCAATACATTTGTGATTTGTTTCAGTATCTACTGATTTTTATTACCGTCAGTTATTTTAATAATGTATTTTCTAAGATTAATAAATGCTAAAGTGCTATGTTAGTTCATGTTAACTAATGTTGTTTACCTTATTGTAAAGTGTTGCCAACCATCGACCGATGGCATGTTTTTCAGGTAACGTCCAGGCTTGTCTATCCATCATTACGTGTGTTTGTGTGTGTGATCAGGTCATTATTCACATGAATGAGGGTCTTTGATAGATGTAATATCATCTGCTCTGTTGTAGCCATATTGATTAGTGATTCTCAGCACAGATTCAATGGCAAGTAGGTCACCAACACGCCTCCTCCGTGTTCCTAATAAATGAACATCTTTAGAGTGCAAAAAACCTGCTTCATATTAATGACTGTCTGAAGAAGCCATTGTTTTAGCTGACAGTTCATCCTTTTTGTTTCCTATTATTTTTTTGTAATTAAAGGAATCATTTCTCCCTTAAAATCATCTGTCATCCAAACCATTCTTTATTCTGTTCTTTATTCTTCTAGATATCATGAAAGTGAATAGGAGATGTCAAGCTCCAAAATGACAAAAATAAAAAAAAATTCCCATAATTGCATCAAACTACTTAAAATGTATGACTTTTGCACTATTATATCAATAACAACTTAAATTTAGATCTGTTTCTCACAAAAAGCTATCAGATGTCTTCACAAGACTTGGAATGTAATGCAAGAATTTTAAGATAATTTTATGTAAAGTTTTGAGAGCTATTTTTCACAGTTTTATTATGTGGATAAGAGTGGTCAGGATACTCTTAAAAAACTTGTTTTTGTTCTTGACAGGAGAAAGAAAGTCACACAGGTTTGGAACAACATGAGGGTGAATAAATGACAGAATTTTTACTCTTTTATGTATTTCTCTATATTAAACAGTTTTTGATTGCATCCACTCAACTAGACATCCATTTAACTGCCAAGTTTAATGCCAGCACAAACTTTTTGACGCGTATGACATTTATTATCAGTGTTTTCTGGATCTCCAGTAGCACATAAAGCATCTGCAAACTCAGCCCATGATAAAACCAAAACAGTTGCAGACATTGCCACCCACTCCGGTCTGGTCCGGTCCGTCAGCGTTTGTGTTCCAGCTCTGTAATTAGACTTCTGTTTGACAGCAGACAGCCAGAAAACATGGCAGTCAAACCCTTAGTCCACCAGAATTGTTTACTGTGCCTTCATTTATAACTTTTTAATGTGGTAGGATAAATTTGGATGACAATTTTGAGCCTGACAGTCCTGGTAAACATCCAACTGATCTGTTTAGCATTTAAGATGTGGCCTTTGCCAGTTTTCTCAAAGTAAACCTTTAAAGAATTTTGCATTATTGAGGTGAATTTTGAGGTGAAAGACAGTCACATCTACATTTACTCAATTCAAGGTTCTTGGTGTCTACGGATTCTTTGGGTCATGCCAAAGCCGTTGATACTCATTTTGCCAGTTCGCCATTTTGAAAATTGACATAAATAATCATATCTTTTAAACGCTTTGAGTTACTGGCACAAAATTTGGTAGAGATCATTGATACTATGTCCCGAAAGTACCTGAGAAATTTGAAGACATCACCTCCTAGTGTTCAGAAGATATAAACATTTTTTGTTGTTTTTTACAAAAATACACTCTTTTGTTAAGTAGTATAAAATGTATATAAATATATATAAAATAGTATAAAAATGTATATGTTAGTTTCTACGTTTAGTAATTCAAGGTTCTTAGTGTCTACGGATTCTTTGGGTCATGCCAAAGCCGTTGATATTAATTTTGCCAGTTCGCCATTTTGAAAATTGACATAAATTATATCTTTTAAACGCTTTGAGTTAGACATCACCTCCTAGTGTTTAGAAGATATACAATTTTTTAATTTTAATTACTCTTTTGTTTGTATAAAAATAGTATAAAATGTATATAAAAATAGTATTAAAATGTATATGTATATTTCTACATTTAGTAATTTAAGGTTCTTGGTGTCTACGGATTCTTTGGGTCATGCCAAAGCTGTTGATATTCATTTTGCAAGGATCAAACAAATCGCTTGTTCGCCATTGTGAAAATTGACATAAATAATCATATCTATTAAACGCTTTGAGTTATTGGCACAAAATTTGGTAGAGATTATTGATAGTATGTCCCGGAGGTACCTGAGAAATTTGAAGACATCGCCTCCTAGTTTTCAGAAGATATACAATTTTTTATTTTAATTACTCTTTTGTTTGTATAAAAATAGTATAAAATGTATAAAAAATAGTATTAAAATGTATATGTTAATTTCTACATTTAGTAATTCAAGGTTCTTGGTATCTACGGATTCTTTGGGTCATGCCAAAGCTGTTGATATTCATTTTACCAGGATCAAACAAATTGCTTGTTCGCCATTGTGAAATTTGACATAAATGATCATAACTTTTAAATGCTTTGGGTTATTGGCACAAAGTTTGGCAGAGATCATTGATAGTATGTCCTGAAGGTACCTGAGAAAATTGAAGACATCGCCTCCTAGTTTTCAGAAGATGCCAGGATCAAACAAATCGCTTGTTCGCCATTGTGAAAATTGACATAAATTATGATACGTTTTAAACGCTTTGAGTTATGGGCACAAAATTTGTTAGAGATCATTGAAATGACTTTGACTTGACTATATTGTTCTTTGAAGGTTATTTAAACATATGATATGTTCTCCCAATTGGTTCTTTGGTTCCTCTGGGGTTTTGGGTCTTCTACAGGCAGTTGACAAACACTGACAGTTTAATTTTTCTGCCTGTACTGTGTTAGTTTCAGTGTTTAGTAAGATTTGAGTGAGTGTGTTGTGACAGTTTAAAAGCGCAGCGCTCTGAAAAACACCATTAATGTGAGCGTGCGTGTGGGACGTGATGTGTGTTAGCAGCTTTAAAACATTTGACTCCATTTGCATGTACTGAATATAAAACACCCTGTCCTTTGTAATGCTGTTTCATAATGAATCCTGATTTAAAAACACGTCAGAGGTAAAAACGAGCTGAATTCATTCTTCTTCTAAGCTTCAGTGCTTTTCTTTTCAGATTAAACACATCTGAAGTTAATCTTGAGTTAGCGGTCTTTCGTTCATGTCCGACTCGAGATGAGCTAAGAAGGTTAACTAGTGGGACTTTATTGTAAAGTTCTATAAGGACGTCTGTAATGCATGTAAAATATCATAGGCTGTCTTGGAAGACATCAAGACATAAAAGATTTGAGAAAAGAGTCAAACTTCCCAAAACTACAGTAAATTTTAACTTTTTGGAGAACTGAGCACATGGTCACCATCCAAAAAGAACTGAGCACATGGTCACCATCCACATTTAATAGAGCAGCGTGAACATTCTTCAAAATGTCTCCTTTTGTGCTCTACGAAAGCCATATTGGTTTGGAACGAGTAAATAATGATATGTTTCCTTTTTAGATGAGCTATTTCCTTTTACACAAATACAATCTGTCTGTCCCTCCATTATAATTCACCGTAGAAAGATGATAGTTCTGCTTCTGAGAAAAGAAGAGTGTCTGACTGAAGACTGACAATATTACCACAGTCGATCACCGCAAAGATGATAGAAACTGTGTGTCATCACTGAGAAACCCATCAGTGTTTGGAGTCGGTGTTTTGAAGTGTAACATTTGTGATCATGTAAAGACGAGGCTTCACACACACACACAGCTGTGTCAATCCCTTCAGGGTGGGTTTCCCTCCTCCACTCACGACTCATGCCGGAAATCTGTCATGTGACTTTAGACGGCCAATCAGACGCTGCAGAGTGGGGATTCCGTGTGTGTGGGAGAAAAACCTTCAACTAAATGACACATCACAGCTCTTCATTAGAGCTTAACACAGTCCTGCACTTCACCATTAACCTCCAAAAATGGTTATATGAGGAAATGTAGCTCAGAATAAAATAAAATTATATTTAAAGATGATGTAAGTCGCATCTAAACACAATGCTCATACTTGGGATTAGTGATACAACCCTCTAACCTTTTTACTTGGGCTAGAATGCAACCGCATAGCAAGTGTGGGATTTATTTTTTTACGTTTTATGGTCCAGCAGGTGAAAATGGTGTGTCTGATCACTTAACAATAAAGTGACACCTGATTTGAGGGATTTTACAAACGCTGTAGAGGAAGAGAGAGTGTTATAGTCCTGATTTCTTCACACACGGGCTTCAGTGGAGAAAAAGCCAATTAACATCAACGTCAGCAGCCATTTATTATCGGCGGAGGTGAACTGAGATGACAGCGAGAGAAAGAGGCCTGACGGATCTGTAAACCCCCACGCCTCCCTCTAACACTCCCTCATTCTCTCTGTTTCTTCTCTCCTCGTCTCTGATGCAGTAGTAGTTTATGTGCCGAAAGCTGACGGGTTTTCCTGCTCATTGTTCTCGCTCAGATCTGACGATATATTGACAGAGCCACACCTGATGTCAGTAAACAGGCGGCCGCAGACTCCATCGCACCTGTGCCAGGTGTTTAACAGTGTGCATCCCTGACCCCAGACACAACTCCAGATGTCCTTCAAAGGTGAACTAAATCAATCTTCATAAAAATATCTTCATTTATACTATCATCTACAGTATACATTGGTGATTTAAAGCAGCAGTTCTCAACCTTTTTGATCCCCCAATGTAGCTTGATATATTTCCTCTGATATTTCAGCTTTAATGATGATGAAGCTACAATTTCTACCTATATATTGACTAGGTAATGTTTCTTGAGTATCAAATCCTCATATTAGAATGATTTCTGAAGGATCATGTGACACTGAAGACTGGAGTAATGATGCTGAAAAGCTTTGATCACAGGAATAAATTACATTTAACATACACTATATTGCCAAAAGTTTTGGGACGTCTGCCTTTACATGCACATGCACAACTTTAATGACATCCCATTCTTAATCTGTAGGGTTTAATATGGAGTTGGCCCACCCTTTGCAGCTATAACAGCTTCAATTCTTCTGGGAAGGCTTTCCACAAGGTTTAGGAGTGTGTTTATGGGAGTTTTTGACCATTCTTCAAGAAGCACATTTGTGAGGTCAGGCACTGATGTTGGACGAGAAGGCCTGGCTCGCAGTCTCCGCTCTAATTCATCCCAAAGGTTTTCTATCGGGTTGAGGTCAGGACTCTGTGCAGGCCAGTCAAGTTCCTCCACACCAAACTCGCTCATCCATGTCTTTATGGACCTTGCTTTGTGCACTGGTGCGTAGTCATGTTGGAACAGGAAGGGGCCATCCCCAAACTGTTCCCACAAAGTTGGGAGCATGAAATCGTCCAAAATGTCTTGGTATGCTGAAGCATTAAGAGTTCCTTTCACTGGAACTAAGGGGCCAAGCCCAACCCCTGAAAAACAACCCCACACCATAATCCCCCCTCCACCAAACTTTACTCCTGGCACAATGCAATCAGGCAAGTACCGTTCTACTGGCAACCGCCAAACCCAGACTTGTCCATCGGATTGCCAGACAGAGAAGCGTGATTGGTCACTCCAGAGAACACGTCTCCACTGCTCTAGAGTCCAGTGGCGGCGTGCTTTACACCACTGCATCAGACGCTTTGCATTGCACTTGGTGATGTAAGGCTTGGATGCAGCTGCTCGCCCATGGAAACCAATTCCATGAAGCTCTCTACGCACTGTTCTTAAGCTAATCTGAAGACCACAGCATGCGCTGACACAGCTCTGTGATTTTACGTGGCCTACCACTTCGTGGCTGAGTTGCTGTTGTTCCCAATTGCTTCCACTTTGTTATAATACCACTAACAGTTGACCGTGGAATATTTAGTAGTGAGGAAATTTCACGAATGGACTTATTGCACAGGTGGCAACCTATCATGGCACCACGCTTGAATTCACTGAGCTCCTGAGAGAGACCCATTCTTTCACAAATGTTTGTAGAAGCGTCTGCATGCCTAGTGCTTGATTTTATACACCTGTGGCCATGGAAGTGATTGGAACACCTGAATTCAATGATTTGGAGGGGTGTCCCAATACTTTTGGCAATATAGTGTATGTATATTCACATAAAAAAAAATTGTTGTAAATTGTAATAATATTTCACTATTTTACTGTATTTTTGATCAAATAAAGGCAGACTTGGTGAGCAGAAGAGACTCCTTTAAAAAACATGAAAAAATTCTTAATTATTCCGAACGTTTGGCCCATAGTGTAAACCTGAAGGAAACATTTTAACAAAACACAATGAATTGTCCTTCACCATAAAGCATGTGAGTGTGACGTGTCTGACAGTGACAGTAACACAGTAACAGTTTAGGCATGGCAGCGATGATTGACACATCAGGACGACATCCGCCCACTCCTGTCTGCTCGTGTTGTCACACCTGTCATGTGACCACCGGGTTGCTACAGCAGTAGGCAGGTTGTTTGTGGATGTGTGGAGATGTTCACGTGAGGGTTTGTATGGCTGGACTATGAAAGAGCCAGTCGCTGTCTATTCAGGCTCAGATAAGTGCTGTAACCATGACGTCCGAACCCTGAGGTCAAAGCAGATGCTATTCATGAGCAACAGAACCCAGAGAGAGAAATGGAGATAAATATAGTCCTTCCAGAGTAACGACAGCAGGATAAGAGGCAGGTTTCAGAACTGTATTTCTCCTTCATAGCTAATTAGACAGTTCTTTGTAGTGTTTTGTTTATATATCAACTTTGTCTCAGATGTTTCTCCTAAAACCAACCTAAAGGAGTCACTAGTTGTCATCCAGTTAATTTATAAGATCTGAATATACGCCAGGATTCCTGTTTGGAATTTTGTACATTTTTTTTAATTTTGCATGATTACTTTTTTTTACTTACAATGATTGATTTGTACCGATATACCCATATACTGTTCAAGAGTTTCTTATGCACAAAAGTCTCTGCTCACCAAGGCTTCATTTATTTGATGAAATACAGTAAAAACAGTTTTGAACTGTAATAATATTGTAATATTTCACATTACTGTTTTCTATTTGAATATATTTTAAAATGTAATTCATTCCTGTGATGCAAAGCTGAATTTAGGAGTTTAGATTCAGTATATAGAGTTAAACAATCGAGTCCTCCCTCGAAATCGGGTCTCCCCAAACTGTCAGTTAATGATAATCCTAAATACAGTATATACGAATGATGTTAATTTAAAATACGCATAGCTTACTATATAATGCGTACGAAAACACATTAGTGCATAATAAAACTAATTGAACGTAATTTCTTACACTTGATTTACTGTTAATTAATAAATAATAATAATAGCCTATTAAGTGAATAATTGAACATCATTCATTTGTTTTATTTATAACTGAAATATTTGGACATTTTAACACTTAATTTAACACATAATTACACTAAAGATGTTTGAGAATATATGTAGGTTAAGTGCAAATGTGTGTAACTAAGCTATCATGCTAATCGCTTATCTAAATGCTATGTTAGTATGTAAGCTAACTAATACAGACATAAATGGTCATTATAACGTAGTTGAAACAGCATTTATCATAACGTGATTTTGTAGGAATTGTAATCAGGCGCTAAAGAGAGTACTTATTAAAAGCGATTTGAACCAATGGGATCCCCATTTTCGAGGGGGGGGACCCAATTTGTCACTACACCAGAAGTAAAAACGCCATTAATTTTCTCCATAAGGAAAATGATTTTGAACATATTAACCTTTAAAGACAGCCCTACTGTGAGCTACGAGGTTGTTAATCGATGGTATTTTGCTTCTGTTGAAGCCGTCAGCCTACATTATTTCAGCTTATAGTTTTAAAATAATAATCAATTTCCTGGTTAAAAAAAAAAAAAAAAACTACATTACCCATGATGCTGTACAGAAAATTCCACCAATCAGAGAGTTGAAACAAGCAAAACAGCTCTTTAGCTCCGCCCACTTCCATGAGGCACTGCAAATGACGTAATCGAATCTCCCTACTCTCTAAAAATACTGAAATATTTCAATATATATTTTGCAATAAACAGTATATATCAACATTTTTAAAGTAGTAGTTTTATATTTCTCCATCGTTTTTAATTCGATTATGCTGTTTGCAATGCTTCATGGGATTGTGGTTCTTTCCCTCACTAAAGCTGTTAAGTTCACAGTCTTGTACCTTTTGTCTTTTTGTCCAATTTTCAAAAAACGTTTTTGCTTTAAATCAAAGTTTATAGTGTTGTGATTCACCTCGTAGCTGGTTGGTTTGGTTCATGGCTTATAACGCTTTAACGAAGACAAATTAAAAATCTCTATGGGAGAAATGAATGGAAAAAATACTTCTGGAACCAACTGAAAAAGTGGGCGGCCACTGTTGACCTCTGTAAGAGTCTAGAGCTGCAAAGTGGATGTGGAGAGCAGCTCAGGTCATTTGATGAGATATATTTGAGTTCATATTGAGATCTCTGACTTTTGATTGCAATTGTAAGCTCAGTTTCAGACATTGATGAGGAGACACACGTGAGATTACTTGAGTGTTTTTCTCAGGAGAATCATCAGGAAACTTCAGCAAAACTCTCCGTTTATTCTAATTTGTAGAGATATTGCAGAGATCTCATTTGTGTGTTGTCTTTGTACCACTGAACAAGCAAAGGGAACTGAATTAGTTCATGCGAGGCGGCACTTGAAAATAACATCTGCTGATGGACGTCATCCATTAGGGCTTTCAGGCTTTTCCAGCACACACACATTCACGCAGCATTTCCGTCTCCGAAACCGTCCGCGTGTCTCTTGAATCCCTTTCATACACACACACAGTCGGCAGCAGGTCTGTGCTCACTGTCAGAAGCTCAAATGATGAAAGAGCTGCAAATCCATCCATTGAATAATTCACAGAGGGCAGTTCAGCATTATATCGGGTTTCTCTGCCTTGAATGACACGATTCCTCTGAGTATTTCCCTGCCAGCTCAAATCCACGGGCAAAGACAGGGAATTCCCACACAAATCCATCATTAAACAGCACACACTCATTCAGATAGCGTTCAAAAGTTTGGACCTTTTGAGGTTTTTCTCTGGTCACCAAGGATTCATTTATTTGATTAAAAATACAGTAAAAACTGTAAAAAAAAAAAAAAAAAAAAAAAATTTATTATTACAAATTACAATAACTGCTTTCTGTTTGAATGTAAAATGTCATTTATTCCTGTGATCAAAGCTGAATTTCCAGCGTCATTACTCCAGTCTTCAGTGTCTTCTGCTCAAGAAACATTTCTGATTATTATCAATGTTGAAAACAGTTGTGCTGCTGCCAATAAAAGTATTAGTTTAATTTAAAGTAAAAAATCTTACTGGCCCCTCCTCCTGGCCTTTAGCTCCGCCCCCTGTCTGCTATTGGTTCAACTAGTATAAAATTCACTCCTCTGATTTCTCTTTTGACCTCTGACCCCTGTTGCACTGATTACTGCTTTGACACACTTAAATCCAGCTCTGAGTTTCACAGATAACATTGGACACACACACACACACAGAGTAAGAACAGTACTTAAGGAGGATGGGAAATGTTACCACTGACTGAGGGTAAAATCAGCGGCTCTCAGGGTCAGGCAGAGAGATAGAGGAGACGGCAAGGTTAATTACATCAGACAGACAGAGAAAAATACAGCATGTGTGGAGGCTCACGTAAGAAGTCCTTTCTTGAGGTCCAGCCAATGTTAGCGTTTAATATTTCTTTTATATTTCTGCCATTATAACAAAGCAGTAATTCACCCAGGCTGCAATTACAGTGATTTTGATTAATGGGGTTTTAGGCTCTCTGTCTGCCTGCAGCACACTTTAACTGTGCTAATATCACTGCAATGCACAGCAGTATTTATATATATATAGCAATTTTCACAAAACACATTGTTTCAAAGAAGCTTTACAGAAAATCATGGTTAATAATTATAATATCTTAATATCTTCATGCCTTCTAGTTGTATTTAGCAGATTAGAGCTGGGCGATAATATAGTTACATTTTGCAACGACATAACCAGTTGAGATTTGCTATTTAGTATATATACTGTAGCTTTACATAAGTGTAAATAATATGTATCCACCTTTATATGCACGGATCAGACATAACATTATCTCTTCATCATGGCACCTGCTAGTGGGTGAGATATATTAGGCAGCAAGTGAACATTTTGAGTTGATGTGTTAGAAGCAGAAAAAATGGGCAAGCGTAAGGATTTGAGAGAGTTTGACAAGGGCCAAACTGTGATGGCTAGATGACTGGGTCAGAGCATCTCCAAAACTGCAGCTCTTGTGGGGTGTTTCCGGTCTGCAGTGGTCAGTATCTATCAAAAGTGGTCCAAGGAAGGAACAGCGGTGAACCGGCGACAGGGTCATGGGCGGCCAAGGCTCATTGATGCTCATTGTAGCTTACCTGGGGAACACATGGCACCAGAATGCACTATGAGAAGAAGGCAAGCCGGCGGAGGCAGTGTGATGCTTTGGGCAATGTTCTGCTGGGAAACCTTGGGTTCTGCCATGCATGTGGATGTTACTTAGACACGTACTACCTACCTAAGCATTGTTGCAGACCATGTACACCCTTTCATGAAAACGGTATTCCCTGGTGGCTGTGGCCTCTTTCAGCAGGATAATGCGCCCTGCCACAAAGCAAAAATGGTTAAGGAATGGTTTGAGGAGCACAACGACGAGTTTGAGGTGTTGACTTGGCCTCTAAATTCCCCAGATCTCAATCCAATCAAGCATCTGTGGGATGTGCTGAACAAACAAGTCCGATCCATGGAGGCCCCACCTCGCAACTTACAGGACTCAAAGGATCTGCTGCTAACATCTTGGTGCCAGATACCACAGCACACCTTCAGGGGTCTAGTGGAGTCCATGCCTCGACGGGTCAGGGCTGTTTTGGCAGCAAAAGGGGGACCAACACAATATTAGGTCATAATGTTGTGCCTGATCGGTGTGTGTATATATATATATATATATGTAAGTCTTTAAGTGAGGCATTATCAAAGAATGTAAGTAATGTTTTCTGAAGCTCAAAGCAGATCTGTGTGTCTGAAAACTGCATATGACTGTGGCATAATGAGCAGCATAATTTCTGAAAGTTTGCATGCAGAAAGTGAATGTTTTGGCAGGCAGGAGAATTTAAACAGACACCAATTACACCCTTCCCATCCACCCACAGGGGTCTTCAGCTTCACCCCTGCAGGTGTGTGTGTGTGTGTGTGTGTGTGTGTGTGTGTGTGTGTGTGTGTGTGTGTGTGTGTTTATCAGCAAGCAGGAACGGTTTGTCTTGCTCACACACACACACACACACACACACACACACACACACACACACACACACACACACACACATACACTTAACTAACAGCTCCCTGTTTTTCAGCTTATTTGCATGAAATTAGATGCCCACTGATGCACATAATTGCATATCAATTAAAACCAATATCACATGTTCAGATAATGATAGAGAGAGGTTTGAGAACATTGTGTTGCTATTTACAACAAAGTTTGCACTTTTTTCAGTTTAAAATATACCATAATACAGGTAGAAGTGGGAAAGAGGTGTTCGGCAGTAAAGTGGACTGCCTAATATAGATAGATAGATAGATAGATAGATAATGGTGTTGTTAATTAATATTACTCAGTACTTAAATTAAATATAAATACACTGTTACAATGACACCTTAAAATAAAGTGTAACCACAGTTTTTATTGTGTGGTAATTTGAACCTTGTTGTTTTTGTTAGTTTTCCCTTTGGTCAAATTATGTTTATAGATTATCTGATCATCAGCTCCTCACACAAGGGACCGACTGATTTCTGTCCCACAACCCTTTGCTCCAGGCTCTGATCAATATGTCATCACCATGGCAACATGCCCGCCCTCTCACATTCACAGGAAAAGTCTTAAGTGGATTCGAGGCGGAGTTATTCAAATCAAAGAGAGCATGATAATTATCATAGGGACACCAGTAAAACAGCAGGACAATTTGTGCATGTGAACAATACTGCAAGTTTAACATGTTTTTATTGAATTGAATTACATGGAATGTCAATGTGCATATACTGTACATATATATATATATATATATATATATATATATATATATACACTGAACAAAATTATAAATGCAACACTTTTGTTTTTGCCCCCATTTTTCATGACCTGGACTTTTTCTATGTACACAAAAGGTCTGTTTCTCTCAAATATCGTTCACAAATCTGTCTAAATCTGTGTTAGTGAGCACTTCTCCTTTGCCGAGATAATCCATCCACCTCACGGGTGTGGCATATCAAGATGCCTGATGGCCACAATAAAAGGCCACTCTAAAATGTGCAGTTCCCTTTCAGTCGGTCACGTTCGACGTACGTCGGACGTCACCGACGAATTGGGATCACTTCTGGGAGCCCCTATCAGCTTCGAGTGTATACAGAACGGGCCAATGGCCATTGGCGTGTGAGATTTGCATCTCGCGCTCCGCCCTGCACCGCGGGTATAAAGCGGAAGGAGATGCAGCGCACCTTTGTCATTCACTTCGGAGCCGATTGTGTGCTGCTGAAGAGTGTTCCTGTATTATACAGAGATAATCAGAACCAGAGAGGAGAAGTTCTGAGTGTTGGTGTGAAGGCACAGCAGCGAGGACCGCGAGCTCACTGAGCACAAAAACTACTGTTATTACAGCAACTTTCAGTTTGGTGGGCGTTCATATTACTCTGAGTGCAAAACACAGGCTGCACTATTCCCTGTGTTTTTGCAGCGGCTATCTCTCTGGGTGCTTCAGCACGTTAAAAGAGCTTTTTCCCTAAAAGAGTACACGGGTGTGACACTGCGTCTTTTTCAAGATGTCATTCCACCCGTGCGTTTCTGGATGCGGTTGTTTCCTGTCCTTCTTGACGGCCACGACCTCTCTCACATAAGCATGTTGAGATTGTGTTCGTGGGTGATCCATGTTCTCTCAGAAAAGGAGAATGTGATCACGTCGGCGTGCTGTTCGTTTCTCCTTCCTCGTAAGGTTTGAGCGTTCAGCGCGCCGTGTGCCGTCTAGCTGCCAGTTGACAGCGCGGGTTGTCACGGCAACCCAGCGCGTCACTCGGTGCTTTAGATGCGCGGTCGAGACTCGCAACCTCAAACGGGGCTGAGTCCCTTCGCCTATTCCCCGATCTAGTTTCTCTTCTGGTGCACCAGAAAAGAGCTACTTCGGCTAATAAGCCTGGGTGACCTGAGGATTACAGTGGGGCTTCCCTGCCGAGTACATCTCCGTGGGCCCCCACTCCTCTATCGCATCGCGAGCATGTTGAGACTGTGTTCGTGGGTGGTCATGTTCTCTCATGAGAGCATGGCCACGTCAGCGCGTTGTTCGCCTTGCCTTTCATAAGGGCTTGAGTGTCCAGCGCGCTGTGTGCCGTCTAACGGCCACGCTCACTGTCTCACATGCCTGCTGGTAGCTTTCAGATGGAATTGCTGGTCTTTAAAAAAGGGACTTAGCGTTTCATTTGGGGCTCTAGCAGAGGACAGATGTCAATCGCTACATCGGAGAGAGGGCTGTTATGTGCTGGAAATGAGATGAGGCTGAGATTCCCACTATAATAGTGTGTGCTCATGCTGAATCAGATTCAGACTTGACAGCCATGCTTTCCCGGGTGGCTGAGGCATAGTGCAACGCATAAATCGCCTTGCCCGCCCCCTTGCCTTTTCCCCGGATGTGCATTGGAAAGCTTTGGCAGTGTGGAACTATTTGGTGCCAAAATATGGAACACCAAAGGGGCCATAATTCTGTATAAAGTTTTCCTCTCTCTCACTATCCTCATCGGTGGGGTGGCAGTGCCACTGGCAGGCCACCTCTGCCAGAGGGTAGTTCTGAGCCGAGGTTGAGCTGCGCACAGTGACTGATCATATTTAAAGTCACAGCGCTGGCCCTCGGCCAGACGATGTCCACCCTGGTCCAGAAACACCCTTGGCACCCAAAGATGGAGGGGACAGCTCCTTCTCCCGGAGGAGGGCCGGGAGAGAATCCTTTGTTCAAATTTTGATTTCTGTTCCGCCACTGGCCTTCATGCCAGTGGTACCCAAAACTTCACTAGAGCTGTTTCCAAAATCTCTGGGTGCCAAGAGAGCGCGCTTGGCGGTGTACGACGCTCCCATGCCTTGTCACCCTCTGGTGCCTCTCTTATTGCCAGCAGGGGGTGCTGGCTGTGTCCAGGACGCACACAAGAGGCCTCCTCATACCCGTGCGCCCCCTCAGTGGAAGCAGGTAAGTGTTGCATTGCACACTCAGACCCCACTTCGGGCCGCTATGCCGTCCGAGTCGGGTCCCTGCACTCCGCTGCGCTGCCCCGCTGCGGGTACGTCTGTGGTGCCGTTGGTCCCACTGGTTCGGTCGCTGGGAGCCTGGCTAGCGCTTCCAGCCCGTCCCGCTGGCTCATCCGTACTATCAGACTCGGCTATGCGATTCAGTTCGCCCGGCGGCCCCCCAAGTTCAGGGGCATTCACTTCACCTCCGTGTTGAAGGAGGATGCCCCCGTGCTACAGGCGGAGATCGCAGTCCTACTGGCGAAGGACGCGATAGAGCCGGTCCCTCCAGCCGATATGAAGACAAGCTTCTACAGCCCGTACTTCATTGTACCCAAGAAAGGTGGCGGGTTACGGCCAATCTTGGACCTGCGGTTCTTGAATCGGTCCCTTCATAGGCTGCCGTTCAGAATGCTAACGCAGAAACGCATCTTCAGGTGCATCCGTCCCCAAGATTGGTTTGCAGCGATCGACCTGAAGGACGCGTACTTTCATGTCTCGATTCTCCCTCGACACAGACCGTTCCTACGCTTTGCGTTCGAGGGACGGGCATATCAGTACAGAGTCCTACCCTTCGGGCTGTCCCTGTTGCCCCGTGTCTTCACGAAGGTCGCGGAGGCGGCCATTGCTCCCATGAGAGAGCGTGGTGTTCGCATTCTCAACTACCTCGACGACTGGCTGATTCTGGCTCAGTCGAGGGCGCAGTTGTGCGAACACAGGGACATGGTGCTCAGTCACCTCAGCCTGTTGGGACTTCGGGTCAACTGGGAAAAGAGCAAACTCTGCCCCGTGCAGAGGATCTCTTTTCTCGGTATGGAGTTGGACTCGGTCAATCTGACAGCGCGACTCTCAGAGGAGCGCGTCCAGTCGGTGTTGAACTGCTTGAATTCGTTCAAATGCAGGACAGCGGTACCACTGAAACATTTTCAGAGGCTCCTGGGGCATATGGCATCCGGAGCCGCAGTGACGCCGCTCGGATTGCTTCATATGAGGCCGCTTCAACACTGGCTACACGACCGAGTCCCGAGATGGGCGTGGCAGAGCGGCTCGTTCCGTGTCTCAGTAACACCGAAGTGTCGCCAAACCTTCAGTCCGTGGTTGGACCCTTCATTTCTACGGGCAGGAGTTCCCCTAGAACAAGTGTCCAGGCATGCTGTTGTCTCCAAAAGACGGATGCCTCATCCACCGGCTGGGGGGCCACGTACAACGGGCTTGCAGTTTCGGATCTGTGGACGGGGCCTCAACTGCAATGGCATATCAATTGCCTCGAGTTGTTAGTTCGTCTTGCGCTGGGCCGCCTCAAAGGGCCGCTACGAGGCAAGCACGTTCTGGTCCGTACGGACAACACTGCGGCCGTTGTGTACATTAACAAACAGGGTGGTCTACGCTCCCGCCGCATGTCACAACTCGCCCGCCATCTCCTCCTCTGGAGTCAGAAGCATCTGAGGTCGCTTCGTGCCACTCATATTCCGGGCCTGCTCAATCGTGCAGCCGACGAGCTCTCACGACAGCAAGTGCTCCCAGGAGAGTGGAGACTCCATCCCCAGGTGGTCCAGCTGATCTGGAGTCGCTTCGGGACCGCACAGGTAGACCTGTTTGCCGCCCCGGACACGTCTCACTGCCAGTTGTTCTATTCCCTGACCGGGGGGACCCTCGGCTCGGATGCGCTGGCACACAGCTGGCCCCGGGGCCTACGCAAATATGTGTTTTCCCCAGTGAGCCTTCTTGCGCAGACACTGTGCAAGGTCAGGGAGGACGAGGAGCAGGTCTTGTTAGTTGCGCCATACTGGCCCAACCAGACCTGGTTCCCGGAACTAGTGCTCCTCGCGACAGCACCTCCTTGGCCCATTCCTCTGAGGAAGGACCTCCTGACTCAGAGACGGGGCACCCTGTGGCACCCGCGTCCGGACCTCTGGAAACTCCATGTCTGGTCCCTGGACGGGACGCGGAGGTTCTAGGTGGCCTACCACAGACTGTGGTAGACACCATCACTTCCGCCAGAGCCCCCTCTACGAGGCGCCTCTACGCGTTGAAGTGGAACCTGTTCGTCGAGTGGTGTTCTTCTCGACGAGAAGACCCCCGAAGATGTTCGATCGGCTCCGTGCTTTCCTTCCTGCAAGAAGGGTTGGAGCGAAGGCTGTCTCCCTCCACCCTCAAAGTGTATGTTGCCGCTATCGCCGCAAATCACAGCATGGTTGATGGTAAGTCCCTAGGGAAGCACGATCTGGTCGTCAGGTTCCTGAGGGGGGCGAGGAGATTAAATCCGCCTCGCCCTCACTCTATACCCTCTTGGGACTTATCTCTGGTGCTAACCGCATTGCAGAGGGCTCCCTTTGAACCTTTGCAGTCAGCAGAGTTAAAAATCCTGTCTTGGAAGACAGTACTCCTGACTGCATTGGCTTCCATCAAGAGGGTAGGGGACCTGCAGGCATTTTCGGTCGACGAATCGTGCCTGGAAGTCGGGGCGGGTAACTCATGTAATCCTGAGACCCCGGCCCGGATATGTGCCCAAGGTTCCCACCACTCCCTTTCGGGACCAGGTGGTGAACCTGCAAGCGCTGCCTTCGGAGGAGGCAGACCCAGCCCTGGCTTTTCTCTGTCCCGTTCGCGCTCTGCGGACTTACGTGGACAGAACGCAAAGCTTCAGGACCTCAGAACAGCTCTTCATCTGTTACGGAGGCCAGCAGAAGGGAAAGGCTGTCTCCAAGCAGAGGATGGTTCACTGGATAGTGGATGCCATCGCCTTGGCGTATGAAACCCAAGGCGTGCCCTACCCGCTTGGGTTGAGGGCCCACTCCACCAGGAGTGTGGCCTCTTCCTGGGCGCTGGCGCACGGCGCCTCGCTGACAGATATATGTAGAGCTGCGGGCTGGGCGACACCTAACACGTTTGCTAGATTCTATAGCCTCCGTGTAGAGCCGGTTTTCTCCCGTGTGCTCGCTTCAAATAGCCAGTAACACCGAAGGGCCCGTTCTAGTGTCGGCTTGCTGCGCCATTCCCCTCCTCATGGACCGGATACGTGCGCTGATATGCTCCAGTCGAGTTCCCCAGAACGGCGAACCCTGTTGAGTCCTCCGCGGCAGTCAGACGTGGCGGAGCGTCCGACGCCAGGTCTAACACTCGTATGCATTGGTGGAACTTGTGTTAGGCTGGGTATCCATATGTTGTGACCCCTACGGCGGTCCCATATGTGTATTCTTCCACGGTACGGCTCCCTACAGCGAGCCCGTGTCTTTCCCTTGGCAGAGCTCACTCTGCCGTCTCTGTGCGGTGTAGTCTCCCGCCTGCATTGGCCGGGGCCACCCCTGGGACTTCCGTATGTTGTACTGCCCACGGCCAGTCCATACATGTATATTCCACATGATACCTCCCTACGGGTAGGATGTGGCTTCCGCAGCGGCCCCCCTGGGCACGCTTTCCCAGCGTTATCCAATACTCTGCTGAGTGGGTCTTGCGGAACAGCAGCAGTGACTCTCCCTGCGTAAGTTCCCCGCCACGAACAGACGGGGGTCTGAGGGGCTTTCGCTGGGCGCTGGAAGTGGTAGTAACTGTGGCGTTTTCCATAGGGATCCCAATTCGTCGGTGACGTCCGACATACGTCGAACGTGACCGACTGAAAGGGAACGTCTCGGTTACGTATGTAACCCTCGTTCCCTGAAGGAGGGAACGGAGACGTACGTCCCGTCGCCACAGTTGCTGTACCATCACTGCATGGCCGAGTCACTAGTTCGGCTCCTCAGTGAAAAACAAAGGTGCGCTGCATCTCCTTCCGCTTTATACCCGCAATTGCAGGGCGGAGCGCGAGATGCAAATCTCGCACGCCAATGGCCATTGGCCCGTTCTGTATACACTCGAAGCTGATAGGGGCTTCCAGAAGTGATCCCAATTCGTCGGTGACGTCCGACGTACGTCTCCGTTCCCTCCTTCAGGGAACGAGGGTTACATACGTAACCGAGACGTTTTACTGTATTGGGGGGTCCGAAAACCAGTCAGTATCTGGTGTGACCACCATTTGCCTGACGCAGTGCAACACATCTCCTTCGCATAGAGTTGATCAGGTTGTTGATTGTGGCCTGTGGAACGTTGGTCCACTCCTCTTCAGTGGCTGTGCGAAGTTGCTGGATATTGGCAGGAGCATCCCAAACATGCTCAATGGGTGACGTGTCCGGTGAGTATGCTGGCCATGCAAGAACTGGGATGTTTTCAGCTTCCAGGAATTGTGTAGCGATCCTTGCAACATGGGGCCGTGCATTATCACGCTGCAACATGAGGTGATGGTCGTGGATAAGGACCTAAGCACTGGTAAGATCATTTAGTCTCATTCGTTCTAATGAAGATGATTGTGTTTTTGAGCATCTGAGACTTACTTTCAGTTTCACTTGCGGCAGTTTGCGTGTTGGCTTGCTTTACTCATTTGCGGCGATGCGTGTTGCAGTAGCGCCATCATATCAGACTACAACATGTCATATATAGCCTATAACACGCTCTCACACATTTATTTTTTAACAGTTTGCTAGGAGTAAAATTTACATATGTGGTTTAAACAACCAGATGCATTTACACTTCGCCTGAAATGCGTCCCAGACCACCTTCTGAATTGGTTTGTTTGAGTAATCGGATTTAAATTAAATTCGAGAGAATTTCGGAAGGCATTTACTCCTGGTCTTTTCACAATCGGATAGATATCTGGTCAGAGAAAACGAATGAAGTGACCAGTTGTAAAAAGGCCATAACTCTTGCAGCTGAAGTAACGCTCGCTGCAACACTAAACACAGCGCGAACCAGTCTTGCCAGTAGCATGGTCTCGTGTTGTTTCCACCAGCGCAGCACATTTCATTGTTTCTTTTAATTAATGAATGTCTAAAATATAAAACGAAGGAGAAGCCTTAAAAAAGGCCCGAAGCCCGGCCCGTGTTTAAGGTATGACGTGAAAATTGGCCCGAAATGCAGGGCTCTACCCACCGCCACCATGGGCCACTTGATCCACAACATTGACATCAGCAAACCGCTCACCCACACGATGCCATACACGCTGTCTGCCATCTGCCCTGTATATTGAAAACTGGGATTCATCCGTGAAGAGAACACCTCTCCAAAGTGCCAGTGTGAGCATTTGCCCACTTAAGTCAGTTCTGACGACGAACTGCAGTCAGGTCGAGACCCCGATGAGGACGACGAGCATGCAGATGAGCTTCCCTGAGACGGTTTCTGACAGTTTGTGCAGAAATTCTTTGGTTATGCAAACCGATTGTTGCAGCAGCTGTCCGGGTGGACGATCTTGGAGGTGAAGATGCTGGATGTGGAGGTCCTGGGCTGGTGTGGTTACACGTGGTCTGCGGTTGTGAGGCCGGTTGGATGTACTGCCAAATTCTCTGAAACGCCTTTGGAGACGGCTTATGGTAGAGAAATGAACATTCAATTCATGGGCAACAGCTCTGGTGGACATTCCTGCAGTCAGCATGCCAATTGCACGCTCCCTCAAAACTTGCGACATCTGTGGCATTGTGCTGTGTGATAAAACTGCACATTTTAGAGTGGCCTTTTATTGTGGCCAGCCTAAGGCACACCTGTGCAATAATCATGCTGTCTAATCAGCATCTTGATATGCCACAACTGTGAGGTGGATGGATTATCTCGGCAAAGGAGAAGTGCTCACTAACACAGATTTAGACAGATTTGTGAACAATATTTGAGAGAAATAGGCCTTTTGTGTACATAGAAAAAGTCTTAGATCTTTGAGTTCAGTTCATGAAAAATGGAGGCAAAAACAAAAGTGTTGCGTTTATAATTTTGTTCAGTGTATGTGTATATATATATATATATATATATATATATATATATATAGTTTGAGCTACAGTAGCTCGTCTGTTTGATCGGACCTCACGGGCCAGCCTTCGCTCCCCACATGCATCAATGAGCCTTGGCCGCCCATGACCCTGTCGCCGGTTCACCACTGTTTCTTCCTTGGACCACTTTTGATAGATACTGACCACTGCAGACCGGGAACACCCCACAAGAGCTGCGGTTTTGGAGATGCTCTGACCCAGTCGTCTAGCCATCACAATTTGGCCCTCGTCAAACTCTCTCAAATCCTTACGCTTGCCCATTTTTCCTGCTTCAAACACATCAACTTTGAGGACAAAATGTTCACTTGCTGCCTAATATATCCCACCCACTAACAGGTGCCGTGATGAAGAGATAATCAGTGTTATTCACTTCACCTGTCAGTGGTCATAATGTTATGCCTGGTCGGTGTATATAAAATATATTTAAAATTATCATTAAAAAATATTTATGCATATAAAATAAAATGTCTTTTTCATTAATTCAGTTATACTGCATTATATACATTTCATTAAATCAGCCAATAAAAAACTCTTTATCAGTCAACCATTAATCTGTATGTGTGTGTATATACAGTATAATCTTACTAATGCTTTGGCAATGTAAAGCTGTTTTACCTTGCCAGTAAAGTTTCTTGAATCTTAAGAGAGAAGTAAACTTTATTAGTGTCCATTTGAGCTGAAAAACTCTAAACAGCTGCTGTTGGATGTGAATGTGAGCACATTAGCATATTTATTGCGGCCGTTAGAATGAGCAGGGAACCCTGCACTCTTCCTTCCTGCATCTTCATCCCTCTTTTGATTCTGAAGATTTCCAAGAGGAGGAGAGGACCATTCAGAGAGTTCAGGGTGGTTTCTGAGAGGCCGGATAGGATGTGAGATGGATTTCTCTCCCAACAGCTCTCCAGGGAGCCGTTTTAGCTCGGAACAAAACAGAAAACCCTCCTCGTGGCAGGGACTCGTTTCACACATGCACCTCATCTTCATTTTATGCCTTTGTGATGTTAATGGAAATTGACTTGAAACCCATCAAAACTCCCCTGTTAAAGTCTGTGCTGTGAACTCCAGCTGAAACTCTGATAGCAGCTGACATCACGGGTCAGAGGTCAAGTGAGCATGAACACTTCCTTTCATGTTCCATGCACTTTCTTCATAGTGCTTTGGGTCTGGGTTACGTTCCGTCTGCTTCTGTTTGCTGTGGTTCTGTTGGGTCTGTTCTGTGAAATCATTCTGTGGGATGTTCTGTGGTCTGTGTGCTTCTTTAGGGTCTGTTTTATATGGATTTGATGCAGTTCTGTGAAGTTCTAAGTAGATATATTATTTGCAAATCTGATGTATGTGATTCTGTAAGGTCTGTTTAATATGGATCTGATATGAGTGGTTCTGTGTAGTTCTGAGAGGATCTGTTCTGTATACATCTGATGTGGTTCTGTAGGGTTTGTTCTGTCTAGTTCTGTAGGGTCTGATCTATGCAGTTCTGTGTAGTTCTATGCAGATCTATTCTTTGCAGATCTGATTTGTGTGGTTCTGTCTAGTTCTATAGGGTCTGTTTTTATGCATTGATCTATGCGGTTCTGTAAAGTTCTATGCAGATCTATTATGTGCAAATCTGATCTATGTGTTCTGTAGGGTTTGTTCTGTGTGAGTCAGAGTGGATCTGTTCTACTGTACATGGTTGTACATCCATTTGTACATCCATGTTCATCCGTTTGGTTCTGAGTGGATCTAATATGGTTCTGTTTTATAAGGATCTGATCTACTGTATATGGTTCTGTGTTCTAAGTAGATCTATTATGTGCAAATCTGATCTATGTGGATCTGTAGGGTTTGTTCTGAGTGGATCTGTTCTACATGGTTCTGTAAACTCTGCTTTATATGGATCTGATCTATGGGGTTCTGAGTACATCACTTCTGCAAATCTGATCTGTGGCTCTGTGTTGTTCTCTAGTTTGTGCAAATGTGATCTGTGTGGTTCTAAAGGGTTTGTTCTGTTTGGTTCTGAGTGGATCTGTTCTACATGGTTCTGTAAACTGATCTACACTATATTGCCAAAAGTTTTGGGACGTCTGCCTTTACACGCACATGAACTTTAATTTCTCCCATTCTTAATCTGTAGGGTTTAATATGGAGTTGGCCCACCCTTTGCAGCTATAACAGCTTCAACTCTTCTGGGAAGGATTTCCACAAGGTTTAGAAGTGTGTTTATGGGAGTTTCTGACCATTCTTCTAGAAGCGCATTTGTGAGGTCAGGCACTGATGTTGGACGAGAAGGCCTGGCTCGCAGTCTCCGCTCTAATTCATCCCAAAGGTGTTCTATCGGGTTGAGGTCAGGACTCTGTGCAGGCCAGTCAAGTTCCTCCACACCAAACTCGCTCATCCATGTCTTTATGGACCTTGCTTTGTGCACTGGTGCGCAGTCATGTTGGAACAGGAAGGGGCCATCCCCAAACTGAAATTGTCCAAAATGTCTTGGTATGCTGAAGCATTAAGAGTTCCTTTCACTGGAACTAAGGGGCCAAGCCCAATCCCTGAAAAACAACCCCACACCATAATCCCTCCTCCACCAAACTTTACACTTGGCACAATGCAGTCAGGCAAGTACCGTTCTCCTGGCAACCGCCAAACCCAGACTCGTCCATCGGATTGCCAGACAGAGAAGCATGATTGGTCACTCCAGAAAACACGTCTCCACTGCTCTAGAGTCCAGTGGCGGCGTGCTTTACACCACTGCATCAGACGCTTTGCACTTGGTGATGTAAAGCTTGGATGCAGCTGTTCGGCCATGGAAACCCATTCCTTGAAGCTCTCTACGCACTGTTCTTGAGCTAATCTGAAGGCCACATGAAGTTTGGAGGTCTGTAGCTATTGACTCTGCAGAAAGTTGGTGACTTCTGCCCACTGTGTGCCTCAGCATGCGCTGACCCCGCTCTGTAATTTTACGTGGCCTACCACTTCGTGCCTGAGTTGCTGTTGTTCCCAACTGCTTCCACTTTGTTATAATACCACTAACAGTTGACCGTAGAATATTTAGTAGTGAGGAAATTTAACGAATGGACTTATTGCACAGGTGTCAACCTATCACGGTACCACGCTTGAATTCACTGAGCTCCTGAGAGAGACCCATTCTTTCACAAATGTTTGTAGAAGCGTCTGCACGCCTAGTGCTTGATTTTATACACCTGTGGCCATGGAAGTGATTGGAACACCTGAATTCAACGATTTGGAGGGGTGTCCCAATACTTTTGGCAATATAGTGTATGTGATTATGTGTTGTTCTAAGTAGATATATGGTCCTGAGGGGATTGTCCTATGTTTATGCATCTGATCTATGCAGTTCTGTGGGATTTTCTTTGTAGTTCATAGATTTAGATGTTTATTTCAAAACGGATGTGGTTCTGTAGGGTTTATTCTGTTTGGTTCTGAGTGAATCTGATCTATGTGGTTCAGTGTAGTTCTGAGGAGATTCAGTATATTCTGTGTAAATCCAAACTGTTTGGTTCTGAGTGGATCTCTTCTACATGGATCTGTTTGATATGCATCTGATCTATGTGGTTCTGTGATTGTTCTGTGTGGGTCAGAGTGGATTTGTTCTCTATGGTTGTGTAAGGTCTGTTTTATATCTGATCTGAGCTATGTGGTTCTGTAAGGTTTTTCTTTGTGCTTCTGTAGTGTTTTATAAGGATCTGACCTGTAGGGTTTGTTCTGTATGTATCTGTTCTCTGTTTTCTTCAGCACCATGGAGAGTTCCATGTTCGTCCCGCCTTTCCCGCGTAAACCGCTCGAGTCTATCAAGATTCCATCTCCTGCCTGGCGGGAGTTCAATCACGATGAGTCGCAATCAGAACCCGAGTGCCGCATTTTTTTTATTGTTCCGCTGAGGCGTGAGTATCGGGGGGAAGCGCAGAAAGTTAAAAACACTAAAACACGAGTCACTCCAACAAAGCAAGAGAAAGCCCCAGAGCCTCCAGAGAATCGTGACTCGCGGAGAAAGAGCAATGCGTCACGGGTGGGTGGGGGTGCTCATATCCACGCATACAGTCATAGTATATACTCACTATGATCCTATCGCGCTCGCTGCTCTCCCCCCGCCCCGCGTCGCGTCACATTGAGCGGGGCTGCCCGCGATACAACTATTGATTTCATCTCTCTCTCTCCCTCTCTCTCTCTCTCTCCATCACTTCTTCTCAGCTTTTCTTCAAGTGCTGCAGAGAGACGCGGCTGCTGCTGCTGCATTGTGAGGAGAGAAAAAACGCTAAAGGAAGATCCGCGTTCCCGTGTTCAGATGCCCGCGCGCCCGTGAAGTCTGGACTCCGTACAGTCGGTAAGTGATTCTAATGATTCTAAAATGTTTTGAGTCAAACGCGTACAATAAACTTTAGTTGCACCCAGGGAACGTTCACTCGGACGCGTTGTTGCGTTCAGCGTGAAAACGGAGCGGTGAAGTTCAACTGTTTATAACTTGACACCCCATATTACAAACACGACGCAAACGCGCCCCTCTGACTCTAATGCATGTACGTAAATAGGCAATTAAAGCAGAACGCGCCCCGTCTCGTGAGAACCTGTTTTATATTTCTAACAATCCACTTGTGCTTTAATTTTTCCCCATGAAGAACATGACATGAAATTGTGTTTTCATTAAAAAAAGAGCCAAGCATGCAAAACCTAAAACATGCATAAATTCATCAAAATCATGAATCTGTTTTAGATTATATTTCAGTTTAGTCATGCAGGTTTAAATACTGGTTTTGCTCTTGAACAGCGAAGGGAATTAGGTTGTCTCCCAATGGGTAACAATTAACACACACACACACACACACACACACACACTTATGTGTTTGTTAGTTGTTTGCAAGTTAAATAGCACTGTGTTAGTATGGATTTTTGTTAACTTGATCTTTTAATCTGGTATTTAACAGGTGTGCACTATTGCATAGGCATCTATACGGGCTATATAGATCAGAAAAGATGAAAGTGTTATTTGTGAGCCATTGTCAATACATTGAGGCATACCTTTTCATTCCCTTTACAGTTTGAAAAGTTGAGGTCCTGCAGGAATATGACCAAATATTAAAGATTATAAAGCCTGTTATTTTTTCCTGTGGAACACAAAATGAGAATTTAAATGCAAATTTTCCCATACAGTAACAATGTATAGTAACCAAGCTCGAAAAACACAACAAAAGTAGTTCAAAAGTCATCCATATGAATTATGCACTATTTTCTAAGCCTTTTGAAGTCATGCCATAACTTTGTGTGGGGACCTCAAATTAAATATGGCACGAGTGACGTCAGCAACATCAAATGACATCATTGGTTCTCGCATGTCATGTGACCAAACGTCTCTGATACGTCTAGCAGTTCTTTATGTGATCGGAGAAGTTTGTCAGCGAATAATGACTTGGATTTTGTTCTATTCCTCATGAAAAGCGTTATATGACTTAAGGAGGCATGGGTTAAAGTTGTAGCACTTTTATGCTAAGTTCACTGAGCTTTTTTTTTTTTTAGCTTGACAGATGCAACCGTTTTGTATGATAAATATTCTTTACTTTTGTAAATAATGGGTGAACTATTCCTTTAAATATTGGCCATTGAAAAACCCATATGCTGTAGATCAACCTTTTTCTGAATACTGGAGAAGACGCGTGTGTGTGTGTGTGTGTTTTAAGATCTTTAGGGGCTCCCGGTGGTGTCCCGGATTATTAAAAGAGAGAGAGAGAGAGATTCACTTTAGGAACCCGTTCCCTGACAGAGCAAAATGTGCGTGACTGTCACAAGCAGAAAGAAATCCACCTGAAACTGTGAGTCATGGAGGCTCGCGGAGCAGATGTGTGTGTGTGACGGAAAGATAAAACGGAGAGGGAGGGGGATTGATTCCCATGCACAATGTCAAGACAGGCGAAATCTCATTACGGGGCGCAGCTTGCGTCAGAGCCGGACCGTGATTGATGCCTTTTCCCGGTTGTGCTGGCGATTCACGCGCAGACCGATGACTTTTCGCCGAGTGGTAGTAAAAGGGTGAACGCTGCGGTGCGTGAAACAACCTGCCTCAGAGAAGAGAATGATGCGGTGAATACACAACTATAGCGCTGTCCTGGAGCTGAAAATGTTTCTTTACTACGCTAAAGTGCACTAACAAATAAGTAGCTATGGCTTTTTGGACATGTACCTTAATACTGTTATGGTACCAAGGTGTTCTTTTGAAATACCATGTACTGTAAAAACAACAAAACATATATATATGGCATTCGTTCAGTACCACAGTATTTCTCAAAATACCATAGTATTGCCATCTGATACCTTGACTGCACCGTTTTTAACCGGCACATCTGTGTGTTTGCTTGTGTGTGTCAGTGAACTGGTCTTTTGACATTTGCCATTTTGAAGAGGAGACTCAGAATGATTTGCCTTTATTCAGGTGACGCACATAGTCGAATTCAAATACAAATACTTTTTATTTTTAAAAAAAGAGCAAAAAATCTTTTTAGCTGGTGTGCCTTAGAAAATTAAACAAGAGGCAGTTTTATGGGGATTCTTAGAGTGTGAGGTTATCTTTTAGTGTATAGATAGATAGATAGACAGATAGATAGATAGTTTCAGATGCATTGATTTTTTTCACACACACTTTCTTATATGTGTGTGTCAGCTGATCAGTGAAGTGGATCGGACAAAGTGTCCCCCAGCACACAGAACTCGTGACCTTTGACCCTGTAGTCTGCGCCTTCAGATCCACTCACAGTAAAAGCACAGGCGTTCACTTTACACACACACACACACTGTAAGCCGCTGTACATTTACATTCGAGTAGTTGCAAATTATTTTTTATAACATGCAAATGATTTTTATTCATTACCCAGATTTGAGGTTGAAATGTAACAATTTCACCAGTTTTAATTATTTTTTAGCTTTTATTGCACTTAAATACTCTCCTGTGGTGTGCCAGATGAATTTATAAATGTAAAAATATTACAGTCACACTTAATTTGAGATTCCACAAACTGCATACAAAGTGTACATTAGAAAAATTGTGCAATGCAGTAAAATGTCGGGTTGCCTAGTAAATTCGCTAAAACTGTGATTAAATATGTGGTTTTATTCAGGATAAAAATATGATTTAATATGACTCAATCCACTTAGCAACTTTAGGTTTGATATATATCTATACAGTATATCATAAAATTATAAAATATATTTAAAAATATATTATAAAAACTATATATCTATCTATCTATCTATCTATCTATCTATATATATATATATACCGTTTTTATAAGATTTTAAAGGCTAGAAATAAAATATCTTCAAATATTTTAACTCTTTACATTGTGCAATTTCACCAAAATCAATTCTGCAGGATTCTGTCACTTACCAAAACAACTTTTTATTTTGTTAAAATGATAAAATCCTCTTTGCACTCAGAATGTACAGTCTGTATATTGTTCTTGAGGTGCTATATGATTCTTGATGTTCTTTATGTCAGTGTTAAGGATTCAGGGACTTTAAAATGCCAGAACTAAAGGACATTTGTGGAACTACAAAAGATTCTTCTGTGATTTTAGAATGTTCTGGTTCTATTTGGAACCTTTACTGTAATCTTTAATCTCCTATATACTGTATATTATTTAATATGACTCAACTTTTTATATATATATATATATATATATATAATAATCTATTTTTTTTTTTTTTTTTTTTTACGGCACATTCATACGGTGCGATTTCACCAAAATCAATTCTATAGGATTCTGTCACTTACCAAAACTACCTATTTATTTCAGTAAATGATAAAATCTTTTAAACATACAAAGACACACACACACACACTCACTCTCTCTCTCTCTCTCTCTCACACACACACACACACACACCCTCACCCTCACACACACACACACACACGCACTCTCACACACACACACACTCTCTCTCTCTCTCTCTCATACACACACACACACACACACACATTCTCACACACACACTCCACTGCCTTCATCCAATCAGTGCAGGCGTCCACTCTGAAACCCCCACAGCTGCTGGTGAGTCCCAGTGACCAGTGAAGCCTTCAGCTATCCATCATTACATTACTGCAGGATACATGTGTGTGTGTGTGTGTGTGTGTAGTCTTCAGTAAGAAGTTATTCATCTGCTTTTTACTAAACTGAGTCTGGTTAACCACAGATCTGTTTTCCGCAAGGTGAAGTGTGTGGAATCAGGGACACGAGAATACAGCGCGACCTTGCCTGTGCAACTTTATAATTATTCACTCAAACACATCGTGAAACACTATCACGTACACTGCGACAACAATAGTATTTTTCCAGTACAAATAGCATTTTTAAATCAAGATGCATTTACTTGAGAAGCAAAATTACAAGTGAGTTTGCAGTAAGTGACTTCGGGTGTGTTGTTCTGAGCACAATTATCCGTTTCTGGAGGGGTCAAACTGAGCCGCTCACCGCTGATGCCGCAGCGTCCTGCGAGTTTGTTCCCTTTCCTCCCCCTCCCGCGCTCACATTGGGGGTTAATGCAGAAAAACGGGTGTCGCATTGATTACATCACCCCTCTAATGATGTCATAGTTACGTTGGGAACTGCCTTTATTTGGTCTAAGAGGAAATGATGTCATGATTTGGTCTTTTTTTTAGGTCTGTATTGAGGCACGCCGTTGCCGCAGCGCTCCGGACGTGCCGTGCTGAGTTTTCCAAGTCAGGATTTTTAGATGGATCATGGATAAATGATTTGAATGTGCTGGTCAAATGTGTCACGTCTTCGTACAGTATGAATGTTAAGTTAGTGCACACTGTGTGTAGCGCACGAGAGAGAACGCGTGATTAATGAGGGCGTCTCTGACAGTGTCAGTGGCCCGTGAAAGCACAACTGAATCATTCCTTTTGTTTTGGCTGAATCTGGACAGGCGAAGGTTTCGCTGTTTTTTCAGAAAAGAGGCCGAACGCTCGACACCACTGGAACAGTTGATTCAGTTATGTGTGATTTTAGATGTTTTAATAAATGACTGTGCTGATTATTGTGCTCAAGATCACACTGACCCGTTTAGAGTTTGTGAACCAGTTCATTGAAAAGAACCGACTCAAAAGAATGAATTGGTAGAGTATTTGTGTGTGTGTCTTCAGTCTGCAGTTACTCTCAGGCGTCTTTAGTGGGTTTTGTCTCTTAGATTTGGGTTCCAAATGCCAGATTTAATGAATATTAATCATATTCTAATGATGATCAGCATATTGGCCAGATTGAAATTCAGCTCCAGTTATCAAATGTCAGCTCGAATTGAGATTCACAAAACATTCTGCAAAATAAAGCTTCTTTGGTGTTTCGTGTATTCAGCTTTTTCTTATCAAGAGCCATTTTTTGGCTGAATATTGTTCTTGAGTTGCTACATGATTCCTGATGTTTTGTGTTTTGGATTCAGGGGCTTTAAATACCAGAACTAAAGGACATTTAAAAAGTTCTCTTTTTTTGGAACTTCAAAAGATTTTTCTGTGATTTAGAATGTTCTGGTTCTATTTGGAACCTTGACTGTAATCTTATTTTTCATTATCCTCTTTATACATAGAATAGAATAGAATAGAATAGAATAGGTTATACCTTATATAAAAATATTTTGTTGTTATTATTATTATTATTATTATTATTATTATTATTTAATAATGTTTTTATACATACACTCGCACACATTTATTTTTTATTTCATAATTGTTATTCTTTCATAATTATATATATATATTGTTTTGGTTATATCTTGTTTGATGTGTATTTAATATTTAATATACAAGTAATTAAAAATAATTTTGTTTATTGTTATACCTTAAAAATATTTAATTGTTATTATTTATTATTTTTTTTACATATTATTTTCAATAGATTTTTAATTAGTTTATGGTTATATATGTGTGTGTGTGTGTGTTTAATATATATTAGTGCTGTCAAATCGATTAATTAATCGCATCCAAAATAAAAGTTTGTGTTTACATAATATATGTGTGTACTGTGTATAATTTTATATTTATATATATATATATATACATACATATATATATATATATATATATATATACACACACACACACGTATATATTTATATATTTAAGAAATATTTGCATGTATATACTGTATATATATATTTATATAAGTTATACTATATATACATATAAATATTTAAATATAAATATAGCACATTTTTCTTAAATATATACATACGTGTGTGTATTTATATATATATACATAATAATACACAGTACACGCACATATATTATGTAAACACAAACTTTTATTTTAGATGCGATTAATCGTGATTAATTGATTTGACAGCACTAAAAAATTAAGGGAACACTTAATAATCAAAATAGAATAGAATAGAATAGAATATTTAATCGCAGATGGAATATTCTCTCTCATTCCGGCTCTTTCTCTGAGATATTATCTTTGAGACTGACTGATTTTCAAGAGAGAGAGTGTGTGTGTTTGTGTTTATTTTTCAGATGTGAGGAGATAAAAATGAGATGAATGTGTATGTTTCTGCCGGAGAGAGTCTGAGAGAGAAGTCGTGCTGCAATGCAGCAGGGCTCTTCTGTCTTCGTGAGTTTAAGAACGAACGTTTCAGTGTGTCAGAGATCCTGAGAGCGTCCAGATGCACATGTGTGAAGTGTCAATGTTTTCCCTGCATGCAGCTCTGTAATGTCTGCATGTGGAGTTCCTTCATTTTTCCTCAGCTCTGTCCTGTTAATGTCCACATGACTTCCTGTGGAGGTTAATAGTGTGAAGCCGGGCAGGGAAATGCAGTAGATGATGAGTTAAACTGGGCACAGTGTCCTCTGCCCGCTGTGCCAGCCTGATTTATGACTTCTCCTGGCGTTCTGCAGGGCACATGAGCAGGAACACCTGAGATTTACTGCCCTTACACTTCTTCAATTACACATATTCTGTTAAAACCAAAAACTCATTCAGATCTGGAATTTGTTCTTAATTCATAGTGACTATATTTGAATACTTTGTAATTGTTTCTCTCTCTCTCTTCTATATATGTGTGTGTATATCATTTAATTATTATTATTTCATAATGAATTATTATATATAGATTTTTGTTATTTTGTTTTTGGTTATATCATGATTTGTATAAGTATTTAAAAATAATTTTGTTTATGGTTATACCTTATATAAAAATTGTATTATTATTATTGAATAATTTTTGTACAAGTACATTTTATTTTCAATTTAGTTTATGGTTGTGTGTGTGTATGTATATATATATATATTCGTTTATTTAACAGGGACAGAATAACATTGCTACAATTTCAAGCAGCCGATGCTCCACATACAGGCTTCTAGCCAAAGGCTAATTTGCAGCCCCAGTCCCTGGGTAGGGTTTTTTACAACAATAAAACGATAACACACACACACAAAAAAATAAAAAATAACTATAATAAAAGAAAGCTGAGACTGTGTATGACCATCAACGTTCACAGACATGCTTTTGTTTGAACCACTTTTTTAATCTTTGAAAAATATTTAACCATATATATATAGTTTTTGGTTATACCTTATATAAAAATATTTTAGTGTTATTATTATCATTATTATTATTTAAAAAAATTTTTTTTACACACACACACACACACACACACACAAATAAATATATATATATATATGTATATGTATGTGTGTGTGTGTGTGTGTGTGTGTGTGTAAAATAATAATATTAATAATAATAATAATAACAACAAAATGTTTTTATATAAGATATAACTAAAAACATATATATTCTATATAGAAATACTGTATATATAGATAATTTAACAATATCTTTTTGTTTTTTGGTTATAACTTATATAATTTATTTTTGTTATTATTATTATTATTATATATAAAACCATAAACTAAACTGAAAATAAGATTGAAAATGATTAAATAATAATAATAATAATAATAATAGCAAAAACAACAATTTTTTTTTATATAAGATATAACCAAAAATAGTTTTTTAATATATATAAAACTATATAGATAATTTAACAATATAATCTTGTTTTTTGGTTATACCTTATATAAAAAATATCGTATTATTATTATTGTTATTATTATTATTATTATTATTATTATTATTATTATTATATAATAACTTTTACACACACACACACACATATATATATACATATACATATTTGAGTGTTTGTGTTTATTTTATTTATTTGTTTAATTTTATTTTTTATAAATTATACACACATATACAGTAGTTATTTTTTCTATTTTTCTATTTCATGTTTGCTTATATTTGGTTGAATTAGTAATTGTAGTTTTGTGCCTCTTGTAGAGAATGAAATCATGACTGTGTTTCTTTCTCCCATAGTGAATGAAGCTGTCGGTCAGACTGCTCTGCATACGTCACACTGTCCTGTCCACTCCTGTCCGTCTCCAAAGCAGCCTGCAGTAAAGCTGAGCTCGGCCTCTGAAACTCACGTGTGATTCCTGGCCGGTGCAACCATCAACAGCTAAAGTCTGCATCCGGTGAAGATGGAGGACCCGTACAGAGACAGGATGTCTCTGGCCAAAGGCGCTCGTGACATCGCCAAAGAGGCAAAGCGGCATGCTGTCAAGAAGGTCAACAAAGTGGTGGACCGCGCCTCAGACGAGTACGCGGGCCGCAACTACAGCCGCTTTGAAAACGACGAAGACGAGGGTGCCGATGAAGATGGTTACTACTATCAAGACGGTCAGGCTCAGCGAGAGGACGACGAGGGCTCCAGCGACGCCACTGAGGGCCACGACGACGAGGACGAAATATACGAGGGCGAGTATCAGGGCGTGCCGGCCGGGGGCGGGGCTACAGATGGGCGTGGCCAGGTGGCGATTGGCCAGCCGCTCGCAGATGGAATGAAGGACAAACGAGAGCTGGAGAAAGAGCGAGAGGCGGACGAGGAAGAGCTGGCGCAGCAGTACGAGCTCATCATCCAGGAGTGCGGACACGGGCGCTTCCAGTGGCAGCTGTTCTTCGTGCTGGGCCTGGCGCTCATGTCTGACGGGGTGGAAGTGTTCGTCGTGGGGTTTGTGCTGCCCAGCGCTGAAACGGACATGTGTGTGCCCAACTCAGGAGCAGGATGGCTGGGTGAGTGACCAAATAAACACACAAGCAAATAGCATCTTGAAGCAGGCCAGTTAGTTTGGATATTTTATCTTTGCCAGCTTCAAAAGAAGCCAAAGCATCAAGCAGGAGAAAACATGCCCCATACTATTGATTGATATTGATACAGAATTTAATTCACTTTAACCCCTTAACTGTCACCCTCCTTTTTGAGAATGCACAATCTAAACGAAGAATGTTTTAGAATGTAGACCTAAATTTTAAAGACACTCAGTGGATTATTTCTGAAGTGAAGACTTCTGTTTTCCAGAAAAGTTCTGGAAATTGAAATTTACTGTAAATCAAATGTACTGTACTTAATATTTTTTATTTTATATAAAATATATATTTTACTAAATAATTTTACTCTAAAATTACTATAAAATCAAAGCCATATGTCTAACCAAGTTATATCACAAAAATTGAAGTTCCCGTGAGACTTTGTTTAGGCGCTGTACCAAAAATAGCATTCCATTGCATTCTCCTGTAACAAATTTGTAAATTTCACTTCTATCAGAAAAAAAGACACCAAATATGGAACCTTGAGACTCAGGCCTTTCCAACGATATGTGTTTTGTCAAGATTAGAAAAGGTTTTGATTATAAAGTAGTTAAAATTAATTTTGTAATATGAAACATGACACCGCCCACTAGGGGAGGAGCCCGCTAAAAGAATTTGCATGGTAACGCAACGTCCAATTTCAAAACGGTTTTCAAAGGATGAATTTTGAGTTCATAAGCTTTCAAATGATACCTAATTTATGATGATTACTAAAATATGTGATATGGAAAAAAGGCAATAAATAAAAAGAGCGCCAAGCGTTAAATTAAGTACTGTTTAAATCACTTGGGGTCTTTTTTATTAAAGAAATTAATCATTTTCATCATTAAGGAGGCATTAAATTGATCAAAAAATGACAGTAAAGACATTTATAATGTTGCTTTTTTTATTATACACTCACCTAAAGGATTATTAGGAACACCATACTAATACTGTGTTTGACCCCCTTTCGCCTTCAGAACTGCCTTAATTCTGCGTGGCATTGATTCAACAAGGTGCTGAAAGCATTCTTTAGAAATGTTGGCCCATATTGATAGGATAGCATCTTGCAGTTGATGGAGATTTGTGGGATGCACATCCAGGGCACGAAGCTCCCGTTCCACCACATCCCAAAGATGCTCTATTGGGTTGAGATCTGGTGACTGTGGGGGCCATTTTAGTACAGTGAACTCATTGTCATGTTCAAGAAACCAATTTGAAATGATTCGAGCTTTGTGACATGGTGCATTATCCTGCTGGAAGTAGCCATCAGAGGATGGGTACATGGTGGTCATAAAGGGATGGACATGGTCAGAAACAATGCTCAGGTAGGCCGTGGCATTTAAACGATGCCCAATTGGCACTAAGGGGCCTAAAGTGTGCCAAGAAAACATCCCCCACACCATTACACCACCACCACCAGCCTGCACAGTGGTAACAAGGCATGATGGATCCATGTTCTCATTCTGTTTACGCCAAATTCTGACATCTGAATGTCTCAACAGAAATCGAGACTCATCAGACCAGGCAACATTTTTCCAGTCTTCAACTGTCCAATTTTGGTGAGCTCGTGCAAATTGTAGCCTCTTTTTCCTATTTGTAGTGGAGATGAGTGGTACCCGGTGGGGTCTTCTGCTGTTGTAGCCCATCCGCCTCAAGGTTGTGCGTGTTGTGGCTTCACAAATGCTTTGCTGCATACCTCGGTTGTAACGAGTGGCTATTTCAGTCAAAGTTGCTCTTCTATCAGCTTGAATCAGTCGGCCCATTCTCCTCTGACCTCTAGCATCAACAAGGCATTTTCGCCCACAGGACTGCCGCATACTGGATGTTTTTCCCTTTTCACACCATTCTTTGTAAACTCTAGAAATGGTTGTGCGTGAAAATCCCAGTAACTGAGCAGATTGTGAAATACTCAGACCGGCCCGTCTGGCACCAACAACCATGCCACGCTCAAAATTGCTTAAATCACCTTTCTTTCCCATTCTGACATTCAGTTTGGAGTTCAGGAGATTGTCTTGGCCAGGACCACACCCCTAAATGCATTGAAGCAACTGCCATGTGATTGGTTGATTAGATAATTGCATTAATGAGAAATTGAACAGGTGTTCCTAATAATCCTTTAGGTGGGTGTATAAAAAAAAAAAAAAAGATTACTATTTTAAATAAATTCTGTTCTTTTTAACTTTCTGTTCATCAAAGAATCCTGTGAAAAAATGTTTCCACAAAAATATTGCGCAGCACAACTGTTTTCAACATTAATAATAATAAAAATCATAAATGAGCAGCAAATCATCATATCAGAATGATTTCTGAAGGATCATGTGGCACTGGAGACTGCTGAAAATGTTTGTATATTTAAGTGTAAACGTAAGTAAGAGCACAATCAGATGAAGGTGTCATGGACCCTCTGCTCTTTGTGTCGAGAGCACGTCTGTGTCTTAAGATCTCGTCGACGTAGGAAGCTCCGCCGATTCTGGAGCGGAGTCTCTGTTATTCATCTCTGTCTTTGTACCCACATGTTTCTGTCTTTAGTCACATGCTGTACAGACGACAAGCTGCTTTTTTACGCCCTTTGATGTAAGGGAGGGCTTTTTCCTTGTAATGAATGTGTGTGTGGTGTGTAATGTGGGCGGTTGGGTGGCGTCTGCCATCGATACTGTACCGTGTCGTGCTTGTTTGATGGTTCTTGGATGTGTCTGTGTGTGTGTGTGTGGGTAGAGACTGTTGTTGTATTATTCAGTGATCTCTCTGGGTCTGGATGAGTTTATTGTTTTGGCAGCAGGTAATACAGCACATGTGTGGGTAGATCTGAGCTTATTTAAGAGGAGCTGGTGTGTGTGTGTGTGTGTGTGTGATTGTGTGTGTAAGTGTGTGTGTTTGCTTCACTCTGTCTCTTATATAAGTATTTATCTATAATAATATGCAGATCACATATACAATATAATGGAAACAAATCAAATTAAAGAGCTGATGTTCTCCAGATGTTCTTTGGATGTTGTGGCAGAACATTGTCATGTTTAGTGTTTATTTTATTATATAAGTTTTTAATGAACTTGAACTAAAAGGTGTCGTTCTGTCTAATGCACTATATGACTTGGCAGAAGAATTGTTTATTGTGATAATTTTATTAGAAAATGCAATTATTATTAATTGAAAATTGGCATCTTTTATCATATTTTTGTGACATTGGTTGTCCTCACATTTTTTCCCCCATATTCAATTTTTTCTGGAATCTGTTTTAATGGTGTAATTAAATTTTAATACTCAAAAAGTGTGTCTAATCAATTGAATTCATAAACTTTAACAATTTAACAATGTATACTTTTTTTTTTTTCTTTTACAATACTAAATACTATTTTTCAGAAATGCTTTGTTTTCTTTTTAAATTTCTCTGGATTTATGATTCAATACAAATTTATTACCTAAAACGGTAATCAAGTATTCACAAAGTAATCAATCTTTTAAAAAGTAATGAAATGAAAAATAACAATTGCTTCAATGTTCTGCACAACAGAGGTTTACTGTTTAAAGTAAAATTGTGTGATATTCCTTTAAATGATTATTATTATTATTACTTTAAGCAGTACATTCTGCTGGACAGTAGCACTGTATTTCTATCACAATTGAAACCAAACCTTTATTTTGACGTCGTGACCCTTGAGTTTCTGTGAATGACGATAGTTTCTTCAAATGAAATGATGAAGTGCTTGTGAAGTGTTTTTGTCCTAACTGTTTTTTTGTGTGCCCGCTGTGTCTGAAATACATGCATAATTGCATCTTATTAAATATGTACCAATTGGCTGTTATTGTGCATCTTGCAGCATTTTGTCTTTCAGCGAGGACAGAGAAATGAAACTTGTTGCATCATGTCTGTGTAGGACGTGGTGTAACAGTGACTTTTTGGTGCTTGGTGTTGTCAAGCACAGTGCAGAGCTCATTTCTGTGTTTTATCACACTAATTATGTAATATTTCCGATTAGTGCTGTTTTTGTTTGTTGCATTCGTGCACATATAGAGATATGGTGTATCTATGTAGATAAATCAGAAAAGTATTACCAGTTTTTTTTCTCTCTCTCTCTCTCTCTCTCTCTGATCAATACTCTGCACTTAGTCTTGATTAACTGTGCTCTTCTGAAGACGTGTGTGTGTGTGTGTGTGTGTGTGTGTGTGTGTGTGTGGTCTCACCGTTCAGGCTCTGTTCCAAACCCCATGAGCTGCCTCTCTAGACGGCATCATGGTCAGACTCATCAAGCCTGCTTTTATTTGATCAAAAATACAGTAAAATCAGTAATATTGTGAAATATTAATACAATTTAAAATAATAATTTTCTATTTTAATATAATTTAAAATATAATTCATTTCTGTGATCAAAGCTGAATTTTCTAACAATATAAATCTTTACTATCACTTTTTATCAATTTAACACATCCTTGCTGAATAAATGTATTAATTTCTTTCAAAAAAAATAAATAATAATAATAATAATTACTGACCCCAAACTGTTGAACGGTAGTGTATATTGTTACAAAAGATATCTATTTTAAATAAATGCTGTTCTTTAACCTTTTATTCATCAAAGAATCCTGAAAATTATCACAGGTTATGAAAAAATATGAAGCAGCACAACTGTTTTCAACATTGATAATAAATCCTCATATTAGAATGATTTCTGAAGGATCATGTGACACTGAAGACTGGAGTAATGATGCTGAAAATTCAGCTTTGACCACAGAAATAAATTACATTTTACTATATATTTAAATAGAAAACAGCTATTTTAAATTGAAATAATATTTCACAATATTTCCGGTATTTTTGATCAAATAAATGCAGCCTTGGTGAGCAAACTTTTGACCGGTACACTTTAACTGGTTTATTCCATTCAAAATTTTATAGTTATGTTACATTATGTAATATTTAATATTTAGCTATTTAATATTTATTTAATAACAGTACAGTAACAGTACTTTTAATTGCTGCTATTGTAAATATTGAATTATTCAAATATTTCAAATCATATTTTAAGAGGATTATTTAATACCAAATTATATTAAAATTATATTTCATACCAAATTATAAAGTATTCAAAAGGTAAATATTTAGCTATTTAATATTAACAGTACTTTGCTACTGTTATAAATATTCAATAATTGACAGATTATTTAATCATAGCCCATATTTCATACCAAATTCTAAAGCGGCAATGCATTTAACATTTGTGAAGAAACATTTGAGTTGCCAAATATGAAATGCTTTTAAAAAAAGTTCAATCTGATAAAAATGTTTGTGCAGTTGCAAATAGTATTTATGTTTGGCATAAGTCAGTATTGTGTGTGTCGGCAGCAGTGTGTGTGTGTGGGGGTTTGGTGCAGGTAATGAAGAGCGCGGCACAGAAACACACTCACACTGAGAGCGTCTGCCGCAGAGCTTCCATTATCTCTTATCTTTCTTCTCCCATTCTCCTCTTCTTCTTCCCCTGCAGTAAAGCTCGTTTATTTACCCTCCCTCTCTGTAATCACTCGTTCTTTTCCTCCTCCTGTCCTCTTTGTGCCCGCCGTACAGGATGGCTCTTTCCTCTAATGACGCTCAGAGAACACACACACTCACAGGATCTTAACACAGTGCATTTATAAAACACACACAGTTGCCCTGTGGTCCGTGTGCGCTCAGATCAATACCTCTGATCGATAAATTAGACGGCAGGCAGAGCAGATGGAGATATTCCCTAGTCCCAGATAAAGAGAGCTGTCAATCACAGAAGCGACAGAGAGTATGTGTTCCGCAATTCCACCGCGAATAGACACGCGTACACTGTCCTGAGCTGGTGAAGAGATCACACTGATCGTCAAGACAGGTTTTTAAAAATAGTATGTGAAACATTGCATTGTTTGCTGGAATACAACAAAAGTGATGTGGATTTTTAAATTAGTATGTGAAAGAATATATGCATTAAAGAAAGAAAGAAAGAAAGAAAGATCCCAGCTAACAGAGAACCTTCTCAGAACTTTAACTAATGTTGTGGCAAGGTTCTCTCAAAGTTACGAACAAACATTTTATCCAGTAACATTAATAGAACGTTTGTTGAAAGTTATCTGGTCTTTAATAATGCTCTCAAAACGTTAGCAAAAACAAATCAAATCACTTTATTGTTACAATGTTATTTATACATCATTCATGGAATGTTTAGTTGGAGGTTCTTTTAGCGTTTTTTAAATGTTACTACTTGTTTTCAGAAAATTCCGAGAACATTCAAAAATAACGTTTCCAGAATGTTTGAAAAATTATAAAATGGAATGTTCCCTTAACATTCGTATAATCAAATATAATCAAATGGACATTTTGAACATTCAGAAATAACGTTTTCATAACTTCATGGGAACATTAACAAAATGTTTTTAACCAAGTTCACAGTTTGCTGGGATACAACAAAAGTGATGTGGATTTTTAAATTAGTATGTGAAACGATATATGCATTACAGAAAGAAAGAAAGAAAGGTACAGCAAATGTGCTGTGGGTAATTTCGTGTGGCCATTAGCTCGGTGATCACATTCCCAGTGTTAGAGAGATAGAGAGGATGGAGTGATGGAGAGATGAGAGGTGAGACGCTGCTCTGCTGAAAAGACCCCTGAGAGGCGGCTGTAATATGCCCGACACTTTCTGATTTCACGCTTCACTGCTCTCTCTCTCTCTCCATCCTTTCATACTGCAGTATCAGCAACATCAGATGTTGTACAGCTCAAGTTGAAATCTGTGTGTGTGACTGAATTTAAATGCATATATATATATTCAAAAGTTTTGGGTCAGTAAGATTTTTAACACTTTTATTCAGCAAGGATTAAATTGATCAAAGAATCCTGAAAAAAATGTATTATGGTTTCCATAAAATAACTGTTTTTTCAACATTGATAATAATCAGAAATGTTTCTTGAGCAGCAAATCCTCATATCAGAATGATTTCTGAAGGATCATGTGACACTGAAGACTGGAGTAATGATGCTGAAAATTCAGCTCTGATCACAGGAGTAAATTACATTTTAAAATATATTTAAATAGAAAACAGCTACTTCAAACTGCAATAGTATTTCAATTTTTTTTTTTTTTTTACAGTTTTTACTGTATTTTTGATAAAATAAATGCAGCCTTGGTGAGCATAAGACTTTGTTCAAAAACATAAAAAAATCTTACAGACCCCAAACTTTTGAACAGTAGCCTACTGTGTATTAATATGTAGTTAGGACCAATTATTATTGGTACATACTCTATTAGGGCTTGCATAGACTAGTCGGGTAGTCGACTACTCCCACCACTAGTTGGTGCTGTCAGAAGCCATTGAGTACTCGAGCATGCAATAACCATACGACACGCTTGTTTTTTCTTGCCCGGTACACATTTGGCGCTTCTCAATACTCAAATTGATGCTTTCTCCAGCCGTGACCCGGAAACCAATCGAATTCAGCCATCTTGAAGGACATCTCAGTTCCCTAATTGCGCCGTGAGGAGGTGATTAATGAGGAGTGAGGAAGCTTCCTGAGGAGTCATGAGCGTCACAGGTGTTTCCTTCCCTCGCATACTAAGGGGGTGGAGCTAAGACGCGAGGAAAGGAAACGAGGATTCACAAATAAGAAATGAGAAGCACCCATTGTACGATTTTGGGCTGTCCTAGACAAAAGATGACCAGTCGTGGCGATTGATTTCTGTGGTCATGGCTCCTAATCGGTGGTTCTACGTCATACAGTGAGAGAGGTTCGAAGACGGCCGCTGTCACGGCCTTGCAACCAAAGATAGTCTGCGATCATTTTCTGACTTCTGTGTCAGAAGTTCAGCATGATCATCTCACAGTGTGTTTGCTGCTACGCCCTACATCTACTGACTAGCCAATAAAACGACAGCATGAAATAGCGTATTGATCAATGCAACATGGCGCTAAAACCTCAAGCTCCATTTGCAAGATTGGCATGCTAAGTTGGCCTCTTTTCCCTGGCCATGACCGCATCCATATTCTCCTCTTTCACTTCCTCCTCTTTTGCCAAAGTGTGATTCATCTTGCTCTGTTTACCACTAGCGCATGCTGATGATGTGTTATTCTTCTATACTAACTTGTAGCCTCGTCGTAGCCTACGATTCAGTAGGCGTCATCGTACAGTCTACATACATGTCGTACCCAATTTTGTCGTACAGTGTGATTTGTAGTGATTGAGTGAAGATCCAAGTCATGTGAGTACAGATCCGTTATTGTTTTTAATGTTGAAGACCTGTGTAATGTTATATGAGGAAGCTAATGTCGTACCCAAAGGCTACTAAAGGAATTTTATTGATATACAGTATGTATGCACATATTGTTCGACGTCAAAGACGCGGATGTTTAAGGTTATAATGTTCTGTCAAATATATACAAAATCAAACTCTACAAGAGACATTCTCATGTGTGCGGTGTGATGTCATGATATACATCAGTAGAGGCGAAATATCCAGTTTTTCAGCCTGTATTTCTACAGTCTTATGCACGTTGACACTCACGTCATAACAAGAGCGGCGGATGTAGATACAGCAGATACTGTCAACACAGTTTGAACAAACAGATCAGATGTCATCGCTCGAACAACGACTGGGGACTGTCAGTCCAGATCAGATCTGAAAAACAAATATATGTGTGTGTGATTTGAGTCTCTGCATGAGTGTGTCAGTATTGACACTGTTGTGCAATCATGCTAGATTAGTCTTCTGTAATTAGAACATACAGGACGTCTGGCCCGCCCACTCTCGTCCTGTCCTGCACTCTGATTGGTGGAGCAGATTCACAAAAAAGAAGTTAAGTTTGTCAAATGTTCCTCAGTGCAATTCTTGAAAAAAGTTCTCCAGTCCCTGTGCCCCACTCCTGTTTAGAGTCGTGCGTTTCGCTCTGGTTGTTGCTCACGCGGGATTCCGATGGGATTTTCATGACAGGATCAGGGGAATTACGGGCGATTCTCTGAACGCTGCTGAACTCAAATCAGTCTGTGACAGAGAGAATGGGAGAAAGGGAAATTTCACTCTGCAGGAGCTCATTTTCACTCACTGAATGCTGGGATATTAATAACAAGAGCTTCGACATGTAGATGCAGTTCACTGAAATAAATCCCACATGAGAGAAAAGTAGCAAAGGAGAACAATGTACAACCAAGAGAAAATATGTAGGAAAAAATTATTTCAATGGCATGACATTTTTAAAAAGCTGTTATGAGTGATTTCTGCACCGTTTAGAAACATTTTATGTATGTTATTACAAAAAAAAATGCACATTTAAGGTCCCCCTATTATGTTTTTTGTGGTATTACCTTTCGTGTATTGTGTAATTTAGCTGTTTGTGAATGTTTATGAAAGATCAAAGTGCAGATAAATGGAGTTATTGTCTCCTAGAAGAGAGAATCGATTCTGAACCGCCTGAAACGAGTCGTCAGTAATTCCAGTCTCACTTCCTGCTCAAACCTATGTATGTTTGTAACTAATTTGCATAATACAAACCTATGGTCTTCATTGGCTGCCGGCGAAACAAAATCTACTTTGCTCCGCCCTCAAACACTGTAATTGTAGCTGAGACTGGAAGAGTTTGGTTTGAGAAGACGCTGTTTTCTGCTGCCAAAGCAAATCCTCTTCCTCTTCCAAAGGATGAGATTGATACAGGAAAACAAGACGTCATCGTTACTGTTCGCATCACTGTCTATCAAGTGCTGAGGAAGACCTGGAGATGAATCTGACCAATCAGAGCAGAGTAGACCAATCACAACAAACTATGACGTCTGGCCAATCAGAGCAGAGTAGACCAATCACAACAGACTGGGCCATCTGACCAATCAGAGTAGAGTAGACCAATCACAACAGACTGGGCCATCTGACCAATCAGAGCAGAGTAGACCAATCACAACAAACTATGTCATCTGACTAATCAGAGCAGAGTAGACCAATCACAACAGACTGGACCATCTGACCAATCAGAGCAGAGTAGACCAATCACAACAGACTGGGCCATCTGACCAATCAGAGCAGAGTAGACCAATCACAACAGACTGGGCCATCTGACCAATCAGAGCAGAGTAGACCAATTACAACAGACTGGGCCATCTGACCAATCAGAGCAGAGTAGACCAATCACAACAGACTGGGCCATCTGACCGATCAGAGCAGAGTAGACCAATCACAACAAACTATGTCATCTGACCAATCAGAGTAGAGTAGACCAATCACAACAGACTGGGCCATCTGACCAATCAGAGCAGAGTAGACCAATCACAACAAACTATGCCATCTGACCAATCAGAGCAGAGTAGACCAATCACAACAGACTGGGCCATCTGACCGATCAGAGCAGAGTAGACCAATCACAACAAACTATGTCATCTGACCAATCAGAGTAGAGTAGACCAATCACAACAAACTATGCCATCTGACCAATCAGAGCAGAGTAGACCAATCACAACAGACTGGGCCATCTGACCAATCAGAGCAGAGTAGACCAATCACAACAGACTGGGCCATCTGAGCAATCAGAGTAGAGTAGACTCTCAGAAAGGAGGGGTTTCGAGAGACTGAATCCTTTATCGAGCTGTTTCAGACTGTTTGAGAAACGAGCTGATGCTGCAATGTATATTATGAGAAATTAAAGTGTTTTTTGACGTTGGATGCATATAAATCTATTGTAGGAGACAATTAGGAGCCTTTAAAATAGCATAATATGGGCATGTTAATATGCTAAAGCCCAAGCTGAAAGCTGTTTTATAGTTTTTCCTACATACTGTATATATAGACTATATATATATATATATATATATATTGTATGTAAAAATGTAGCACATAGTAAAGTACTCTATGGGTAAAACAGTGAGTGTAATACTGTAAATGTGTCTCTGTGAAGGCAGCTCTTTTGCTGAATGTAGCTTATAGGTGTAGAAAGCGTGAGTGAGCCGCAGTATTCAGTGCTGTCAGACAGTAATGGATGACCAGGGCGGCCCGTCACGTCTGCACAGCAAGATAACACACACTCCTCCTCAGACTCTCAAAGGGAACGCCAGCGATGAAGAACACCAAACAGCACTGAAAGATAGACAGAGGTGCCTCGCTGTGTTTTCATTGGTCGAACTCGTTCACGTCAAATGGCCTTCGCTTTACATTCTACAACATAAATTAGCATTTTTATTACCTTATCCTGAATGAGTGGACAGGACTGGATTTATTCCGTTGTGTGTGTGTGTGTGTGTGTGAGTGTGAGTGTGTGTGTGTGTGAGTGTGTGTGAGTGTGAGTGCGTGAGTGTGCGTGTGCTTGAGCGTGTGTGTGCGTGTGAGTGTGTGTGTGTGTGTGTGTGTGTGTGTGTGTGTGTGTGAGTGTGTGTATGTGTGAGTGTGTGTGAGTGCGTGAGTGTGCGTGTGCTTGAGCGTGTGTGCGTGTGAGTGTGTGTGTGTGTGTGTTTGAGTGTGAGAGAGTGTGTGTGTGAGTGCGTGTGCGTGAGCGTGTGTGTGTGAGTGAGTGGGTGTGTGTGTGTGTGTGAGTGTGAGAGAGTGTGTGTGTGTGTGTGTGTGCTTGTTTATGTGATTTATGAGGGCACAAATTTGTATAATGACATGGGTATTACACTGGTATTACAACGTAAACGTGGTTTATGAGGACATTTCCTGTGTCCTCGTAATAAAAATGGCTTAAAAAACATACTAAACAATGTTTTATTAAAAATGTAAAAATGCAGAATGTTTTCTGTGTGGGTAGGTTTAGGGGTAGGGGTAGTGTGTGTGTGTGTGATGGGTAGGTTTAGGGGTAGGGGTAGTGTAGGGGGATAGAATGTACAGTTTGTACAGTATAAAGACCATTACGTATATGGAATGTCCTCATAATGTAGTTGCACCAACGTGTGTGTGTGTGTGTGAGAGAGTGTGTGTGTGTGTGTGTGTGTGTACTGGATGGAATGAGTGATGATCAGCCCGTCCTTCTGAACTCACAGCTGGAATAAAGGAACAGTGGGTGATATACACCTGTTGTTCTTTCTGTTGAAGTTTTGCACACCTTGAGTGAATGAAAGCCCTGTGTAGGTCATCTTTAGCTATTATTTATTGTGCTCAGGTGTGTTAGTTAGCTATATATTGACTTAGTCATGGATGCATTGCACAAGATGTGAACAAACAAAATGGTATGTCGCAAGTTGCAGGTTTCAAACAATATGAGATGAACTGAGTGTGTGTGTGTGCGCGCACATTTTTTGGTGAGCTATCCCTTTAAATTTGACTAGTTAATTTAGGATGATGGAAATGGATCAATGAAACTAATAACATCTGTGTGTATTATTTATGTTAGAGTTATTGACCTGCTCAGCTTTCCATTAGAATCAATACTGATCAATAAACAATAGCTGTCAATATTACACTCACCGTTTGACCACACAGGGAAATTCTCTAATGAGTTCTCTTTAATATCTCACTTGTTTCTCCTAGACAGCAGTGAGGTTACATGCAGATCACTTGGAGACTTGCTGAGATGACAGAAAGTGTGTGTTTCCTCTGGAGTTTCAGAAGAGATCTCAATAATGTCTCCACATTCATTGTACAGCTCTGTATTCTTACTGAATGACAGCTACTCACTGTCTGTTTTTATTTATCCGAAGAAACTGCAAGAGAAACATCTGAGGTGAAGACAGTGTTGTTGTTTTTGTAAACTATATAAAAATGTGTTTTCAGTACATTAAATAAAGCTGAAATAATGTACAATATAAAACAAAAAAAAGTTGGTTTTGAAGTGCCAAAATTACTAAAACTAAAATAAATAAAAATAAATTAAAGCTAAATAGAAATAGAAATAAACAACAAAGACTAATAAAAATGACAAAAGCATGTAACAAAATAAAAAAATTTAAATAAAAAATTAAAATAAACACTCATTCAAAATATTAATAAATACTAAAATAGCATATAAATTATGCTAAAATAACACTTAACAAAGATTATGCTTAAACGAAACAATTGAAAAGAGCTCTGAAAAAATCTGAACAATAAAATCTTTCCTTTGACACATTTCTTTTAATGTCTTTTTAAAGTCACAGTTAAGTTTGCAGTGTTGCCATGTCCACTTATTGTAAGCGTTTTTGAACTTGGCTCATAAAGCGATCAAGATTATGGAGTTATTAAAGGGATAGTTCACCCCAAAAATCCCCCCCAAAAAAGTAAATCTGAAAATTCGCAAATGTTTATAGAGACAGATAAAGTGTGTAAAACACTGCAATGTACACCTGCAAAACAGATGCTAGCATTGACATTTTGTTCCCTTTGAATCATCTTCTGAGTACTGGACCACTTTAGAAGCTGGAAATATCCCATAGGAATATCCTGAATACAGTGGAATACAGCACAACTCCATCATGTCCTGTCTGAAAAATGTCTTAAAATGTCATTTAAGTTTGCAGTGTTGCCATGTCCACTTATTATAAGCGTTTTTGAGCTTGTTGTTTAAGCTTGGCTCATAAAGCGATCGAGATTATGGAGTTATTAAAGGGATAGTTCACCCAAAAATGAAAATTAGCCCCTGATTTACTCACCCTCAAGTCATCCTAGGTGTATATGACATTCTTCTTTCAGACGAATACAGTCGGAGTTATATTAAAAAATGTCCTGGCTCTTCCAAGCTTTATAATGGCAGTGAATGGCAGCCCAAAATTCGAAGCCCATAAAAGTGCATCCATCCATTTATAAAAGTGCTCCACACGGCTCCAGGGGTTAATAAAGGCCTTCTGAAGCGAATCGATGGGTTTGTTTAAGAAAAATATTATTAAAAACATATTTAAAACTTTATAAGTAAAACATCTAGCCTCCGGCAGACCGCCTTCCAAATTCCATAAAACATGATGGCCTTAGTTGTGATGGGTAGGGTGATGTCCTCACACAGATAGATGAAGAATGAGTGTGTGTGTGTGTGTGTATGTGTGAAGTGTGTGGTCTGATGATGATCCTAATACTCCCTCTGTTGTGTGTGCAGGCAGCGTGGTGTATCTGGGGATGATGGTGGGCGCGTTCTTCTGGGGCGGGCTGTCAGATAAGGTGGGCCGGCGGCAGTGTCTGTTGGTGTGCATGTCCGTCAACGGCTTCTTCGCCTTCCTGTCGTCCTTCGTCCAGGGCTACAGCACCTTCCTCTTCTGCAGGATGCTCTCGGGATTCGGGTGAGTCTCTTGCTCATGGAGGAAGCCATACATGATCTTTCCTTTACTTAGCTAATGAGTTAATTAACTGCACTGTGAGGAACAGCATCACAGATGGCGTGTGGGAGAGAGCGTTCTTAAAGGGACAGTTCACCCAAAAATGAAGAGTACTCTCCTTCATGTCGTTCCAAACCCGTAAGACATTTGAGTTACACTTTATTTCGATGGTCTACTTTAGACATTCTGCTAACTATAAGTAACTTTGCAACTACATGTCAACTCATTCTACTAACCCGAACCCTAACAGTACTAATACTCTAATGAGAGTTAGTTGACATGTAGTTGTAAAGTTACATATAGTTAGCAGAATGTCTAAAGTGGACTATCGAAATATTTAAACTTCTTCTTCTTCTGAGCCAAAATGTAAACGGTATCTCCTCCTAGAGCTTTCAAGCTACAACCACTGAACTCAGGTCAGACCTTCAGACTGTTCAGACTCGAGTTGCTGTATCTTTTCAAACTGATCCGACTTGTGGTTTTCCTAAAAATGAAGATTAAAATCCCATAAACTTACATTGAGGGGGGTCAAAACTTTAATACACTAACTCTAATAGGACATGCTAGCAAAATGCTAAATCATCCTAGCAACAATGATAATTAATGTTAGCAATGTGTTAAAACCTGTTAATTTATGCTAACAAAGTGCTAAAATCATGCTAGCAGTGTGGTAAAACATGCTAATTTATGTTAGCAATGTGTTAAAACATGGTAGCAGCATGCTAATCCATGCTAGCAAAGTGCAAAATAATGCTAGCAATGTGCTAAAACATGTAGCAACATGTTAATTCATGTCAGCGATGTGTTAAAACATGCTAATTCATGTTAGCAATGTGTTAAACATGTGAGCAACATGCTAATTCATGTTAGCACAGTATTAAATCATGCTAGCAATGAGTTAAAACATGTTAACAACATGCTAATTCATGTTAGCTGTGTGCTAAAACATGCTAGCAACATATTAATTCATGTTAATTCATGTTAGCAATGTGTTAAAACCAGAGGTGGAAAGAGTAATAAAAAATTCTACTCAAGTAAAAGTACTATTATTTCAATGAAATTTTACTTAAGTACAAGTAAAATTGCCGGTCTAAAAATCTACTCAGGTAAAAGTAATAAGTAGTTCATTAAAATTTACTCAGAGTAAAAGTTACTGCGTTACTTTTTTTTTTACCAACGGGTGTGGGGGACTCTCCCGTGTAGGGTTATAATAGAATGAGATTTTCACGATATGATAACCATCTCAGAAAACCTCAGTTTCTCACAGCATCACGGTATTAAACAATTATTAAATTATTAAAGTATTATTAAATTATGGCTGTTATTATCATCAGTTAAAATGGCCGTTACAACGTTTTGGTTGAACAAATGCTTTATTATAACAAACTTGAAACCATTTGTTTATTAAAATTTCAATAAAACATGTCTAATCAACTAAATTCAATAAATGATTATGAATTAGATTAACAACTTATTTTTATCATTAATTTATTAAAATGTTTAAGAATAATAGAGTCCTATGAAATTTTTCTTTATTATGATTTAATACAAATATATTATCAAAACACGCTGGTAATCAAATAAAATGTAACAAACTTTTATCCTTTTATTTTTTGGCAAAGTGCTGCAAAACAGAGATTTACTAAATTAAACCATGGATTAAAAATAGCCTATATATTCTTAAATAATGTTTAAATTATGTATTATTATTATTATTATTTTGACAAGTACATTCTATTGTATGCCTAATAGTAATATATTTCTGTTATAATTTCTTCTAGTTAAACCAAACGTTTATTTTGATGGGTTGTAGTGAAGACCTGTTTCAGAGTGTATTTGACAATGGTTTTTATTCAATTAAAATACTGTAAAATGCTCATTAGGGGTTCTCTCAGATCAGCTCTGGAAATGTTCATGTGTTCATGTCCAAATATGGTTTGTGAGACTTAAAAACACGTTAAAAACACCGTGAGCATCACGCGTACTTGAGTATGTAGTACAAACCCGATTCCAAAAAAGTTGGGACACTGTACAAATTGTGAATAAAAAAAGGAATGCAATAATTTACAAATCTCATAAATTTATATTTTATTCACAATAGAATATAGATAACATATCAAATGTTGAAAGTGAGACATTTTGAAATGTCATGCCAAATATTGGCTCATTTTGGATTTCATGAGAGCTACACATTCCAAAAAAGTTGGGACAGGTAGCAATAAGAGGCCGGAAAAGTTAAATGTACATATAAGGAACAGCTGGAGGACCAATTTGCAACTTATTAGGTCAATTGGCAACATGATTGGGTATAAAAAGAGCCTCTCAGAGTGGCAGTGTCTCTCAGAAGTCAAGATGGGCAGAGGATCACCAATTCCCCCAATGCTGCGGCGAAAAATAGTGGAGCAATATCAGAAAGGAGTTTCTCAGAGAAAAATTGCAAAGAGTTTGAAGTTATCATCATCTACAGTGCATAATATCATCCAAAGATTCAGAGAATCTGGAACAATCTCTGTGCGTAAGGGTCAAGGCCGGAAAACCATACTGGATGCCCGTGATCTTCGGGCCCTTAGACGGCACTGCATCACATACAGGAATGCTACTGTAATGGAAATCACAACATGGGCTCAGGAATACTTCCAGAAAACATTGTCGGTGAACACAATCCGCCGTGCCATTCGCTGTTGCCGGCTAAAACTCTATAGGTCAAAAAAGAAGCCATATCTAAACATGATCCAGAAGCGCAGGCGTTTTCTCTGGGCCAAGGCTCATTTAAAATGGACTGTGGCAAAGTGGAAAACTGTTCTGTGGTCAGACGAATCAAAATTTGAAGTTCTTTTTGGAAAACTGGGACGCCATGTCATCCGGACTAAAGAGGACAAGGACAACCCAAGTTGTTATCAGCGCTCAGTTCAGAAGCCTGCATCTTTGATGGTATGGGGTTGCATGAGTGCGTGTGGCATGGGCAGCTTACACATCTGGAAAGGCACCATCAATGCTGAAAGGTATATCCAAGTTCTAGAACAACATATGCTCCCATCCAGACGTCGTCTCTTTCAGGGAAGACCTTGCATTTTCCAACATGACAATGCCAGACCACATACTGCATCAATTACAACATCATGGCTGCGTAGAAGAAGGATCCGGGTACTGAAATGGCCAGCCTGCAGTCCAGATCTTTCACCCATAGAGAACATTTGGCGCATCATAAAGAGGAAGATGCGACAAAGAAGACCTAAGACAGTTGAGCAACTAGAAGCCTGTATTAGACAAGAATGGGACAACATTCCTATTCCTAAACTTGAGCAACTTGTCTCCTCAGTCCCCAGACGTTTGCAGACTGTTATAAAAAGAAGAGGGGATGCCACACAGTGGTAAACATGGCCTTGTCCCAACTTTTTTGAGATGTGTTGATGCCATGAAATTTAAAATCAACTTATTTTTCCCTTAAAATGATACATTTTCTCAGTTTAAACATTTGATATGTCATCTATGTTGTATTCTGAATAAAATATTGAAATTTGAAACTTCCACATCATTGCATTCTGTTTTTATTCACAATTTGTACACTGCTCATTCACACAGAGACAGAACAAGCAGATCATATAATTTATATAGCAGTGTTTTGCGCTTTAATATTCACAGACCATGTCGCGATTTGATTTATTGTACAGCTCTACTTTCGATTTATTCATTCATCCATCAGTTTGCATGTTTTACGTGACATCTGCATTATACTGTAAATTCAATTTTCATGACTGGATTCCGGGATTCCCTCTGCATCACAGAAATCACTCGGCCTTAAGTTATAAACATACCTTTATCTGCACAGAGGGATGGTGTTCCCGAACATGTGTGTTTCCTCCTTTTGAAGCCACTTTGCATCCACATTTTTTGCAAATTGGATATCCTCCAGGACAACCACACGTTAATTTTTTTTATATATCCAAAGTATTTCCATACTAGCCAGGGGTTCACGACGGCGTTTCCCTTTCAGCTGGGTCTGCATCACTGACGTCTGTCTTGTCCGTCTCCATCTTTTTGTGATTTTTGCGCGTTTGTTCTCCCGCCCTTCAATTCAATGCAGTCGTTTCCGGAGCGCGATTTTCCCCCCTTTGTATTATTTATTTATTTATTTTTACTCAGTAACGGATATGGTTTAAAATGTAGCGAAGTACAATACTTCAAACAAAACATACTTCAGTAAAAGTAAAATTACAGATTTTTAAAACTACTTAAAAAAGTAGAAGTACACAGAAAAACTACACAATTACAGTAACTCGAGTAAATGTAATTCGTTACTTTCCACCTCTGGTTAAAACATGTTAGCAACGTGCTAATTCATGCTAGCAATGTGATAAATCATGTTAAAAGCATGCTATTTCATGCTAGCAGGGTGCTAAAACATGCTAGCAACATGATAATTTATGTTAACAATGTGTTAAATCATGTTAGAAAAATGCTAATTCATGTTAGCAACATGTTAATTCATACTACTGTGTTAAAACATGCAAGCAACGTGTTAAATCATGCTAGCAAATGTTAATTAATGCTAGCAACATGTTAAAACATGTTAGCAAAATGTTAAAGCATGTTAAAATCTTCAAACTTCAAGCTGTTTAAAGTTATTTTAAACTTTCCAACATCAAAGTCTGTCATTAAACTTTACTAATCTAGTAAACAAATTTTTAAGCATCAGTGAGTCAACGGTGCATGATAAGTAAATCTGTTTCGCAAATGTTTATAGAGACAGATAAAGTGTGTAAAACATAGAAATTATCTTTTCTGATAATCATACACCTGCAAAACAGATGATAGCATTGACATTTTGTTCCTTTTGAATCATCTTCTGAGTATTGGACCACTTCAGAAGCTGGAAATATCCTGTAGGAATATCCTGAATACAGCACAACTCCATCATGTCCTGTCTGCCGTCTGAGAATAACACACACAGTGATAACGACTCTGAGTGACATACTGACTCACAGTCAGTTCCTCTGTCTGTCTCTCTTCAAGCACTTCTGCAATGTCACAGTTGTTTTAACCTCCTGGCACAGACTCATGAGAGAGAGAGAGAGAGAGAGAGAGAGAGAGAGAGAGAGAGAGAGAGAGAGAGAGAGAGAGAGAGAGAGAGAGAGAGAGAGAGAGAGAGAGAGAGAGAGAGAGAGAGAGAGAGAGAGAGAGAGAGAGAGAGAGAGAGAGAGAGAAACCCCGGAGGTTTGTGAGTCGGTCACAGCGGAGGGTTTTATTGCTAATTGAACTGCGTGATCTCCTGGCCTTGCAGCAGTGCAGCGACTCCAGACTGAATCACTGCGGCCCATCTGAAGCAAACGCACGCAGCTGGGGTCAGAGGTCATACAGACTGAGACTGCAACAGACTACAGGCCCATGTCTTCAAAAATAGCTAGATGCATCACACGAAGAGCATAAGACCATTTATTAGTTTTTTTTTAACTTTGCTGATTTTATTTGATGACATGTATTCACATTTATGTATTTAATTGTGTAATTTAGTCAGTGTTAAAAATAACGCAAAGGAATCCCGTGTGAATGAAGCCCCTGCACTGCCAAAATGTTTACTCATTTTTGATACTTGTTTTATTAGGTGATTATTTGATTAAATGTATCGATGTTAGTAAGCTAATAATGATTACTACCATAATTAATCATTAATTATTATATATTACTTATGATGTAATTATTAGATTAAGAAAATATTATAAAATGTAATGTATACACCGATCAGGGTTAATAATATTGTTGGTCCCCCTTTTGCTGCCAAAACAGCCCTGACCCGTCGAGGCATGGACTCCACTAGACCCCTGAAGGTGTGCTGTGGTATCTGGCACCAAGATGTTAGCAGCAGATCCTTTAAGTAAGTTGCGAGATGGGGCCTCCATGGATCGGACTTGTTTGTTCAGCACATCCCACAGATGCTCGATTGGATTGAGATCTGGGGAATTTGGAGGCCAAGTCAACACCTCAAACTCGTTGTGCTCCTCAAACCATTCCTGAACGATTTTTGCTTTGTGGCAGGGTGCATTATCCTGCTGAAAGAGGCCACAGCCACCAGGGAATACCGTTTCCATGAAAGGGTGTACATGGTCTGCAACAACGCTTAGGTAGGTGGTACGTGTCAAAGTAACATCCACATGCATGGCAGGACCCAAGGTTTCCCAGCAGAACATTGCCCAAAGCATCACACTGCCTCCGCCGGCTTGCCTTCTTCCCATAGTGCATCCTGGTGCCATGTGTTCCCCAGGTAAGCGACGCACACGCACCCGGTTATCCACGTGATGTAAAAGAAAACATGATTCATCAGACCAGGCCACCTTCTTCCATTGCTCCGTGGTCCAGTTCTGATGTTCACGTGCCCACTGTTGGCTCTTTTGGTGGTGGACAGGGGTCAGCATGGGCACCCTGACTGGTCTGAATACGCAACAAACTGCGATGCACTGTGTATTCTGACACCTTTCTATCAGAACCTGCATTAACTTCTTGAGCAATTTGAGCTACAGTAGCTCGTCTGTGTGATCGGACCTCACGGGCCAAGCATCACTCCCCACGTGCATCAATGAGCCTTGGCCGCCCATGACCCTGTCGCCGGTTCACCACTGTTTCTTCCTTGGATCACTTTTGATAGATACTGACCACTGCAGACCAGGAACACCCCACAAGAGCTGCAGTTTTGGAAATGCTCTGACCCAGTCGTCTAGCCATCACAATCTGGCCCTTGTCAAACTCGCTCAAATCCTTACGCTCGCCCATTTTTCCTGCTTCTAACACATCAACTTTGAGGACAAAATGTTCACTTGCTGCGTAATATATCCCATCCAATAACAGGCGCCGTGATGAAGAGATAATCAGTGTTATTCACTTCACCTCAGTGGTCATAATGTTGTGCCTGATCAGTGTGTATATATATATATAACAAGGACACATTAAATTGATCAGAAATGACAGTAAAGACATTTATAATGTTATAAAATATTTTATTTTTTAATTATTTTTTAAAGATTTCTATTTAAAAAAAACGCTGTTCTTTCAAAGAATCCTGAAAAAAATGTATTAACTGTTTTCAACATTGATAATAATCAGAAATATTTATTGAGCAGCAAATCCTCACATTAGAATGATTTCTGAAGGATCATGTGACACTGAAGACTGGAGTAATGATGCTGAAAATTCAGCTTTGATCACAGGAATAAATTACATTTTAATATATATTCTTTTATCTTTAACTGCAAAAATATTTCACATTTTTACAGTTTTTACTGTATTTTTGATCACATAAATGCAGCCGTGGTGAGCAGAAGAGACTTCTTTCAAAAACATTGAATAAATCTTAAAATATATTTGCAAATGTTATGTTTTAAATAAATTAAAATGATCAATTTAAAAATATGTTAGATTATTCCCCCTTTGGCGTGCCTCATCCCAGTCCTCTTAATTGGCAATTGAATAAACAATTACTCAGCGCTGAGGGAGAGTATAAAGTCTCATTTTTATTTAGCAGGGGAAGAGATTATATAGAAAGAGTACAAGGGGTGTAGTATGGTTTTAACCAATGAGAGAGAGAATACATCATATACACTCACCTAAAGGATTATTAGGAACACCTGTTCAATTTCTCATTAATGCAATTATCTAATCAACCAATCACATGGCAGTTGCTTCAATGCATTTAGGGGTGTGGTCCTGGTCAAGACAATCTCCTGAACTCCAAACTGAATGTCAGAATGGGAAAGAAAGGTGATTTAAGCAATTTTGAGCGTGGCATGGTTGTTGGTGCCAGACGGGCCGGTCTGAGTATTTCACAATCTGCTCAGTTACTGGGATTTTCACGCACAACCATTTCTAGAGTTTACAAAGAATGGTGTGAAAAGGGAAAAACATCCAGTATGCGGCAGTCCTGTGGGCGAAAATGCCTTGTTGATGCTAGAGGTCAGAGGAGAATGGGCCGACTGATTCAAGCTGATAGAAGAGCAACTTTGACTGAAATAACCACTCGTTACAACCGAGGTATGCAGCAAAGCATTTGTGAAGCCACAACATGCACAACCTTGAGGCGGATGGGCTACAACAGCAGAAGACCCCACCGGGTACCACTCATCTCCACTACAAATAGGAAAAAGAGGCTACAATTTGCACGAGCTCACCAAAATTGGACAGTTGAAGACTGGAAAAATGTTGCCTGGTCTGATGAGTCTCGATTTCTGTTGAGACATTCAGATGGTAGAGTCAGAATTTGGCGTAAACAGAATGAGAACATGGATCCATCATGCCTTGTTACCACTGTGCAGGCTGCTGGTGGTGGTGTAATGGTGTGGGGGATGTTTTCTTGGCACACTTTAGGCCCCTTAGTGCCAATTGGGCATCGTTTAAATGCCACGGCCTACCTGAGCATTGTTTCTGACCATGTCCATCCCTTTATGACCACCATGTACCCATCCTCTGATGGCTACTTCCAGCAGGATAATGCACCATGTCACAAAGCTCGAATCATTTCAAATTGGTTTCTTGAACATGACAATGAGTTCACTGTACTAAAATGGCCCCCACAGTCACCAGATCTCAACCCAATAGAGCATCTTTGGGATGTGGTGGAACGGGAGCTTCGTGCCCTGGATGTGCATCCCACAAATCTCCATCAACTGCAAGATGCTATCCTATCAATATGGGCCAACATTTCTAAAGAATGCTTTCAGCACCTTGTTGAATCAATGCCACGTAGAATTAAGGCAGCTCTGAAGGCGAAAGGGGGTCAAACACAGTATTAGTATGATGTTCCTAATAATCCTTTAGGTGAGTGTAGATCATGGTATAGGAATGGGATACATATAGAAAAACAAGTCTACATATGGTCATCTTCCGGTCAGGTACCCAGGCTTTCCTGGGGATCCCAAAGACCTTATCCTATACTTGCAATACAAAAGCAGGGACCATTCCCTGTCTCCCCTTCAATCCTAGCAGAGCCTTGTTCCTTATATGGAAATGGTTCCGGTACATAAAGAAACCATATGTTAAAACATAGAATATAGCTTCAACCCAGGACAAAAGACCCTCTGTCCACTTTCCTTCCATGCTGAGATCAACATAAAATCTATCAAAATATATACAAAATATGTATCTTGATTTCTTTGCAGGATTGGCGGGGCGGTTCCCATCGTGTTCTCGTACTTTGCGGAGTTTCTGGCCCGTGAGAAGCGCGGTGAACACCTGAGCTGGCTGTGCATGTTCTGGATGGTGGGCGGGATCTACGCCTCGGCCATGGCCTGGGCCATTATACCACACTATGGTGAGTGACAGCGCCAACCGACCAATCATAAAGCTCTGCTTCTACTGTACATCCAGCCCTATAACCCAATGCCTGAGCAGCGTTCACATCCATGCAATTTGTTGAGAATGAGACAAATGTTTGTGCTGATATCACATAACTGATCCTCTGGGAAGCCTCTCTGTCCTTCATCATCTCATTATGAGAGGATGATGGGTAATTTTCTGTGAGAGTGTAAACAAGAGCAGATATAAGGGGGCTGCTGGTCTTCTGCGAGATACTGTGCTGGTAATTGAGGTCAATTGATTAGCGTCTCTTGTTTTGGCACCGTTTGTGTGGTCAGAGGCAGCGGCGTGTGCTGAAACGGTTCTGCCGCAATGCCTTCATCACTGCAGAAGCGGGGCGAGAGGCAGGTGAAGGACTTTGGCGGCGATGAAACCATTTAAGTGTGTGTGTGTTCTGCATATCCTCCAACTTTTGTTCTGAAGTAGTAATGAATGCTGTCAGGACGTCTTGATTTGATTAAAAAGTTGCCGTTGCGTATGTGAGCTGGCATGCTAACTAAACTAGTGTGTGGAATTAGTTTTAGATAGGCGATGCTAGTCTTTTGTTAGCTGGTTAAGATAATTATTGTTTGTGAACCAGCTTGACTAGTGTAGCCGTGCTGGTCACCGGTTTAACCCAACATTATAAGTCCATGTCCAGTTGTTAAGCGCTGGTTTAGCTGGTCTGTGCTAGTTTGTGATGGAGGCTGGAGCTGCGGTGAATACCGATGTGCTGCGTTATTCACTGTGTCGCGCTGCTGTGTCTCTCCAGAGTCAGTGGTCCATGAACACACTCCATTACACACATAATCTATATAATGAGATTCTCTATGGTGACTGATAAACACGCACCCGTGGGGTTATTCCTCACACTCACACACACACACACACACACACACACATACACACACACGGAGCACTTGCTGTCAATCGATTAAAAAAAATAACGAATTAATCGCACATTAATCATGATTAGTTTTTAATATTTTTATATTGTAATAATTCACTGTTGAATGTAGAAACAACTTAAAGACAGTATATTTTAAGTATTTGTTGTAATGGCATTAAGTAATTTTTATGAATGAAGGCCAGTAACACTGATATTAATACTCTAATACTACTCTAATTAATACTGCTGATGTCTTGATGTAATTTATTTTTTAAAAAACATTAATGATAGACATTCAACATTACAGTATAATTGAAAGCTGTATCCATTTCAACATTTATTAGGCTTTAAAAAACTAACTTTTAATTTGTCAACTTAAAAACATTCTTCACATTAACCCATTATAATAATAAAGTTATCAAACACCTTTCTTAACTGCATAAATTATAAATTAAATATAGATTAATCCTTATTAAAGCTACAATTTTCTCTGTTACCTTTGTTCTTTGATTAACATTAATGACATCACAGCAACTGGTTTATTAGGCTGCTGTCACGCGCATCTCATTTTCTCACAACTCTTTACGTTCATTTAAGATGTTATTTAACTCATTTAAGACTGCTCTTATGAGGATACTCGACAAAACGGGCAATTTTGGTATAATTCTGTGTGTTTTTGTTCGTTCAAGCGCGAAAGAAAACTTGATTCTGGCGCGTGTCTTTCTGTGCATCGTGTGTGTGTGTGTCAGGACATTCACAGACAGCGCGTTCTCTTTTGTCTTGTCGCTCTTTAACTGTTTAAAAGCATTTGCACGAATAAGAGCGAGATCATATAATGTTACGCTAGCCAAAGGATGACAGAAAAATGGATGCTGCGTTAATTGCGTTAAATATTTTTAACACATTAAACTGAAAAAATTAATCGCATGCGTTAACACGCTAATCTTGATAGCACTAGTTAGTTTTTATGGAAAGTAATGCTTTATGTAACTTTTGCAAATTTGCATTATAAAACAAAAGTTTTATTTTTGGCAAATGTAAAGGCCATTTCATGCAAAAAGTGAAATGAATAAGCCTCAGGCTGAAGGACAAATACACACCTGTACAGTAGAGGGCGCCGCTCAAAGAAACCTTTCAGCTGTGCTTCTGGATCAGAAGAATAGGACGCAGGGAAAGAGAGTTCAACACTTACTTCAGCAATGAAAACAAAAAAATGAAATACAAATGTGATGTTTATCTAAAGTCATTTTTGCTTGTTCGTATGGTCGTATTGGATCATCAAAGGTCAGCAGCAAAGACATTGGTTAATAAAGTGAGATTAAATACATAAAGTGTATTTGTGTAATTTAACAGTAATTATTGCAGGTTTGCGTAATATTCTGAGTCTGCATTTTACTGTTTATATACATTTTGAGGAATACTGAATCTGTTTTTGTGCAAGTGAGTAAAATACATGTTCACATTTAATCTAGAACCATCATGTTCACACAGCACACACAACACTTCTGCACTTAAGCCCAAAGTCATTTTCATCATCAGGAGGATATCCGTGTCCCTATTTTTGTGACCACACAGACGGTGCATGTACAACAGCGCATGTGTGAGTGACTTGAGCTCTTGACAACCACTAGATAGTGCGCACGCACCGAACACGTCTTTCTGCGCTCACGGCCAAAGGAGTACACTTTGAAAGGCTCGCGGTCTTGACTGTGTGCGAATCGGAGCAGAACTTTACTCCGGATTTCTCTCAACATGGGGACAGGAGAGCTGTCAGTCAGTAAATGGGAAAACAAAGTAACTTGTAACAAAAAGTAACTGATCATGTAACTCACATTGCATGTAATGTGTTACCCCCAATAATGTGTATGTGTCCTGAGCTCTGAAAGAGCAATCTCTGAGATATTAGTGTGCTTGAAACCATCTGGGCACATTTGGCTCACTATTCCCTGTGTACTATCATTCGGGACACAGTATTTCTGATCTAGTGTATTGTTTAGGATGGATATAGTATGCAGATGGAGAGAGAGAGAGGTTGTGAGTGAGCAAGTTTAAGGATGTAATATTAACTCTCCTCTCTGCGGTGATGTTTCTGTGTGTCCCCTACGGCCTCTTACAGCCGAGAGTGAGTAATTGCATTAGAAGCTAGAAGACATTAGTGCTCAGAGACTGTCTGTGTGTGTGTGTCTGTGTGTGTGTGTGTGTGTGTGTGTCTGTGTGTGTGTGTTTGTGTGTCTCTGTGTGTTTGTGTGTGTCTGTGTGTGTGTGTGTGTGTGTCTGTGTGTGTGTTTGTGTGTCTCTGTGTGTTTGTGTGTCTCTGTGTGTTTGTGTGTGTCTGTGTGTGTGTGTGTTTGTGTGTGTGTGTCTGTGTGTGTGTGTGTCTGTGTGTGTGTTTGTGTGTGTTTGTGTGTGTTTGTGTGTGTTTGTGTGTGTCTGTGTGTGTGTGTGTGTGTGTGTGTGTGTGTGTGTGTGTGTGTCTGTGTGTGTGTGTTATTACCACTCATACAGTGTGTTTTTGCATCATCAGCTAAACTGCAAAGAGTGTAATTTTGACCAGCACTATGGAGAACAAAACCTACAAAAATAAATAAATAGCTATATTTCTAACTATATATATATATATATATATATATATATTTATTATGGGTAACTGCTTAATTTTATGGGTTTATGGGTAACTATATATGTATGTGTGTGTGTGTGTGTGTTTTTAATTTATTAAAATCATACTGATTTTTATATAGTATATGTTTATATGTATGTAATTATCATTATTTAAATATCAATTAAAATATTTATTCAATACATATATTTATGTATTTCATTTTCTGTGAAGCTTGAAAAATATTTGCTTCCAGATTTTTTATTTTATTTTATTTTATTCTATTAGTTTATATATTTAAAAAATATATACATTTTGTTTTCAGGGAATTTAAAGGAAGTTCTGTCATCATGCATCTCATTTGCTCTCCAGCATACCTTGCAAAGCAAACTTTGAATGAAATGTAAAACTTATTTGTGTCAGCTTTTGACATGAGAATCAATTTCAGAAGATTTGTAATATGGTGCACAAATCATATGAACGACTTCTGTGGTGTTTTTTCTCTTTTCTGGAGCTCATCGGCCCCAGTCCTCATCCACCTTCAATGTATTGAAAAGAGCAGCGTGAACATGATTGTGCTAAACTCCATTTGTGTCTGAAGTGAGTAAATGATGACATAATCGTCCTTTAAGCATCTTTTTCTGGTCTAAGGCCTTTCTGTCCTCCAAGGCATTTTCGTTTGTTACTCTCCGTTCCCCCGCAGCTGTCCTGTAAGCATCTCGCTCAGCTCCATCGCTCACTGTTTCTCAGTTTCTGAGTCTCACACTCACTCACACACACACACACACACACACACACACACACACACACACACACACACACACACACACACACACACACACACAGAGCATATGGTGCCGCTCCGCCTCTAGACATTCTCCGCAGCGTCAGAGAGCGGCAGCCATGTGGAAAATGATACCGACTTTAATGATTATTTTTCAGTGAGAGTGTGTTTTTTTTCAGCAGTATTACTCCTGCAGGCATTCTTAATCGACTCCTCTTCACACACACACACCAAAACAAACTTATTCACTGTGAAATTTAGTTGCGGAGGCTTTTCAAAGGCTTTTGTGGAAATCACTTGCATGTTTTGTGTTGTGCTGAACCGCATTAGCATGTGTCACCAACAAAACCAAAAAACACCCACGGTACTGTACAGGGTTATTATTGTAAATAATAATATTCTGTTTCAAATACATGAATAATACTGTACTATTAAAATTACTTTACATTTACTGTGTGTACTTGACATTTTTGAGCACCAACATTTTTTTTTAATCCCATTTTTGGGGATATTACCATGTTTTTTGGACGAGGTACTATTTGAGGAAACAGTAGCACCATGATATTCAATACATTTCAAGCAACTGGTCAAAGTTGAATATCATGTGCAACACAGAACAAACATGTTTTTGACTTATAATAAGAATCCATCTACATTTTCTTCTGAAAAATGTGTATTTTGTCTCATATGTAAGTGTTTTTGGGCAAAATGAAATGAATAAATGTAAACGTTTTTTTCTCAGCTGTTTGTGGTTGTTTAATGTGCTCTGTGTGTGTGTGTGTGCAGGCTGGAGCTTCAGTATGGGTTCAGCGTATCAGTTCCACAGCTGGCGTGTGTTTGTGGTCGTGTGCGCGCTGCCCTGCGTCTCTGCGGTGGTTGCGCTCACGTTCATGCCGGAGAGTCCACGCTTCTACCTGGAGGTAATGAAAGTGTGCATGTTTGAAGAATTTGGGGGTGATCTTTGATTCAAATCTAACATTTGAGCCACATGTTAAAACATCTTTTTTTCATCTTAGAAATATTGCCAGATTACGTCCAATGCTTTCTTTTTCTGTTGCTGAGAGGTTGATTAACACTTTTGTGTTTACCCGTATTGATTATTGTAATGCCTTGTTGGCTGGAGTGTCAAAAGCTTCCCTAAACAAATTGCAAGTAGTTCAAAATTCGGCTGCTAGAATCCTTAGGATGAGAGATCATATCACTCCTATTCTGGAGTCTTTGCATTGGCTCCCAGTTAAGTTTAGGGTTGATTTTTAAAATTTTGATGCTTACTTACAAGACTTCACATGAGTTGGCACCTCAATATTTGTCTGAGCTTTTAATTCCCTATACTCCGACGCGTAACCTTCGTTCATCTGAAACTGGTCTTTTAGTTGTTCCGAAAACAGACAGAAGGGTGATAGGGCTTTTTCCTCATTAGCTCCAAAACTATGGAATTCCTTACCGATTGAGATAAGGCAAGCTCAATCTCTCTGCATTTTTAAATCTCGCCTAAAAACGTATTTTTTTAGGGTGGCTTTTAATTGAACATTTGTATCAATTTTATATCGTTTTTGAACGGTTTTGATTGCACATTCTTTTTCTCTTTTATTCATTTTTCTCTTATGCTTATTGTTTATTTTTCTCTTTTGTGTACTTTGTTTTATCTGTTTCTGTAAAGAGCTTTGAGATGTACATTTAAAGGCGCTATAGAAAATAAAGATTTATTATTATTATTATTATTATTATTATGTTCACATGTGTGCCAAACTGTGTTCTTTTAGTGTTATTTAAAGGGATAGTTCACCCTGGTGTTGTTCTAATGCCGTATGCCCTACTTTCTTTTATGGACCAAAAAAGGAGAACTTTTTTTTAAATGTCCTGCTCATGCTCGCCCAGATAATGGTAGTGAATAGCGACTAGCAACAAGCTTTTTAAAAAAGACGCAAAAGTATCACTTCCAGAGGTAGTCGAAAACGCATTTGACCGGATTGCTTTCATAGTGTAGATGCTCATGTGGTCGAATGCATTCGAACAGCCACAAAAGACACAATACTCTCCGCTACTGACCTAATGCGTAAACATTATGGGAAGAGCACTAGCCAGATGGGATTTAAACTTTGTCGACTGGAGACCCAAGTTTGGTTTGAAGGGTGGGGGGAAAAAATCGATACAGCATAGTATCGCGATATTTTGTATGGGGATATTGTATCGATACAAAGATGGCAAGTATCGATATCTTCAGGAACTGAATTTCAGCTCATATTGTGCAAAATTTTACCATAAGCTCTGCACTTATAATGCGGGAAATAATAATAATATGAAATATTTCTTCCAGACTGTAATATCACAAACAGTGTATCACTCTCGCTCACACACGTGCGCAGTGAGCTGTGTGTGCAGAAAGCGCAATCTCGCATATTTCTGAACGTGGACCGCTCTCTCCATGCTTATGTGTTAGTTACGTGTTGATTTGCCACCCAGCTGTGCACTGCAATGCAACAGAACTTCACAATTACAATCAAAGAAGCTGTCTATATAATGCCATATCTGCACGGTCAGCGCACTCCATTATACAACACAATAGGCTTGCTGTGATAGTCGGTGTTCAGCCGCAACACCGGTAACATCACTTGCCTACCGCGGCACCGCCCCCACCGTCGTTTAGATTTTTTTTTATAGTAGTAAAAATCATTTCGTTCAGTTAGAGAACAGACACTACAATTAAAAACTGAACGTGCAGCGTAAGCCGAACGAGAGTCGCAGCACAGACCAGCAGCAGGAGTAAGATTTCATTTATCACGAGAGTGACGGTGGAAGATTTGGTTTCAACGCGAAATGTAAAAGTGCCTATTTAAGGGAGTTTGTCATTGTACTGTTTTGTTGTTGTATTTTCATTAAGAATAACAACGAACCCACCATTGAAGCAACTGCCGCCCCCAAATTGGCGCTAATTCTAAAGTGAAAGTAAAATGCGCACGGCCATTCATAATGTCCAAACGTTAGATAAAAGTCCAAACAAGAAACAACAACATATGACAATTATAGTTTTTGTTAATACTTTGAATTAGCTTTTTTACATATTTTTAGTTTTCATTTTAATTTTAGTTAGATTTTTAGTCATTTTGCTATATATTTGCTTTATATTGACGCAGAATGTAACTATATTATCACCCAGCTCTAAACTGCTAAATGCAACTATAAGGCATGAAGATATTAAGATATTATAAATATTAACATCATGATTTTCTGTAAACAGTGTGTGCTGTGAAAAGCAGTACACAAATAAATTTGGCTTGACTTTGATGTTTTTTATTTGTGTACTCTCATCTACAGATGGGAAAACATGATGAGGCGTGGATGGTTCTCAAACAGATTCATGACACCAACATGCGTGCGCGCGGAGAGCCGGAGAAAGTCTTTACTGTGAGTCACACACACTCTCACTCTCACACATGAACACACACAACGACGAGACCGGCCGAGACTAACCAGCTTGACCCCTTGACCCCACTCACTCAAAGCGCTCCTAACAAGGAACGTCACGTCTCTGTCTCCACCTGCAGGTGAACCGTATAAAGATCCCCAAGCATCTGGATGAGCTGGTGGAGATGCAGTCGGAGTCGGCAAACCCTGTAGCCAAAGTCTTATTCCGGATCAAGAACGAACTGCACGGAGTGAGTGAACAAACCCTCGGATCTCCTGTAGATACACACATACACCATGTGTGAGAGGATTCACTGAGAATAACTAATGCCAAATGTATTTCTCAGGCAATTTACACTAGCGTTCAAATGTTTGGGGTCGATAAGGTTTTTAAATTTTAAATCTTAACTATATTACATTACAATTTCGATATATGTATAGTACATCACTGTAAAATAATCTTTACATTTACGGTAAAAAACTGGCAGCTGTGGTTTCCAGAAATTTACCGTAAGCAACGTTTTAGGTTTTACAGATTTAAGTTAAATTTACAGTAAAAAAAATGTATTTCATTATCTGAAATAATGTTAAATTACCAACCTACTTAAATACTAATATCTGTTATGTACCTTTGATATATACTGACAACCACCAATCACAGTGGTGATGAGAGTCACATGATCAAAGCTAATCACAAACTGAGGACAACAATAATAATATATAGAAGGTGCACAGTGTCATTCACACAAACACTAAACACCATCATGGTAACACACATGACATTTTAAAAATGCAATAAACATTCATTTAAAAACATTAGATGTAACATAAAACCCTAATGTACATAACTGATTAGAAAAAACTAAGAAACAACAGTTATTTCAACGAAAATACATCAAATGTGAAGTGTCACGCAGGGAATTTTGGGAATGTCAATTTACGGTTTTTCACTGTAAATTGCACAATGACTTGTTCTTTTTCACTTCCAAAAACTGTAATTTAACAGTATTTTACTGTAAGATCTATTATAATTTTACTGGTTAGATCTATTACAGTTATTCACTGTATATAGTACGTCTTTTACCGTTAAAATCACAATCATTTTTTGCAGTGATCCTACTTTATTTGCATACATACTGTACATTTGCGTAAAGCGATATATACTATATAGCAAATCTCAATTGCTTGATTGTTTATATCATCAGAAAATGTAACTATATTATCGGCCAGCTCTAATCTGCTAAATGTGACTATGAGGCATGAAGATATTAATATATTATAGCTATTAACATCATGATTTTCTGTAAAGCTGGTTTAAAACTGTGTGCTGTGAAAAGTGCTTGAATTATGGATTATTATAGAAAGTTCAAAAGAAAAGCAGTTGTTTGAATTAGAAATCTCTTGTAATGGTATAAATGTCACTTTTGATCAATGTAATGCTTCCTTCCTGAATAAAACCATTTTCTTAAAAAAAACTCTTACTGACCCTAACCTTTTGAATGGTAGTACACATAGCATAATATATATATACTATATACAGTTGCAAGAAAAAGCATGTGAACCGCTTGCAGAATCTGTGAAATGTGAATAATTTTAACTAAATAAGAGAGATCATACAAAATGCATGTTATTTTTTATTTAGTTCTGTCCTGAATAAGATATTTTACATCAAAAATGTTTACATATAGTCCACATGACAAAAAAAATAGCTGAATTTATTAAAATGCTTTTTACCATTGATTCTCAATACTGTGTGTCGTTCCCCGGATGATCCACGGCTGTTTTTTTGTTTTGTGATGGTTGTTCATGAGTCTCTTGTTTGTCCTGAGCAGTTAAACTGACCAACGTTCTTCAGAAAAATCCTCCAGGTCCTGCAATTCTTCAGTTTTCCAGCATCTTTTGCATATTTGAACCCTCTCCAGCAGTGACTGTATGATTTTGAGATCCATCTTTTCACACTGAGGACGATTGAGGGACTCAAACACAACTATTAAAAAAGGTTGAAACATTCACTGATGCTCCAGAAGGAAACACCATGCATTAAGAGCCGGGGGTGAAAACTTTTTGAATTTGAAGATCAAGGTAAATTGGACTTAATTTTTCTTCTGGGAAACATGTAAGTATCTTCTGTTGCTTCTGAAGGGCAGTACTAAATGAATAAAATTGATATTTAAACAAAATAAGAAAAATTTGGACATCATCCTGTTCAAAAGTTTTCACCCCTGGCTCTTAATGCGTCGTGTTTCCTTCTGGAGCGTCAGTGAATGTTTCAACCTTTTTTAATAGTTGTATTTGAGTCCCTCAATCGTCCTCAGTGTGAAAAGATGGATCTCAAAATCATACAGTCACTGCTGGAGAGGGTTCAAATATGCAAAAGATGCTGGAAAACTGAAGAATTGCAGGACCTGGAGGATTTTTCTGAAGAACGTTGGTCAGTTTAACTGCTCAGGACAAACAAGAGACTCATGAACAACCATCAGAAAACAAAAAAACAGCTGTGGATCATCCAGGGAACGACACACAGTATTGAGAATCAGTGGTTCATAAACTTTTAAAAGGGTCATTTTAATAAATTCAGCAATTTTTTTGTCTTGTGGACTATATGTAAACGTTTTTTTATGTAAAATATCTTATTTAGGACAGCACTAAATAAAAAATAATGCATTTTGTATGATCTCTCTTATTTTATTAAAATGATTCACATTTCCACAGATTCTGCAAGCGGTTCACATACTTTTTCTTGCAACTGTATTTATATATATATATTATTGTTGTAGTCAAGACCACCTAAACCGAGACCAAGACCAGAGTGTGTTAAGACCGAGTCAAGACCAAGACCAGTGCCCGGTTGCATAAAGCACATTAAGTTTTTCCCTTAAGTATGAGACTTAAGGCATGATTTCCCCTTAACTAAGGGAATAACTTAAGAGTGTTGCATATAATCCCTTAAACGGTTCTCTTAGGTAAGGGAAACTGTTAAGTGTTTCACGACAGCAATCCAGGTTTTGCCATTATAAAATTCTATTGTTGCCATGGACACGTTATTTGTTAATACAGATAGCGGTACGGTTTCACAGAAAACAACATAACATGGATAAGGAAAACAAAAAAGAAAACCAAATATGAAAGAGAATACCAGATGAGAAAATAGATCGTTTAGAGAAATTCTGCCATCATTTACTCACCCTCATGTCGTTCACAACCCATAAGACTTTCGTTCATCTTTGGAAAACAAATAAAGATTTTTTTTTAAATATTCTCTTCTCACTTATGTCCATTCATTGAAAGACATAAAAGTAATCCATATGATTCAGGCTGTTTTGGTAGCTCAAACGCTCGCGCATGTTCAAGAACCAATGGTTCGTTCAGAGTGACACGTACATTTTGCGCTTCCGTTGATCAATGTTTATGTGAATAAACGCTTTAATTACAATTTGTTTATCACATAAAGCGGCCGATCGTGTCTCGTTAGAAGACTTGGATTGAACCTGCTCGCTCCGTGAACTTAACACTTAAGGTGAAGTTTTCCAAACCTTATGTTATACTTAGGGAAATGACAGTTAAGGTGCTTTATGCAACACTTATCGTTTTTTTAAGGGATTACCTTAAGTGAAAAATATATACTTAACGAAAATTCTTAGGGTTTATGATGTTTCACCTAAAGAAACCCTTAAGTATAACTTATTTTCTGCAACACCCTAAAGTTTAAGGGAAACATAAGGGCGATCTTAAAGGAAAATTACACTTAAGGTGCTTTATGCAACCGGGCACAGACCTTCAAATAATGGTCTTAAGACCGGTCTCAAGACCAAGACGGTCTTGAGTACTACAACACTAATATATATATATATACACCACAGAAAAATCTCAGTGCTGACATTGAGAGCAGACAAGCGCAGAAAACACTTTGTGAAACATGAATCCGTTTGCATAAACGCATTGCATTTAAAAAGATTAAGTCATGCTAAAGTCCAGCTGGGACTGAGACGCACCAAATGTTCTGCTGATTCATCTTTGCTTTTGCATTTCTTAACGGTGTGGTGAAATTAAATCATATTAAATCACAGGTGTTTTATTTGCACTTTATGCATTACTTGACTCTGTGTGTGTGTGTGTGTGTGTGTGTGTGTGTGTGTGTGCAGATCTGGCTGACGTTCATGAAGTGCTGGGATTACCCCGTCAAGGACAACACTGTGAAGTTGGCCGTGGTTTGGTTCTCGCTGTCGTTTGGGTGAGAGCATTTGGCTCTAATATCCACTGTCTGATTGGCCCGACCGTCCCCTGATTCACGACCCCTATAGTTACACACATTATCACCCAGCGTAGCCGTGATTATAGTGATCACACAGTGTTTGCATGGCATTTAGAGTACAATATCATCAGATTCTATTCTATTCTATTCTGTTCTACTCTATTCTCTTTCTGTGTCTCAGTCTTGTTCTGCTCCTCTCTGGCACTGTAATGAAGTGTAGTCCCTATAATCACCATGCGTTAAGTAGCTGGCTTGCAGTGACTAGGCCCAGGGGTGGAGCTGCATGAGGGGGACTAGTCACAGTTTAATTACTGTATTTATTGAAGCTTAAGCCTGGATGGATGGGCTCAGAGACAGAGCTCTGTAGGAGGGCTTATATCCACACACTTATGTATGTAACAATCCAATTTACACACACTATAAACTCCTCTGGCCTGGCTACTCTTAGACATTCTATTCTATTCTATTCTATTCTATTCTATTCTATTCTATTCTATTCTTTTCTATTCTATTCTATTCAGTAGACCCAGCTCTAAAAACAGATTGGATGAGTCATTTTCTAGTCTGTAAATCTATATTAATAGTCCAAGTTGTTAAATAATACACAGTTAGATTAATGAAATATATATATAGTTATATACATATAACTGTTTATTAGTGTATACTAGGTATATTTAGTATGCTCATACTGATTTATAACAAACCCCCTAACCAGTGATTTTTAGTATTATTTGTATATTTATATAGTGTTATTCAGTAGTATTAGTATTAATATTAATTAATAATTAATAATATTATTAATAATAATAATAATAATAATAATAATTCTTAGTAATTATAGTTAGTAGTAGTATTTATAATTAGTAGTATTTATAATACTAATTATTATTAGTATGTATTAATATTTTGAATTAGCTTTTATTTTTATATTTTCAGTTTTCATTTTAATTTAATTTTTAGCCATTTTTGTTATGTGGTTTTGTTATTTTATTATTACATTTTTCAGCTTTAATTTATATTCATTTTAGTTTTAGTAATTTTACTTAATTATTTCAGATCAAAAGATGCAAAGGCAACGGTTCAAATTTTTAACATTTTAAGTTCAAGTTTTTCATGTAATATTTATATTTTATTTTATTCCAGATTTTATATCAATTAATGAAAACTGTTTTTAATAATTTTAGTTAACAATAACACAACTTCAGAGCATATTCTAGTTTACTCCTCTTGTCTGCCATACCGTGGTTAAGGGGGTTTCAGGTTTGTGGTAAAATCACGGTAAAACATGGTAAAACATATTGCTTTATTTCTATTCTGTTTTATTCTGTCACTCTTTTCTTGTCTAATTTTCACCCTCTTCTCATCTCTTAATAAAGTCAGGTCTTCACTCTGTCACAGACAAACTCAAGCTCACAGACTTCAGTACAAAATAAAGGTGGATTCACACACACACACACACACTAATTAAAGAGTGAACAGATGCCTCTATCGCTGCTCGCTGTCAGACTGAAGCCCACCGCTGAGGAGCAGAAATTAATTAACTAAGTGCCGGTGTCACCACCTGTGTCACACACACAAACACACACAGTAAACAACACATCACTGAGCTTCAGTCCCTGTTAGTCCCTCAAACGGCACCGCTCTGATCTCATGTGCCGCTGATGACATCACTTCCTGTGCGCAGGTACTACGGCCTGTCTGTCTGGTTCCCTGACGTCATAAAGCACCTGCAGGCGGATGAGTACGCGTCCCGCGTGAAGATCCACAACAACGAGAGGACCGAAGACTTCACCTTTAATTTCACCCTGGAGAACCAGATCCATAAAAACGGAGTGTTTATCAACGACAGGTGAGTCTGTGTGTGACGGTACGTCTGCGCTCTCATTCAAATGCACATATAATGCACTTGTGTTACATTTAGGCCTAGTTTCACAAACAAGGCTGTAGCTAGTCCCGTGACTAAAATGCATGTTTGAGCTGTTTTAACTGAAATATCTTAAAATATGTCAGTGCCATTGTTTTGTCTCAAGATGCACACCAGTAATGTTTTTTTAAGGCACGTTTATAAAAGCTACTTAAATGTCCTAATTGAACAAAGGCCTAATCCTGTCTTAATCTAAACCCTGCCTGTGAAACCAGGCCATAATGTATTGAATTTAATCTCCATCAGGGTTTCTTGCACCAAAAATGGCCATAATTTAGTGTTTCATTTTTCAGCTTCCTTATGGAAGTAATTTTGCTGTTTATGATTATATGAGCCTTTTTAATAATAATAATAATAATAATAATAATAATAAATGTGGGAATTAAAACATTACAGTGAAAATTGGAAAAACATTTTTTTGTTTAATGCCAAACTCTAACAATGTTATATAATTTGTAATGTTTTTATAATTTTTTGAAGTATGTCTATTTAATTTAATTTAATTTAATTGATTATGAATTTAATTTAAATGATTAAATGGAAGTGAGAAATGTTACCTTTGGCAGTTACTTCAAATAAAATATATATATATATATATTTTTTTTTTATTTCAGTTCATTTTTATTTTGTTCCATGTAACAAATATGTTTTTATGGTTTTAGTTTTAGTTAAATATTATAGCCCTGGTTTACATGCACATCAGTGTTCCAATATTAATCAGAATTTGTCCATTTTCTGCCAATTTTTAGCAGTATTGAGTCATGAAATGCTGCAATCCAGTTGCAGAATCAGTTTAAGACAATATTCTGATTCCCCAAATTCTGATTCCCACCACTGGGATATGCCTGTTTTAATGGGAAATTAGTAGCACCTTAGTAAACACCTTATTCAGAAAATCCAATGAGAGGAGATGCAAATGCAAAAAAGGAATTGTGGGAATTGTAGGATCATTATTTGGCATTGTTTGCCAGACGTTTTCCAATGGATTGTGCTGGAACACTTTTTATTAGGATAGTGCTGGTCATTTCGGAATGGGATTGGCTGCAGGTGTTGATATGTGAATGTGGGCGGTCATATTTTAATGAGCTCATGATGTCATAATCATGAGTTTTTGCAGTTTTAGTAAATTAAGCTGGTAATGGGAAGTTCTGTGTTGTGAATGTTAGAAATCGAACTTTTCAAAAGAGCAAGAAGAATCATGTCCCTGTGTGTGTGTGTGTGTGTGTGTGTGTGTGTGTGTGTGTGTGTATTATTGTTCTCTGCTGTCTGATCACTCCCTCATAAATAACGTCCCAGTATTGAGGTAATGTCTCATCCAGACACAGGGCCAGGAAATGAAAACGCCCTTATCTCTCCTCTCCTCCTTTCCTCTTACTGTCTGCTTTGCTCCTTCTCTTTCTCTGTGTTTATTTTCACCGTCCACTACTCCTCGTTCCCTCCATCCCTCTCTTCTGGAACAGAGGAAGCTCTTATCGTGTTGTTGTAGCATCCAGCTCCTGTGATGAGATCAGACGGCAGGATCTTTTGTGTCCTGCACACACACACACACACACACACACACATATGAATCATGAAGACAGAACTCAATAGATTATAGAAACAACTGGATGGAGAACTATCTGAGAAGCAGCAGACTTTCTCTGTTTTAAGGTTTGGTGCATCTGAGTGAGTGTGTCCTGACCACTCCTGTCCTTTATTCCAGGTTTATTGGCATGAAGTTTAAGGCGGTGACGTTCATCGACTCCACCTTTCAGAGCTGTTACTTTGAGGACGTCAGCTCCGTTGGTTCCTTCTTCAGAAACTGCACCATCATAGATGCGTTCTTCTATAATACAGGTACCAGAGTGCTGAAATCTACTGTTAACATCAGTTGAGTCAAACAGATGTTTTGGTGTTAATGTTCATCTCAAATATACAGTATATATATATATTGTACATCTGAGATGAATTTTTTATTAAGTAATTGATACTGTAAATATTATTATTAAATATAATATGTAATATTATATATACATAAATATTATTATATTTAATAATAATATTTACAATGTCAATTACTATCTAAACATTATCAATATAGTCTCTATATATTTATTTATCTTTATTACTAATATGACTAAGTATATTAAATAACTTCAGTATATAGTATTATATTTAAAATAACAATTATAGTTTCAATTATTATTTCAACTATATTTTCATTTTAATATGTTCTAAATATTCTATATATGCTTTTATATGCATTAAATATTCATGTAATTTATATTTTAATAAAATATCTATATACATATTTTTCATACAAAAAATTCAATAAAAATTTTCATAAAATAATAAAAAATATTACATTTGATTTATATATATATATATATATATACACATATATATATATAGTATTACATTTTATTATTATATTTAGTAATAATATGTACATTATCAATTAATTACTATCTAAATATTATCAATATACTCTGTACTATTTCTTTATTACTAATATGATTAAGTATATTAAATAACCAATATATATAGTATTATATTTAAAATAACACAATTATATGTTATAAAATGTTTCAATTATTTAAACTTTTTATATTTTCATTTTAATACAGTATATTCTGAATATTCTATGTATTTATATGTATTAAATATTCATATAATTTATATTTTAATAAAATAATATATATATATATATATATATATATATATACATATGAATGAAAAATATTAATATAAAATATAAATTACACTTAAATTATGAAAAATATACATTTATATTTTTCATAAAATAATAAAAAAATATTTAATTGTGTGTGTGTGTGTGTGTGTGTGTGTGTATGTATATATATATATATATATACAGTTGTGGTCAGAATTATTGGCACCCCTGGTAAATATGATCAAAAATGGCTGTAAAAATAAATATGCATTGTTTATCCTTTTCATCTTCTATTCAAAAAATTCACAAAAATCTAACCTTTCATTGAAGTAAAAGAATTGAAAGTGGGGGGTAAATCACATTATGAAATAAATGCTTTTCTCCAAAACACGTTGGCCACAATTATTGGCACCCTTTTATTAAATACTTTTTGCCAAGATAACAGCTCTGAGTCTTCTTCTATAATGTCTGATGAGTTTGGAGATCAGAGATCATTCCTCCATACAGAATCTCTCCAGATCCTTCAGATTCCCAGATCTTCTCTTCAGTTCATCACTCATTCTCTATAGGGTTAAGGTCAGGGGACTGGGATGGTCATGGCAGAAGCTTCATTTTGTGCTCAGTGACACATTTTTGTGTTGATTTTGATGTTTGTTTTGGATCGTTGTCCTGATGGAAGATCCAACCACGGCCCATTATAAGATTTCTAGCACAGGCGTCAGGTTTTGATTTTTTTATCTGTTGGTATTTGCTAGAATCCATGATGCCATGAATCTGAACAAGATGTCCAGGACCTCCAGCAAAAAATAGGCCCACAACATTAAAGATCCAGCGGTATTTTTAACCGTGGGCATGGGGTACTTTTTATCCCTGTTTGCACCAAAACCATCTGGTGGATTTGCTGCCGAAAAGCTCTTTTTATAGTTTCATCACCATAGATCCAGGTCCCTTTTGAAGATCCAGTCGTGTCTGACAACTGAATATGCTGGAGTTTGTTTCTGGATGAGCAAGAAGGATTTTTCTTGAATCCCTCCCAAACAACATGTGGTGATGTAGGGGTTGTTTGATTTCTGAGCCCAAGACTCAACTAATCTCTGCGATTCTCCATCTGTGATCTTGGAGAGTCTTTGTCCACTCAAACTCTCCTCCTCGCCGTGCATTAGGACGATATAGACACACGTCCTCTTCCAGACAGATTCATAACATCTTTAGTTGATTGGAACTTCTTAATTATTGCCCTGATGGTGGAAATGGGGATTTTCAATGCTTTAGCTATTTTCCTACAGACACTTTCTGTTTTGTGAAGCTCAACAATCTTTTGCTGCACATCAGAACTATATTCTGTGGTTTTATTCATTGTGATGAATGATTAAGGGAATTTGGTCTTTTGTGTTTCCTCATATTTATACTCCTGTGAAACAAGACGTCATAGCTGGACAATTTCATGTTCCTACTCACCCTGGTGTGCTAAAAAATATGAATGGGAATATACTTCAGAGATATTTTACTCATAAAAAAATTCTAGGGGTGCCAATAATTATGGCCAACGTGTTTTGGAGAAAAGCATTTATTTCATAATGTGATTTAGGTTAGATTTTTGTGAATTTTTTGAATAAAAGATCAAAAGGATAAACAATGCAGATTTATTTTTACAGCCGCCTGTGCTCATATTTACCAGGGGTGTCAATAATTCTGACCACAACTGTATATAATTTTATGAAAAATATAAATTATATGTTTATTTAATAAATAGAAATACACACACATACATATATATATATATATACACAGCTCTGGAAAAAATTAAAAGACTTAATTTTTTCTTAATTTTTTCCAGAGCTGTGTATATATATATATATATATGAATGTAGTGAACTCGGTTCTTGAATAATAAAACTGAATAATAAAAATATTTTCACCTTGTCTGTATCCGTCCACAGCCCGTCTCCTCATTAACTCTGTGTGTGTGTGTGTGTGTGAAGAGTAAAGGCTCTTCTGTAGTCGATCTGTAGCGCTCAGTGTGAGTCTGTAGATATCAGTGATCGGCTGACTCACTCAGAGATGTTTGATGTTGAAATGTCTCACTGCAGCTCACCGTCCAGGACAAACCACACACTTTGAAGTTGAAATTGATTCTAATTTATATGCATTTGAAGGCAAAAAGACAAGCAGATGCATTAGATGAAAAACAGGATGAAAGATAAGAGCCTAGGGCAGTGATTATGTGAGGAAGACCTGAAACAGGCAATAAGAGTTCAGTCAATGACATGCGTCAGCTTTATGGAGTAAATAACTGTAGCATAAACATTTCAAGACACACACACCATGAGCTGGTTATGCATCTGTAGACGTCTGTGGTTTCACCATTTTGCCAGTGAAGTTCTTCACAACCCATAATCCTGAAGATTGATCCTCTGAAAGGTACTGTTACCATAGAAACAGGAATTCTTTATCATTTCACATTTAAATAAAATGCAAAATTGATTGGTTTGGTACAGAACTCCTTATTGAAGAATGTTCTGAAAATAATAAAAGTTAAATGTGAGTGAGTTTGAATTATGGAGCTTGTTTGAGGTTGTTGAAGTTGATTTATAAGTTTTGTGTTTGCTCCAGACGCGCACGTGTGTGTGTGTGTGTGTGTGTGTGTGTGTGTGTGTGTGTGTGTGTGTGTGTGTGTGAGCAGACAGCGATTGGGTCATTCCAGGGTCTGGCTGACTCAGGAAAACCCACCTTACACACTTACACAAACTCACACCTCAGCAGAACAAACACAGACACCAGAGAGAGAGAGAGAGAGAGAGAGAGAGAGAGCGAGAGAGAGAGCGAGCAGATGCCTCAAGGGAAATTGAGTTCATGTCTCTAATGAAGCCGTTTCAGAGAAATGAAATGAGTGAAGGTGTGAGCTCATGGAGAGCAGGAGAAATGCTGCACATGCTGAACTTCACAAATAGCTTTTCACAGTTAAAATCCCTAAAGACTCTCATGTGAAAGAGTGTACTTCAACCTGTGACCAGAGGAGGGCAGTATCTATCTATCTATCTATCTATCTATCTATCTATCTATCTATCTATCTATCTATCTATCTATCTATCTATCTATCTATCTATCTATCCATGCATCTGTCCATCTATCTATCCGTCTATCCATCCATCCATCCGTCTATTCATCCATCCATCCATCTATCTATCGATCTATCTATCATCTGTCCATCTATCTGTCTGTCTGTCTATCTATCTATCTGTCTATCCATCCATCCGTCCATCTATCTATCCGTCTATTCGTCCATCCATCTATCTATCATCTGTCCGTCTATCTATCTGTCTGCCTGTCTATCTATCCATCTGTCCATCTATCTATCCATCTATTGTCCATCTGTCTATCGTCTATTCGTTCGTCCGTCCATCCATCCATCCATCTATCCATCTATCTATCTATCTATCTATCTATCTATCTATCTATCTATCTATCTATCTATCTATCTATCCGTCCATGCATCTGTCCATCTATCCATCCATCCATCTATCCGTCTATTCGTCCATCCATCCATCTATCTATCGATCTATCTATCATCTGTCCATCTATCTGTCTGTCTGTCTATCTATCTATCCGTCTATCCATCCATTCGTCCATCTATCTATCCGTCTATTCGTCCATCCATCTATCTATCATCTGTCCGTCTATCTATCTGTCTGCCTGTCTATCTATCCATCTGTCCATCTATCTATCCATCTATTGTCCATCTGTCTATCCGTCTATTCGTCCGTCCATCCATCCATCCATCCATCTATCTATCTATCTATCCATCCATGCATCTGTCCATCTATCTATCCGTCTATCCATCCATCCATCTATTCGTCCATCCATCCATCCATCTATCGATCTATCTATCATCTGTCCATCTATCTGTCTGTCTATCTATCTATCCGTCTATCCATCCATCCGTCCATCTATCTATCCGTCTATTCGTCCATCCATCTATCTATCAACTGTCCGTCTATCTATCTGTCTGCCTGTCTATCTATCCATCTGTCCATCTATCTATCTATCCATCTATTGTCCATCTATCCGTCTATTCGTCCGTCCATCCATCCATCCATCCATCCATTCATCATCTGTCCATCTATCTGTCTGTCTGTCTGTCTGTCTATCTATCCATCTGTCCATCTATCAGTCTATCTATCCATCCATCCATCTCTGTCTGTCTTGATTGCACTGCGCTTTAGTGTTCTCTGTAGTTTCTTAAAGAACTTCATAAATTAGTTTGAAATGAATTGTAAGTTGAACATCTGTCGTGTATCTCTTCATCTCCCGTCTGTCTCGTTCAGATATCGACGACTCAAAGTTCATCGGTTCCTCTGTGATCAACTCCTCGTTTGCGCACAACAAGACCGGCTGTCAGATGACGTTTGATGACGACTACAGCGCATACTGGGTGTATTTCATCAACTTCCTCGGAACGCTGGCCGTGTTGCCAGGCAACATAGTCTCCGCCCTCCTCATGGATAAAGTGGGCCGTTTGAGCATGTTAGGTGAACGACTTCACCAGTGAACTGTGACTTCCCCACATTCTAAATTCTGAATGCACTGGTCTGATGTGATGGTGTTGTGTGTGTTGTTGTGTTCAGGTGGCTCGATGGTGCTGTCTGGCATCAGTTGTTTCTTTCTGTGGTTCGGCACCAGTGAGTCCATGATGATCGCGATGCTCTGCCTTTATAACGGACTCAGTATATCTGCCTGGAACTCACTGGACGTGGTGACAGCCGAACTGTATCCCACTGACAGGAGGTACATGGACACACAATCACTAATAAACAAGGATCACAAACATTTATACACATTTTTAAAATTCTTTCATACGACTCACGTCAACAGTCACTAAAACTACAACTATTAAAGTTTTTTTTTTATATGCATTTTTGCATATAAATTGAAATTTAAGATCAAATTAGAGATGTTGTTTTGGCAACTAACTGAAATGAGTTTAAGTTGAAGCACTAAAATTACTAAAACTGAAAATAAAAACACTAAAACTGGAAATAAAAAAAATAAAACTGAAATAAAAATAAATTCAGCTTAAATAGTATTTTTTTTTAATTATGAAAATGACAAGCACATAAAATTACTAAAAAATAAAGTAAAATGAAAATTAAAACTAATGAAAGCTCATTTAAATAATAATAAATATATAATAATATTAGTGCTGTCAAATTAATTAATCACGAGCCAATTAGTTTGACTAATTTAAAAAAAGACACCATTTTATTTAAATCATTATTCTGTTGCTCCTGTTTCTTTTTTGTATAGCTAATGTAGAGAAATACTGCTGTTTTCGATGCAATTATATATATTATAATAGTATAAATAAACAACATTATTTATTTATAAAAAAAATTTATTACAGTATGTGTATGATTTATATCTATTATTTATATTTATTTTATATTATATTTATTAAATTGTTTTATTATAATGGTTTAGTGTAAAAAGTCATATATATATATACACACACACCGATCAGGCATAACATTATGACCTCCTTCCTAATATTGTGTTAGTCCCCTTTTTGCTGCCAAAACAGCCCTGACCTGTCGAGGCATGGACTCCACTAAACCCCTGAAGGTGTGCTGTGGTATCTGGCACCAAGATGTTAGCAGCAGATCCTTTAAGTCCTGTAAGTTGCGAGATGGGGCCTCCATGGATCGGACTTGTTTGTTTAGCACATCCCACAGATGCTCGATTGGATTGAGATCTGGGGAATTTGGAGGCCAAGTCAACACCTCAAACTCGTTGTGCTCCTCAAACCTGTCAGTAGTCCTAATGTTATGCCTGATCGGTGTGTGTGTGTGTGTGTATATATATATATATATATATATATATACATTATATAATAAAACCCAAATTTTTGTGCCATATAAGCACTGCTCTGTTTAGGTGAAATGTCTACGTCCTTCGGATGAGACGTTAAACCGAGGTCCTGACTCTCTGTGGTCATTAATATCCCAGGATGTCCTTCAGAAAAAGAGTAGGGGTGTAACCCCGGCATCCTGGCCAAATTTGCCCATTGGCCTCTGTCCATCATGGCCTCCTAATCATCCTCATATACTGATTGGCTTCATCACTTCATCACCAATCAGCTGGTGTGTGGTGGGTGTTCTGGCGCAATATGGCTGCCGTCGCATCATCCAGGTGGATGCTGCACATTGGTGGTGGTTGAGGAGATTCCCCCCTTCCATGTAAAGCGCTATATAAATGAAACAAATTATTAATTAATTACTAATAATTATAGAATTTAAAAGATAGTGCCCCATAAATAGCTTCAATGTAGTAACTACTTTTTCAAAAGTGTAGTTTGGAAAACTTTTGAGTAAATTATCAGTGGCGGGTGGCAGTTTCATGTACACTGAAAAACATTTTTGTGTAGGATTTACTTTCACAAATAATTACAAAAGTAACACATTGAATTGCGTAAATACTCCAAAACACAAAAATCTTTGTTTTATTTACAACTTTGTGGACTTTTCTTCCTGCAACTTTACTAGTACTGCTAATATTGCTAATAGCGCTTGTCTCTCTGGTCTGCAGAGGAACTGGATTTGGCTTTTGTAATGCCATGTGTAAGTTGGCCGCAGTCTTGGGGAATCTAATATTTGGCTCGTTGGTGGGAATTTCGAAATCCATCCCGATCCTGCTGGCGTCGTCAGTGCTGGTCGGCGGAGGCCTGGTGGGTCTGCGGCTACCCGACACCCGCTCCAACGTCCTCATGTGACCCCACTACACCTGTGACCTCTGAACCCTGAGCCGCCACAGAAACACGCAGGACACGCTCAGGGTGCAGGCGGGCGGCTGTGATGTGTTTGGTTTGTTTATTCATTTAAAGTATGTTGTTTGTTTACTTATTAAGGATTATTTATGGATTTAATTTATTGGTTGAGCTTTTGACTTGCCCAGTTTAGATTAAAACTAGATTTTGATGCCTTTGTTGCTGTAAATCAAATGTTATGATGAAATGTCAAAACAAAAATGTGTCAATCTGTTTTTAGACTTTGAGTTTGTGAGATAATCTGGGTTGGAAGAATTATTTAAAATTATTTATTAAGAAAATTCAGCAATTTTATTATTATTATTTTTTTAAATATTATTTTTAGCTGAACACAAAAAATTCAGGTGATTTTAATATTTTTTGTTATTTTTAAAATCGAAACACTACTTAATTTCCTTGAAATGCTCAAACAAGAGTAAAAAGGCTGTTTAGAGATGTAGACATTAGCGATTTAACAGCTTTTATTGGTAGCGGCCTTTGCAATTCTGAGGCTTTTCCCCCCCGCGCGTCGAAAACATTGTATGCAATGCGACTGCAATTACTTTATCTCTGTTATATTTACAATGTTATTGTATTCAGCATTCAATCTTCGTCCCTCAGATAAAATTAACTGATACTAAAACCGCCAGTAGGTGGCGGCAAATCATTGGCTGTGTCCAAAATTACATACTCTCGAGTAGGTACTTATTTTAAATACGTAATTACTTCACGACCACTAAAAAGTACATTGTATATAGTACGAGTGTGTAGTATGAATGTAATCCGGACATACTACATTTGCCATGTTGCCCTTATCATGCGACCTACCCGCGTCAGTTGCGTCGCTTCACTGCCATTCATAAATCCTCTCCTGTGGCCTCATGGGATAGTAAAGTGTCCATCGTATGCACACTTCAAAATCTCACCGGAAGTAGAAGGTCATCCAAAGACTTTTGTTTACTCTTTTATGAGTACTGTGAATTCGGACATACTTTTTTTGTCACATACTGTTTTTCGCCTACTATATAGGGTGAATTCAGGTTGATTGGGACACTTTTTGCCATTGAGATGACCTGAATTCACCCCTAGTAGGGAAGTATGCGATTTCGGATGCAGCCATTGTCTTAACGAGTTAGTCGTGGAATCATTCAGTCAAACGATGCTGATTCATTCAGGAACAAAGCAGAAGTGAGTGAGTCATTTATTAAAGCGATTCGTTCAGAATGGCTGATTCATTCAGAGGCACAGCAGAAGTGAGTGAATCATTCGTTAAAACAATTCGTTCAGAATGGCTGATTCATTATGGGACAAAGCAGAAGTGAGTGAGTCATTCGTTAAAGCGATTCGTTCAGAATGGCTGATTCATTCAGGGACAAAGCAGAAGTGAGTGAGTCATTCATTAAAGCGATTCGTTCAGAATGGCTGATTCATTCAGGGGCAAAGCAGAAGTGAGTGAGTCATTAATTTAAATGATTCGTTCAAAAACTTGGATTCATTCAGTAACAAAACTGAAACTGTTGCTCAGAGACGCGCAATGACTCAACTGTTTGGAACTATTTTCGTTGGCAAATAGAGGAAAAACAGACAATATTGTGTCTAAAATGTAAGTCACCTAATAGCCTATTAACTTATTGTTGATTGAATTGTTGTATAAAATCAATCACATTTGCAAACATGCTGATATTTGGGAAAACAGCACTTTTGCTTATAAATATGAAAAACAAGAAATTATACTGAGACATTTTGTGCACCATTTCTTGGTTTTTGGAAGTTTTTTTATTCATTTCAGTGGCATTTTTGCCACAAGCCCCCGTTAATTTCAGACCCTGGTGTGATGGCGGGGCTCTATTTCGAACATAGCAAAAGCCGCAACTGCATTTCTTAAACAAGACGATAACGATGATCCAGTTTACAGTTTCTGCTTTTTATAATGATTTAGCTAGCGGAAGAACACGTCAGGCGCGCTCTGACCGGCACGCTTCGACTTCATTCTTGCCTTCGTGAACTTTGTCGTCGATGTAGTTGAAACGTCTTCATTTGTGTGTCTCTCTCTCTTGGTTTAAGGGTTAAAGGCGTCTTGATAACCCTAGTCTAGCTGCTACGCGTCCACGTGCGAACTCTTCTTCTGAAAACTGAATGGCCTTTGCTTCCTCTCCGTGCCTCCTTCCTCTAAAATTCCTCCGGTCGGCTTTCCCGTAGGTTGTAGCGATCCATCGTACAGCAGAGCGTTCGAATGCTCTACTGCTCGAAAAGTGTCGTGTTGCGCCATTTCACCACATTCCACTGGAAATTTCGTACATGCAATTGTGGAATATGACAAGACGTGATCATAGAAAATAATAAAAGCCATTCAGCCTGGTCTGATCTCAATGACGCACAGGTCCTGCTGCTGCTGTCTACATGCACTGAAGTACACGAAACAGCAGAAACATACTCCACACACGTGCACTGAGACGTTTCAGATGAAGTACTTGAGTGGGCGTATGTTTCTGGCCTAATTTAATGATATTTTGTCGTGTATATGTCGGGAAAGTAAAGATAAACACTTGTTTTGAACTCATCACGGGCGACAGCGTTTGCTGTACACATCTAAATGTTGTAAAGTGTTGCCTGTTGAGTTGAAACGTTATTTTTTCATGGTCAGATGTGTATGCGAACGTCTCCTAATGTGTATGTGTAGATATCTTGTATTTACTGACATTCATTTCTGTCTATAGGTGTTTATTTTGGCTGGTTGTGTGTTTTTTTGGGGTGTTATTTGAGCTAACAAGAGGATTTCATGTCGTTTTGCAGGTGTTCTGAACAAATTCAGTTCATGAGCGATTAAAGTTATGCATTTTTGGTCTGAACTCGTGTTTTTTATATTCATTTCTGAACAAATTCAAGTGGCCTATCTGGAAAAATCCCACACGAACCAATGAAACGTGATATCTTGTTAATAAATACACCCGTGCATGTGCATATTGAGACTTTGTGTTGCGGTGATTCGTCTGTCGTGCTTTTCGCCATGAGTTTGAAAGATGAATGTATCATTATTGTGAGCGTGTGATGATGTCGTTCTTAAATGGGTTTTGATTGGCTGTGGATCTGGCTTGCCAACGACACGTCTGCCGTCAAGTGTCTGTGACGTCACTGCTGGCCAGATTTCTCTGATATATCTGATTTTATTTTAAAAAGAGAGAGTGAAGTGCCATGTACAGTGTGAACGGAACTGAGGTGGATCCAGATGTACTGCTATTAAAGAGTTTCATTATAAGACTCTAAAGAGTGACTGCTTATTTTTTTCCCTTAAAACAGACCCCAAATTAATTTTTGTGTAATAAAAGTTAAGACTTGCATCCTTCATTCTGTCTCAGAGTGGGATATAAGGTGTAATATGTCATAAAATATCAAAGTAGAATCTGATGAGAATCAATTAAGATTCTGTAGGAACTGATATTTTGGGAAAATTTGGTCCTCAAAAACATAATTTACCACTTTATTTACAAAATATTAATCTCCACCACCTGGTTATTGCTCTGTTGCAGGACAGTAGATGTGAGTTTGCGGGACACGTGTGTGAGAAATTAATTTAGTACTATTATACATATGTAAATATTGATTTGCATTAGTTGGAAAGCCTATGTGCCATCCTGTGGATGATAACGTTTTAAATCGTCAATACCAGCTCTGTGACACAATGTAATTATCTCTACTGGTCCTATTCAGACTACGAAATATAATGAACTGAATAACAGGCAAGTTTTATACTAAAATAAATTTTCTTAAGTATCGACTAGTTTATTACAAACAATAAATGCGTTTTTACTGGATTCAGAGCATCTTGAACTTGTATGTTTTTGTTGTCCTGGCTGGTGTAGCTAAATATGACTTTTGATGAGGTCCACATGGTTCATTTGCTTAATCCACGCAGTCGTCATCAGCAGAAAAATCCCTCTCTACGAATGCGTTGGTTGTTTTGTTTTGTACCTCTCTAGCTACAACATGACGGTTGCGCAAATGGATTTTTTAGTCACATTTTTTAGTTTTATATTTCTTATTGTGGTATTGCAATTTCAGAGAAGAAATAAAATAATACAGGCATAATTGAAAATGCACTGGGACATCGATTACATCTCATGGGGCGCGGGACAAAGCTCCCAATTTCGGGACTATCCTGCAAAATGGTGACAGGTGGTCACCCTAACCACGACGCATGCGTGTTGTGTTGACGCAAGAGCAGACGTTGCATGAATGCACATCGGAGATTAATGTTTTTTGTTAGTAAAGTGGTAAATTATGTTTTTTGCGCAAACAAAACACTAATGTCGCTTCATAAAATTCATAAAAGTCACATGGGTTATATTAATGATGTCTACTACCTTTGGGGTTTGAAAGTGGTAGTTGTGTAGCTGTCAATGGAGGGACAGACATGTCTCAGATTTCATTAAAATATCTTCATTTGTGTTCTGAAGATGAACGAAGGTCTTACAGGTTTGGAACGACATGAGGGTGAGTAATGACAGGATTTTCATTTTGGGGTGAACTATCCCTTTAATGACAGTACGAACTTACTGCAATATCTATGGACTTTTAATAATCAGCTATCCTAGCTAATTATTTTTTACTCTTGACGTTATATTCAGGTTTAATTTCCGAATGTTAGTGAGAAGAAAACACTTTTTGTTTGAGCATCAGTAACTCAGTGGTTGTTTGTTCTAGATGGCTCGAATTTTGATACATTGTAGCCACATTTGTCTGCTACAAATATAACTTACTTGGACATGTACTACACAAATCACAGATTATGTGAGTTAATGTCAAACACAAAGAGTTCTGTTGTTGCAACCTACCCCACTACTGGTGTGAGTTGTAACACTAGCCATGTGAAATGTAACACTGAGAGGTCATTTGCTGACATAACACCCACACTATCCAATTTTTAAATCCAAATTTAAGAACAAAGAAAAAACAGTTTTTAACTATTTAAACTGACTAAAGAACATTATATTGTAATTTTTTAGAACATTAAATGTAGTGCAAAATAATTGCTGTGTGTGTAAGTGTACTGTATTCCTGTCACATACGGGTTCAGTCACTAGCTATAGTTCCAAGATTCACCTATTTTTTATGTGAATTTTGAGATATTGCATAAAAAACACTGGATGGAAACTGGATGCGCATCAATTCTAATAATGTGCACAAAAAACTTTTAATAAGCTGATAAGAAGACATGCGCATAAACTATGATGGAAACACATTGCTGAATAAATCCCTCGATACGCAACAAAAAACCTCACATGATTTTTCCTCAGCAGAGGATGTGATTGATAACTGGACTCGTTGGAATCATCATAGGGGTTGGTTGTAATATTTTTAATAAACTCTTACAACTCTCCCGACCACAAACGGCCATAGCAAGGCTAACTGTTTTAGCATGTGGGTTTGAAGTTAGCATAAATACAAAGCATCAAAATAAACTAGAGAAATAGCTACTTCAGGTCATGCAAGTTAAATAATTGTACCTACAATTCAATGATTGCTAGGCAAAAAATAATCTTGATGAAAAATATTACTTTCTTACCTAAAAATCATTTTTGGTCATAAAATCTACAAATTTGCTCAGTCACACGCAATTTTTTCCTGTGAGCTCAAAAAGAAGATGGGAGATGATATTGATGACGTTACTGTCAAACTTACAGTGTTACATCTAACCCTGTGTGACAACACTCCCCGGTCTCCCCTACATTAAAACCTGAACCGGAAACGATGCCGCCTGTTTAGAAGAATACGGAAGTGTGTTACGCAAAACTCCCATTCGATTATTTTAAAAATCTGTTTGAATTAATTTAAAAAAAAAATGAATGTCAAAATGTATGTTATTGTGACCTCTAGTGGCGAACGTGAGTGCATTAAAATGATCTAGTGGTAATATTAATATAGAAAATATCATATATATAAATATACTATATTATTGTTGTTGTTATTATTATAATATAATAACGAAATATACGAATCGTATACGTTATTATTATTAATAATTGTTTTATGATATTATTATATATTATTAATATATAAAATAAATCATATATAATAATAGTAATATTTAACACACCTTTAAAAAAAAAGTTAGCAAAACTTTCTTATTTGTGAAAGATGCATAAAGAAATGAAAATATTTTCTAATGGATTATTTCTGAATATGATGAACACGAGTGATCAATAAACCTGACACTAGATGGCGCGCGAGCTCCAAACACATCCGATAGACTCCTCACAGGTCCAAAACGTTTAATGGACCGGGACTGTGTGTATCTGTGCTTGATATGTGTTGTGTGATTCGGGAATGACATGCAGGTTTGAATCTGTGTGTCTCTGACTGACTCAAGGACAGTTTAATCCTGCTGGAATGCTCGAGTGTAACTAGATACACACCAGCCCATCTGTCTCTGTCTCTGTCTCTGTTTTCAGCCTCACTGTCTTTGAGTTTATCCCTGCTGAAAAACAGATCACATCATCCTCAATTGGTGCAGGAGTTTATACTGAAGTCCGGTATGTGCCAGAAAGTCATATTTACATAATCATACAGTATGCACTCTGATAAGGATTATTGCTTTTACTACCGGGAAACAGCAGGTTATTCAAAAGGTCACATTTGAATTGCACTATTTGCATTGAGTACAAAGGGAAATATTAAATTGCACATATAAAAACGTCATGTGAGCTAAAACTATGTTGGATAAAAATGCACGCATTCTTAGTGAAGCAACTACAACTATTTGACTCTCAACTGCACAGATACACATGAAAAAGTGGCAAAAATGACAGAGACAGAGAACAAAGGGTTAAAAGAGAATGGATGATGGGTTTGTTTTATACAAACCCATCATCCATAGCAGAGTTTATGTATATCAAACTAGTTCGACTTCATTCATACAGGCCATGAACTCAGATCAGATCTGCCTCTCCCTCCTGTACTCTCGCGGTAGAAAAACAGCACATCTGTGCAATTATCCTTCATATCAGCGGTCTCAGAGAACGATCCCAGGGGTTAAACCACCAGCCAGCTGCTGCGTTCAGAGACCCTGCTGCTGCTTCACTTGTGCTTCAGTATGAAGAAGGTTTGTAGCTCACAGTTAAACTGGTAATATGGTTTAGCAGTGCAGGAATGCCACAGTTTGCTGATTAATATTAAATAAAACAGCAGGACAAATAAGGTCCATGTGCATAATGTATTCTAGAGAAATGAATTAATGGGTCTTGTTAAGGGAACAAATCATAACTTATATTGCTAATAGTGATCTGAATAAAGCTCTAACCTCTGACTTCTGAACACCCTGGTAACCACATAGCAACTCTCTGGCAATCACCCAGAACATCCTGGCAACCACCTGGAACACCCTAGCAACTCCCTGGCAACCACCCAGAACACTCTGGCAAGCAGTCAAAACATTCTAGCATCCACATAGCAACTCCATGTCAACCAATCAAACACCCTGGCAACTCCCTGGCAGCCTCCTAGAACACCCTAGCAACCACATAGTAACGGCATGCCCTAGCAACCATATGGTATCTTCCTGACAACCACCCAGAACACCCTAGCAACCACATAGCTACTCCTTGCCCTAGCTAATGCATAGCAACTCCCTGGCAACCACCTAGACTACACAATCAACCACATAGCAACTCCCTGCCCTAGCAACTGCATAGCATCTCCCTGACAACCACCTAGATCACCCTAACATCCATATAGCAACTCCCTGGCAACCTCCCTGTCCTAGCAACTACATAGCAATGCCCTGGCAATCACCTAGAGCAGTATAGCAACCACATAGTCACTCCCTGCCCTAGCAACCATATGGTATCTTCCTGGAAACCACCCAGAACACCCTAGCAACCCCATAGCATCTCCCTGCCCTGCACAGCACCTCCCTGGCAACCATCTAGACTACACAATCAACCACATAACAACTGCTTAGATCACCCTAACAACCATATAGAAAATCCCTGGCAACCTTCCTGCCCTAGCAACTACATAGCAACTCCCTGGCAACCTTCCTGTCTTAGCAACTACATAACAATGCCCTGGCACATAGTGACTCCCTGCCCTAGCAACCAAATGGTATCTTCCTGGAAACCACATAGCAACTCCCTGACAACCACTCAGAACACCCTAGCAACACCCTGGCAGCCTCCTAGAACATCTTAGCAATCACGTACAGTAGCAACTCATTTGTCAACCACCTAGAACACCCTAGCAACCATACAGCAACACTGTGGTAACCACATAAATAAGCACAACTCACATTTTCTTCAGAAATGTTAAAATCTAGTTGACATTAATTAGGATTCCTGTACTTCATATCTATAGGGCAGATCTGATCATACATTGTCCTACTCAGTGTTACATTGCATTACTCAGAGATGCCTCACATTCCCAGGCCTTACAGGTGTATTTTGAGATACTGAATTCAGCACATGCATGTTTACGCTTATACTTCACGTGTACAGCAGCATTACACACAGCACTCAGAGCGTGACGTACAGGGTCACACGCAACACGCTGCCCCATTACAGAGCGATTGGCCATCAGTTCATCTGATTTATGAGCTGCTCTGTGTGTAAATGCTGCTTGTTTGCCACTGTTATCTGTGTAAGGAGTGTCATTACATCAGATCTCTCTTTTTAAAATTCCTGCAGATCGGGTGATGAGGGTGTAACAGATAAAGCAGTTTAAAGGGTCATTCTGTGAAAACAAGATGTGAAAAAACAGATGGAAACTCTTTGCATGGCTCATCAAAGTTAATGTCCAGCGCCGCTGGCCAGAGGATCTAGTGCACACAAGCCACTTTATTTACTATATTCCTATTTCAAAAATAATGTGAATAATAATAATGTAAATAATGAATGCAGAATGTTTCTTTCTTTTGCCTGGTAATGTGGAGGAAAAAGACAACACTTGCTCTGTCCTCCACACTCCTGTTTTGGATTCACTCCTCCATGGGCTGAAAATGTTTCATAACCTTTGACCTTTTGACAATGCGCCTTTCATTTCTTTCTAGCAGCTTGCTTGCGGCGAGAGAAATGTTTCTTTTTCCGCTTTTAAGTGCTTATAAACATCCACTGTAATGTCAAGGCCCATAATTTGAGACACAGAGCCCATAAACGGAGAAACTCCTCAGTCCAGGATTAAAGTAAATCTAGGTTCCAGTGTAACATACTGAGGTTATGCAACTCTATGGCCACAGCTCAGCTTTTTAAATGCTTGTTACGTAAGCACTATGACTCTACAGGTGCAATAACTCTATGGCCTGGTTTCACAGACAGGGCTTAGATTAAGCCAGGATTAGGCATTAGTTCAATTAGGACATTTCAGTAGCTTTTATAAACCCCTTAAAAAACATTACTGGTGTGCATCTTGATATTTTAAGATATTTCAGTGCAAGTTGCTTTCAGTTAAAACAGCTCAAACATGCAGTTTAGTCTGGGACTAGGCTTAAACCAGAGGCAAATTATTCTAATCCACTGTACATTCGCAATAACTCCATATATCTATGTTTAAATCTAGTTTCCAAAAACAGATAACCCAGGACTTGGATTTTCAAATATATATCTTATAACATAATGTCTGTGTATTAGTGTAGATTTTTCAGAGCCACTTTCTGCAGGTTGCATAGTTACACCAGTAGGTGGCGACAAGTCACTGTATTTTAAGTAAGTATTGACTCATTCAGTGAACCGATTCGTGCAACAACACTGATTCATTTGTCTTTATGAGTGAGTCTCTATACCCTTAAATAGGGCACTATTTGAGGGGACAGCCATTTGTAGGGGTCTGAAACCATAGTGGACGTTATTGAGTGCACTCATTCAATCCCAGATCTCATGCATCACAATAACGAGTGTACAACCGATGTACGCTCAACGGCTAGAGAATACCCATAATGCACTGTGAGGGTCGTGCGGCGAATTAATTCCCGCGTCTGACCAGAAGATGGCGCCTGCAGCTGAATCAATCATCCATCCATCCATTTTCCAAACCGCTGGTCCAATGTGGGTATGCATAATATCATACAGGTATAAATTCCTTTTAATTGATTGTTAAATTGTTTAATTAAGGTTTATACATGCTAGTTTCCATGACAGAATTCAAGAATTAAAATTAAACAGCAAGCACAAACTATGCAAAAGCCGAATTCACTCGTTCTCATTCACTCCCTCAAGTGAACTATATTAGTGGAGTAATGTAGGGAATAGTGAATGAGGGTATAGGGGGCGATTTCCGACACAGCATGAGTCATTGAATCATTCACTAAACCGAGTCATTAAAAAACGCTGATTCATTCAGTAACGAAACAAGTGACTGCCCTTATGAATGAGTCTTTGAACCATTCACTCAACCATTTGTGTAAAAACACTGACACTAACTACTGTCGTGTGATGTTCGGTTTAATCATTCCAACAACTTCTCAGAAACTGCCCAAGCTGTAGTTGCAAGTTCTAATGTGGTATACAGTATGTTATTTCACACACACACACAATCTCGGTTTCACTATCTTTGTGGGAACTCTCCATACATAATGTTTTTGGGGTTTTTTTAAGTTATGTTTTTTGGCCTTTTTTAAATAGTACGGTAGAGATTTTGACAGGAAATCGTGGGGTAAAGAGAGAGGGGAACGGGATCGGCAAAGGACCTTGAGCTGGGAATTAAACTTTGGTCGCCGAAGGCGCAGTTGCACTAGGCCTATATATCGATTCGGCACGCTAACCACGGGGCTATTGCCGCTGACACATAATGGTTTTTATACTGTACAAACTGTATATTCTTTCCCCATTACACTAAACATACCCCTAAACCTACCCATCACACAAAACTTCATTTTTACATTTTCCAAAAAAAAAAAAAAAAAAAAATAATTTAGTATGTTTCCATTTCCCTCATTGGCTGGTCCCCACAATGTAGATGATTACATACACACACACACACACACATATATATATATATATATATATATATATATATATGAATTACTTGTGTGACAGTTAACTCAAGGATACAACAAATAATTTTATGTGATATAACATATAACAAAAAAATAGTAATACATATGTAACCCTTAATTATTGATTCCATATCAAATAATAATAATTTAAAACAAGTTATTTTTGTTATCACATAAAATGATTTGTTATATCCTTGAGTTAACTGTCATACAAGTAGGCCTAATTCTTTCTAAAAATATAAAATCCCATTTATTGAACCAAAACTGTGTTAAATTAAAAAAAATGTTTTAAAATCAAACACTTATCAAATAAAAATAAAATATAAAAAACTTAAACAGGCTATATTAACAAAAACGTATTCTACAATATATATATCGTTTGTAAAGCGTCTAATAGTCAGGATAGTTCTCTCTCTTTCTCTCTCTCTCTCTCTCTCTCTCTCTCTCACACACACACACACACACACACACACACACACACACACACACACACACACACACACACACATACACACACACACGTACACACACACACACACAAACATTGCTGAGAGGGAGAGAAGCGTCAGGCCACGGCATCAGCTCTCACAAACTCTTTAAACTTTAAACGGTTAACCCGCGCGCGGAGGACCGGAACCCTTCACGCCGCCCGGGTGAGTGAGTGTCTGTACGGGATTCATTCGCTGTGTGCTCGGGTTTTTGAGGATTGTTTTTCTCCGGTTTCCATGGACTCTGGTCTCGAGAGGTTTTAGACTTTGAGCTGCACTTGTTCCTCCGCGGCTGGATCATTTACAGCAGGTTTCTTCCTCCTCTACACGACAATACACTTCAGTTTCACCGCATATCGCCGTTTTTTCGCGTTTAGTGGCGGTTTAATTTAGTGTTGCTTTATATTTGGTTCAGAAACAACCAAACAAAAGGAAAGTATTTGCTCTTTTTAAAATATTAAAAGCTCATTGGCTGACATCGACTCTGTCGTTCGCTTTTAATTGTTTGCATAAGTTAATTCAAACTGGGTTAACCTGCGCGTTTAGTGCTGTTTGGTTTAGTTGTGTGTGGTTTTATGTTAGTCTGGCATTTTAGGGTCATGTGGAGGTCTGCAGTCAAACTCGCATAAATTATCCCAGACTTTTCATCTAAACAACAAAAGAGTCGTCAAGACCACAACAGATTTTTTTCTTTGTGCATGTTTAGTTGTCCATGTAAGCAATGCAATTGTATTTGGTGACAACATGGACAAAATTTAGGTTAAAGTTTATATAAATGTGTGAGGTGAGGTTTTTAATCACCCTTTTGTTGTTTTGAAGTTTAATTTAAATGCCCATGTGTTATGAATGATATGCATTAACATATAAGTTGTAAAATATTACATGCAGACTCTCAATTAATAATGAGTTTATAATTGCATGTGGTTTAAACATTAAAGCATGTTAGTGTTCGACATATCAGAGTATTTTTCAACAGTTCATGTATCTTTGTCAGTTTGTTTCTGTTGCTTGTGCTCGTTTAAACTGCATAAATCTTCATCTAGTTTTTTTTTTAACATATGTTTGGAGACTCTTTCGTGTCTCTGAGAGCAGGTGCCTGAAGGCTGTCTAAAATAGAAGCAGGTAAAAGTGGCTGGTAAGTGGAAGAATATAGCCTGTCGTGAATTGTTGGCTGTCAGCAGAGGGTTATCATTAAATGCCTTTGTGTCCATGACCTCTTGACCCCTAATGCCTAAAAACTGACCCCTGAAATGATAGAATTTATACTTTGTTCAGAATAAATGAACAAATGAATGTGTTCAGAATAGCATACTACCCTACTATTTGTAAATGTGTTTTTGCGTTTTACATTTAATCATTTAGCATAATATATACTTGTGTGCATTTTCTGTATGTATGTAATAGAGATGACCTACACAGCATTTGATTGGATTATTTGACAGAATTATAAATTCTGTCGGATATATAAGTGTGTCTAACTTTATCCACATACATACAGTATATACTCATGTAGGGCAATAGTATTATCTATAGGGTCATTCCATGTCAAATCAACCAAATTTTTGATTTTCTTAATATTTTTTTCTGAAGAAAGACAGATAAATACTGATGAAAGCCAAAATATTAAATGTCATGGATGTATATTTATATTTACTGAGTAATCCACTATTTTTGTTTAGCCACATTTGATTTGTGACCATTTAAAATGGGTAAAATTCAACTATTGAACATGGAGTCGCATTGGGATCCCCATATCTATGTAATTGAACCATATAGGACCTTAAAAATTAAGATTCCAAAAGAAAAGTTTATTAAGAATTAGAATCTAGAAGAATATTAAGATATATTTAATACTTTTTGAGTGACAGGCACGCAAACTTTGGAAAAACAGTATTTATGCCACTCAGACAGGTATATTCTATGCAATTGTGTTGACAGAATAAAACAAGATACATTTCTAATTTCAACATTATTTGTTATTCAGATATTCCACTTTAAAAGAAAAAAGTATCAGGTGTATGCAAAGCGACCCGGATTTGGTTTTTGACCACTGAAAATGTGTAAAATTGACCAGTTTACTCATGGAGCCGCATTAAGATCTCCATATCTCTGGGACTGAACCATATAGGGTCTTAAAAATGAAGATACCAAAAGAAATGTTTGTTAAAAGCCATAATCTAAAAGGACATTAAGGTATCTTTAATAATTCTTGAGTTACAGGCATGCAAATTTGGGGTAAAAAATGCAAGAAGTGCTTTTTCCCCATTTTTGAGCTGTCACCGTTGGCATATAATGCAACAAAGATGGCTGAAGTCAACAGATTTTACTAATAGACCTACCAATCTCTGTGTAAAAATAAAATAATGATGCTTCCATCTTTCTAAAGTCATTTTTACCCCCCTGTAAATTGGCTCCAAACCTCAGGGGAAAATTGACATTTTGACCCCCTCTACAAAACAGTGGGTTACTCAGTCAATATTCATCGGTGACATTTAATATTTTGGCTTTCTTCTTCATTTATGCATTTTTCACTTATGTATTTCTTTCACCAGACAAAAAAAATGATCAAAATCATTTTTTTTAGCCGGGGACCACTTGTTGAGTTGACACGGAATGACCCTATATAGCAAAATCACAACTGTTAGATTAAATATCATCGCAAAATGTAACTATATCATTGCACAGCTCTCATCTGCTAAATGCGACATATAATGCTTGAAGATATTAAGACATTATGAACATCAACATCAGGATTTTCTGTAAAGCTGCTTTGAAACAATGGCATGTCATGAGGTCATGTGACAGCAATGTAGCGTACTGTTAATTGAAATGCCTGTGTGCTGTTTCACATACTACTTTTTAAAAATAGTAGGCCGTATACATAGCTAGTATTTTATTCTGAATTTAGCCTTGATCTTTATATGTGCTGTAATAATTAGAGCAGATGCCATTACCCCCCCCCCCCCCCCCCCCCCCCGATGGGTTCATTGATGTTAAATTAGTCCCTCAGGACATTTTTAATGAGGAAGTGATCCTATGAGTGGGTCATATAGCGCATGTTCATCTGAACATGGTTTATGTCGATAACCCAGCCAGACAATGACCCGCCTTCATGGTTGAACACGATAGAGTCATGTAACCCAGATGAGTTGGCGCCGGGTCAGGCGGGTACCCAATATCCCTGTGAACCGAACACCAGCGTCCCGTTGATAAACAGAACCGGCCTTTCAGAACAAAACCTGTGAGATTCAGACCGACCTACACTCAAGTGTTGTTTTAAAGGGATCGTTCACCTGAAACATATTGTTTTCAACAATGAACTTTAATTTTTGGGTGAATGGACCCTTAAATTATGTAAATTTGAACCGATAGATTCATCCTGATTTAAAAATCAATGCAGCGATTGACCACCTTCATAGTAGAGGTCTCTCATTAGTTTTGACCCCTTTCTGCAAGCTAGTGAAATGCGACCTGATCCAAACCCTACATCGATGCCCTAACCGGTCTCTGACCCTGTTTTAATGCCCCGTCTACATTGTGGATGCTGAAAAAGACTCGTCCACGGCACATAATGTTCCTTCACTCTAAGAAACCGCACAAAAGTGCCACTCTTGAGTTTGTGAGCCGAACACAGTCGTGCTTTGTGTCCCTTTGCCAACATCCCTCCATCTCCCAGAGGAGTGTGGAGAGAAGGATCTGGACTGATAGCAGGACGCTCTTATTCTGTTACCGTTCTGGATACTAATTACCCCTCTAATCTGACCACAGGCTAGTTTATGTTGCCCCCAACACCTGCACAGGTTTCAGATCAGTCACAGGGTTTCTTCAGATAGCTGCTGTTTATAGTTCTTTTCTTGAAAACACGCAGTGATAAGCAATGCTTGGTAATCGATAACAGGACTGAATAGTAATGATGCCCCGAGGCCAGTGAGAGCGCCACGGTCCAGTTGTGTTGTCATTGCATCTTACCTTAATTGTCATGCACATGCATTTTTACGCCTTGCAAACTTAAAGAATTAGTTTTGTATAATGTATTGAGTGTTGTTATGAGCAATGCTTATATACTACTATAGTGTTTATTATTATTTTGAATTAGCTTCTATTTTTGTATTTTCTGGTTTTCAAATTTAATTTTACTTTAAGTTTAGTTATTTTTATGTGCTTTTGTCATTTTTATTTGTTTTAAAAAATTTCAGGAATGCACGATATATCGGCCACCATATCGGTATCGGCTTATGTATGATCAGTTTTAAAGTTATCGTCATCGGTCCGATAAGAGAATTTGTCAAATATCTTAAAGCCGATAAATAATGTATTATTTCCTTCAAGCGAGACACCTCAGATGCGTTTGAATTGCTTGAAATATGATTGGAATCACTTCAAAAAGAAAACGTGCAGTGCAGCATAAAATTGTAATCCGGCTCTCAAAAATTTGGATTTTGATTTATCGGCCAATATATCGATTATCGGCTTTCAAATATAAAGAATTATCAGTTATCAGTATCAGCCCAAATTTTCATATTGGTGCATCCCTGAAAAAAATATTGAAAGAATGTGAAGAATGTGCTTAAATTACTATTTATTTATTTATTTATTTATTGATCAAATCTAGTAATTTAAAGGTGAAATTAAAAAAAAAAACCTCCAAAAAAATTGCATTAAAAAATGAAATAAAATAAGCTTTCTGGACAAAGAAAACATTAAGTATAATTTTAGGGCTTTGGGTCATTTTGACCCGCGAGGGAAGGATTTGTTACAAAGTGCGAGGGAAGGAAGAGGTTAATTTATTATTGTTTCAGTTTTAGTGATGTTTTAGTAATTTTAGTACTTCAGCTTGGACTTTTATTTCAGTTATCTGCCAAGATAACGTTTCTAATTTTTGTTAGAAAATCTTTTCAAGTATGTTTATACATAGATATCATGAAGTTACACTACATAACTTGTAGCTATTTTTGCAAAATATATGTTCACTGTAAAAACAAATTCTGTTGTGTTTACAGAAAAAAACTATGTAAAAATTCAGTAAAAATACAGTAAAATTATTTACAGAACATGTAAATTTTACAATTTAAAACTGTAATTTACAAAAAAAATAAAAAATAATAATAATAATTTTAGACTGGTATATTCAACAGCATATGTACAACTGATAACAAAAAACTAAGAAGAAACATAATTAATGCAATTAAAAATCTTAAAATGTGAAGTGCCACACAGGAAATTCAGTACACTGCTTTTTACTGTAAATAATAATATAAAAAAGGTACATTTAACAGTATTTTACTGTAAAAATACACAAAATGTAAAGTTGGATCTTTTACTCCGTATTTATAGTACAGGAACTTGCTGTTAACCAATTAAATGTCTTTTACAGCTAAAATTACCATAATTTTTGCAGTGTAATGGAATATACTGTGTATATAAACTACCATTCAAAAGTCTCTTCTGTTCACCAAGGCTGCATTTATTTGATAAAAGATACAGTAAAAACAGTAATATTCTGAAATATTATTACAATTTCAAATAAATGTTTTCTCTGTGAATATATTGTAAAATGTAATTTATTCCTGTGATGCAAAGCTGAATTTTAAGCATTGTTACTCCAGTCTTCAGTGTCACATGATCCTTCAGAAATCATTCTGATAAGCTGAACATTTCTTATTATTATCAGATTTTGAAATAGAAATCATTTGTAACTTTATTTACTGTCAAAAGTGTCTTTAAATAAGAGGGCCATGAGCTAATCAGTCATTTGATGAAATATTATGAAGACAACATGCATAACAACATGCATTTATGAATCATTCACAATGAAACAGAACCAAAAGTAAGTGGGGTAAATTTGGATTTCAAGTTGACTTCGTGGAGAGTGAGGTTGTGCCGGGTCACAAGACTCATGTGGGCTGGTCGTTTTTAATGTCAGAAAACTAAAACAGGCTCATTCCAGAGATAATCGATTTATTGGCTGATGGGAAGGCTATTCTGGCTGTTTTGAAGCGTCTCCGTGCTGAAAGGACTCATTGTGCTGGATTGACTTGATTTCTCTTGCGTGCCATGAGTTATCAGACCCGGGTGTCGTTTTAGACCAGATAACACTAATGCCAGCAAATTCTTTCCTGAGAAACGATAATGATTATTCCCTATTTGCATTTACAGCAGTGTTGGTTCATGTAGCATCACCTCTTTCTCAATTTTATTAATGGTTTTATTTAATGTTTTCTGTGTTGTTTAGGGAGTCAAACAAGAATTTAATGAGATTAAATATTTCTGAAGGGAGTGTTTGAAGAGAAACAAACAGTTATGTGGAGGAGAGAGCAGTCAGCGCATTAAAAGTGGGCTTGTACAAATCATATTGTGTTCAAGAGGCCGTATTCTACGTGTCTGTAGCATTTTACTTTTCTCCCTGAAGTTAGTCATGGTCGCTTGCGCCAAGACAGTCGTAATTTAGTTTAACATGATCATTTTCCGCCCTCTCTCTGACCTTCTCAACTTGCTCTATTCCAAACTACAGCTCTCAAATCTCATTTGCACTTACTTTCATTGAACTACATTAAAATGTGTCACATTGTGATCGTGCACAGGTTGATTTGTGAATTTGCATAAATGCAATTAAAGGGATAGTTCACCCATTAATGAAAATTCTGTCGTTAATTCCTCCTCCTCATGTCGTTCCAAACCCGTAAGACCTTCGTTCATCTTCAGAACACAAATGAAGATATTTTTGATGAAATCCGAGAGCTCTCTGACCCCTCCATAGACAGCAATTTAATGAACACTTTCAAGGTCCAGAAAAGTAGAAAAGACATCGTTAAAATAGTCCATGTGACTCCAGTGGTTCAACCTTAATGTTATGAAGCGACGAGAATAATTTTTGTGCGCAAAAACAAACAAAAATAACGACTTTATTCAACAATTTCTTCACGTCTGTGCCAGTCTCCTGCGAAGAATATACACTGTAAAAAACTTTTTTGAAGATTGAGTACATTTTACAAGGAAATACTATTTCAGTGTTCCTTCCTCAAAATTTCAGGCTTAATTTAATTGTTACTAATTATTTGTGAAATTTACTAGCAATTTCTGAGTGAAAATTGTTTCAAAGTAAGTACTACATTAAATGTTTTATTCAATGAAGTGCACACTTCATATGGAGTTTTTATTTGTACAATTTTTATTACTATAATTTATTTGTTGTCCTTTTAGGAGATTTACAGCTCCAGAAGTAGCTTTGAATTGTGCGTGTTATAGTATGTGTACAAAGTAGATTAAAGTCTTATTTGAAAAGACCTGTTTTCCATCATATGATATGAGAATCCTGTGACTCTCTCAGATGGGGGTGGTGATAAACAGTTAAACCATTTGTGATGTTGTTACCGTAAACACACACTTAAATACTTATCATGGGAACAAAATACAAACTTCATCTACCCTAGTAGTGCACTGACTCATGGTCTTTCAGGCTGTTCAGGGTTCACTGTGTTCTTTAGAGTTACATTGTAACATTATCCAGTGTTTTTGAATGTTCTAAATGTTCAGTGCAACATCCTTAAAGTGCCTCTATTATGCTGTTTTAAAGATTCCTTTACATGCATCCAAGGTCAAAAAACACTTTTTCTCATAATATACATTGCAGCATCAGCTCTTTTCTCAGTCTGAAACCGTTCAGTCTCTCTAAACCCCGCCTTTCTACGAGCCTACTCTGCTCTGATTGGTCAGACGGCCCAGTCTGTTGTGATTGGTTTACTCTGCTCTGATTGGTCAGACGGCCCAGTCTGTTGTGATTGGTTTACTCTGCTCTGATTGGTCAGATGGCCCAGTCTGTTGTGATCGGTCTACTCTGCTCTGATTGGTCAGACGGCCCAGTCTGTTGTGATTGGTTTACTCTGCTCTGATTGGTCAGATGGCCCAGTCTGTTGTGATCGGTCTACTCTGCTCTGATTGGTCAGATGGCCCAGTCTGTTGTGATCGGTCTACTCTGCTCTGATTGGTCAGACGGCCCAGTCTGTTGTGATTGGTCTACTCTGCTCTGATTGGTCAGACGGCCCAGTCTGTTGTGATCGGTCTACTCTGCTCTGATTGGTCAGACGGCCCAGTCTGTTGTGATTGGTCTACTCTGCTCTGATTGCTCAGACGGCCCAATCTGTTGTGATTGGTCTACTCTGCTCTGATTGGTCAGATGGCCCAGTCTGTTGTGATTGGTCTACTCTGCTCTGATTGGTCAGATGGCCCAGTCTGTTGTGATTGGTCTACTCTGCTCTGATTGGTCAGATGGCCCAGTCTGTTGTGATTGGTCTACTCTGCTCTGATTGGTCAGATGGTCCAGTCTGTTGTGATTGGTCTACTCTGCTCTGATTGGTCAGACGGCCCAGTCTGTTGTGATTGGTCTACTCTGCTCTGATCGGTCAGATGGCCCAGTCTGTTTTGATTGGTTTACTCTGCTCTGATCGGTCAGATGGCCCAGTCTGTTGTGATTTGGTCTACTCTGCTCTGATTGGTCAGACGGCCCAGTCTGTTGTGATTGGTCTACTCTGCTCTGATTGGTCAGACGGCCCAGTCTGTTGTGATTGGTCTACTCTGCTCTGATTGCTCAGACGGCCCAATCTGTTGTGATTGGTCTACTCTGCTCTGATTGGTCAGATGGCCCAGTCTGTTGTGATTGGTCTACTCTGCTCTGATTGGTCAGATGGCCCAGTCTGTTGTGATTGGTCTACTCTGCTCTGATTGGTCAGATGGCCCAGTCTGTTGTGATTGGTCTACTCTGCTCTGATTGGTCAGATGGTCCAGTCTGTTGTGATTGGTCTACTCTGCTCTGATTGGTCAGACGGCCCAGTCTGTTGTGATTGGTCTACTCTGCTCTGATCGGTCAGATGGCCCAGTCTGTTTTGATTGGTTTACTCTGCTCTGATCGGTCAGATGGCCCAGTCTGTTGTGATTTGGTCTACTCTGCTCTGATTGGTCAGACGGCCCAGTCTGTTGTCATTGGTCTACTCTGCTCTGATTGGTCAGACGGCCCAGTCTGTTGTGATTGGTCTACTCTGCTCTGATTGCTCAGATGGCCCAGTCTGTTGTGATTGGTCTACTCTGCTCTGATTGGTCAGATGGCCCAGTCTGTTGTGATTGGTCTACTCTGCTCTGATTGGTCAGATGGCCCAGTCTGTTGTGATTAATCTACTCTGCTCTGATTGGTCAGATGGCCCAGTCTGTTGTGATTGGTCTACTCTGCTCTGATTGGTCAGATTGGTCAAACTTTGCAGACCTTTTACCTTCACAAACAGCTATATTACACACTGCATGAAAGGTAATATTAGAAAAAGCATAATAGAGACCCTTTAACTGAGACTTTAATATGAATGTGTTAATGCATATTTGCATTTGCATTGAAAACAGGATTTTCTTGCTCTTTTGTAATGTTTGCTGTAGACATACTATCAACTCAAAGCTTCCCAGTCCATTCAGAACAGAATATCACCCTTTTGTAAACTAACACAGTATTTTTGCAGCTTTATACTTATCAATAAGATGTCTATTGTTTGGAGGCTTGTTTTATTGCAGAGCTGATGTCATTTTAATGGTACACCAGTCCCTTTAAAATCAAAACTGGGAACTGATTAACAATCTGTGGTCGTTCTTCCAGAACGGTAGTTTCGGAGAGAGAGAAGTTATTAATTCAAACCGAGCCAGCAGGTACAAAGAAAGACAAGCTAATTAAATTTGGAAAATGATTGGTGTGTAGATGAGAATCACAGTTAAACGAAAGTACATGCACATTTTTCAGTGCAAGACTATTTGTCATTCTTTTATAATGTCCCAGAATGATCTGATGTAAAGCAACATGAAAATCTTTGCAATTAAAAAGGCTAAGAATTTGATCAAATCAAGGGATGCATGATATAGAAATTTGATAGATAACCAATTTTATAAATATGTACTATTAACTTGTTTTTTTTTAATAAAATGCATAAAAAGATAATGTATTATATTAAAAATAATTGTATTATGAAATAAAAACAGTGCTCACAACGATATTTACATTGAGCGTCTTTACATGCTTCAGTTAAAATTTTTGCAGAGCTTTTCCAGATTTATTATAGGTAATTTTCTATAACTAGCCATACTGTTTGAATTGAAAGAAAAAGAATTGCAGATATCTTCTTCAGATATGAATAATTTAAAAATGCGATAATGATATTGTGCATCTCTAATCAAAACACCACAGTGCTCTGCTAATGTGCACACTTATCTTCGTTTTTTTCTTGCGAATGCAGATCATCTGATGACAGTGCACATGCATCACATGGTCTTCAGACTCGTGATTGACAGTCAATTGCTAAATTCACCCAGAGCAGTTTGTGAGATCAGTTTAAGTTTTGTGTTCTGCTCAGTTGTCGTCCCTTGTGTGGTTGGTTAAATTTAGGATGGAAATGCGATAAGTGTGGATCAGCTTGAAACCAGAACTCTTCCCAACCCTGGTGAAGAGCCCACCGGTCCGTCTCGGTGCATTATGGACACACTATGACCCTTTAAACAATAGAAGACTCACACACTGACCCAGCCCCCTCTGTGCATTGATTATATTCTGCTGTCAGCGATCTCGAGTGTGCTCGGCGATGCACGCGTCGCACACACACACACGCACAAATGCATGCAGTTGCACCAGCTGATTTGCCGTTATTGTTTTGCACCTGTCACAGCAGCGCTTCAAACAGTGTGTGGGTGTGAGCATGCTATAATCTGACATTAATATTTAATTGTTGCTTTGACAGAGGGTCGGTGTTGAGGTTAAACCGCCTTGATTTGGGAGCTTTTTTTTTTGCATGGTTTTTGACATTTAGAGAGAGAGAGAGACGGGGGAGCGAGAGGGAAAGGGGGAGGTTTGAATGTCTTCTCATCTCCGTTCGTTCGTGTTCAGACCTCCACAGCCAGACAGAACATCAACCTTTTATGACACCCAGAAAATTGCAGATTTACTCTAAATTATACACGCGTCTGAAAGGAAACAGACACGTATGAGACCAGCAGACACTCTGAAATGATTCTCGCTTGTTTTTTTGCATCTTTGTGGATTTTGTGGTTGTCTTCCCTGAGCTTCAGAGCGTCTGACCGGCACTTGGTGAGTTTAACTAACGTTTCTTGTATTTTTTGGACGTTATTGGATGCATATTGCTAATTTTAATAACAGATAGTGTAGACAATATATAATTTGAGGAATGCACAGTTTATAGGTTCTGTTTTTGCATCTTTGTGGATTTTGTGGTTGTTTCTCTGAGCTTCAGAGTGTCTTTACCGACACTTGGAGGGTTTAAGTAACGTTCCTTTTTTGATGTTATTAGATGGTTCTGTTGGTTGTTTAGTTGTAGGTTTTGATTTTAAAGTGTGCTTCTCTTTTGCATGCTGCTGTAGCATCTCTATTACAATTTCTCATATTGAAGATTATTATATTTACATGCCTATCCCATATGCACATTCATGATGCCTCAAATTCCAAACGAATCAATACCTGCAATAGCCTAACATTGATCTACCAAGTTTTGCAGAAAACTTGTAACGTAAAGATATCTAGTCTTGTATTGTCTGTGAAATCTGTAGTTTAGTTGTGGCAGTTGGCACCTGTCCGTGTGTCTCCTTCAGCCGTGATCAAATGCATATTTAAACCTCCACTGTAATCAGTGTTTTCCCTCTTCAGATGTGAGTTTGGCGTGTGTGAGAGCCTCCCGTAGCAGCATTGTGAGATCAAAGCACACACACACACACACAGCGTTTTTCAAGACACATCTGTCCGATTTCAAAGCGAAGGGGCTCATGCATCCCTTCAGAATGGACACTGTATGTGTGTGTTTTAGTGTCAAAATTAAAGTCCCGCTCCTGACACATCAGCCAAACAGAGTGAACTTATCAGCCAATGCCCATAATTAAAAAAATATTGGCCTTGGCAGTATACCAGTCGACCACTAGCAAACCTTAGTCAACAGAATGCATGTCTGAAGCACAAACGCTGCAGGACGATGCGCACATTAGAGGTTTGATCACATAATAGTGATGCTTTGACAAAGAAAAGATCTGTGCATTCAGTCTTAAAGTGACAGCAGCCTAATAAACCTGCTGCCATCTGTGTCATTAATGTTAATCAAACAACAAAAGACAAAGAGAAAATCACTCACTGCTCTTGACTGAATAACTTTTGAATCTTTAGTAAGAGTACTTTTTATATTTAATTCACGCAGTGAAGATTATGCATTGTATTATTTTTATATTTGATTATTCGATTTCTGTAGTATTTCTTTCTACATGTTAAATAAACCTATTTACTAATCTAATGTAAAGAGACACAAACAAACTGGAAAGCGAATGTTCTTTCACTCTTCCATTTGCCCTGTTGTCGACAGACTCAAGCGTGTGGAGTATGTCAGAAACTGAACGTGCATCTGTATACTGTATCCAGTGTAGACAGCTTCAGTGAAAATAATGGCTTCTAGTTGCGTTCGATGCGACGTGATGCTCACATCCAGTGTAGGCAAATGCCATCCGTTAAGCGACTGAATGCCAGTGGGCGGGGCCTATGGTGAGATGATGTATAACTATTCGTCGATGTCTTGCTCTGGAGGCGGTCATATGCAAATGTATTTGCCTGTGTGACGTCACAGATCCCACAATATCAAAGCGAGCCGGTTTTGGAACTCGATTAAATAAATGCTTTGTTTATAATGAAGAGGACGTTTTAAGCTATGAAACTTGCAGGATATTTCAATGGTACAAAGACCTCTTATATGTCAAAAAAATCAAGGCCCCTTTAAGTTTTTGCAAGTTTCTATTTCAGAGAGAAACCCTGGTTGCAACCTTTTTGTAATGTAATCAAGTTTTAGAATATAGTGGCGCCTGGTAAATGAATACCTTTACAATGCATATGGGATCTATTGGGAGAATTTGATTATGGCTTGTGTTTTCCGTCTGCTTGCAGATTTATACACTGGCTGAAGCACCTCAGGTTCTTGGAATCATTGTTGAGGAATTTCATATCCTCATTGGAAACTTCTGGAAATATAACAATTGGGTCATTACACCATGTTGTGGAAACCCACAGGACTGGAACGTTTGCATATCATAAATGTTCCATTCCAAGCGTCTCTTCATTCCTGAAGCAGTTTGTTGAAGGAAAAAAAAAAAGCATTTGACCTTTAGTGGCCCGTTGCAGTCTGGGAGAACCCTACAGAGATCGATGAGACAGTCGTAACCGCCCGTCACGTTTGGGTAATTAGCTGCCATTGTTCTGAGGTGAGAAGGAATTTGGATCTGTATAGAAATCCAGTGTTGTTTCCAAACCATTGGTTCAAAGCGGAGATGTTGACACATGCAAATGAGCAGGAATTTTGTTATGCATAATTGTCAGAACATCTCAATTAATCCCTCATGATCCATTGTGTACTCTGATGGCTGTACCTGTATGTTAAACTGTGATTTACAGTGTCTGTCTGCATTGCTATCATCATTAGCGTCTTTGTGCGGTTAAGTTGTGGGTTTCATGAACCCTAATGAGGAGAAGTCGGCTAGACGACTGCCATACGTTTGTCTCCCAGAGGACTTCAGTGATGTCTCAGACTCTAGCCTCGAGGCGGTCTGGGACCACGTCACAACTCGGATCTCAAATACATCCTCTAGTGCCAATTAAAAACCACTTAAACATATTAAAAAGATGAAAAATTATATTAAGTGATGCTTTTAATTAATATGCCATTTTATCTATTTATCTACTAAGTTTAACTGGTTTTAAACCTGGCATTGTTTATTATGAGTATTGTTGGCTCCTTAACAAATGGATTTGTTCCTCTCTTATAATTCACTTTTTTCTAAATGCATAAATGTAAAATGATCAGACTTATGATTTTTCACATGCTGGACAATAAAATCCCACAGAAATTTTCTTCGGAATATGTATACTGTGTATATACCATTCAATACTTTGTGGTCAGTCAAGATGATTTTTCTTCAGGACATCAGGATTTTTCATTTGAAAAAGGTATACTGTTATTCAGCAAGGGTGCATTAAATGAATCAAAAGTGACAGTAAAGACATTTATATAATGTTACAAAAGATTTCCATTTCAAATAAATGCTGTTCTTTTGAACTTTATATTAATCAAAGAATCCTGAAAAAACTATCACGGTTTTCACAAAAAATATTCTGTAGCACAGCTGTTTTCAACATTGATAATAATCAAAAATGTTTCTTGAGCAGCAAATCCTCATATTAGAATGATTTCTGAAGGATCATGTGACACTGAAGACTGGAGTAATGATGCTGAAAATACAGCTTTGATCACAGGAATAAATTACATTTTACAATATATTCACAAAAGTTATTTTTTATTATAATATTTCACAATATTACTGTATTTATTACTCTGTTTACGATCAAATAAATGCAGCTTTGGTGAACATGAGACTTCTTTCAAAAACATCTTACCAACCCCAAACTTTTGAACAGTTGTGTAATAATCTAGTTTTTCTTCCTGTTCCTAGTGTATTGGTTTCTTTCATTGGCTTGATGTTGCATCTGTTGATGTACTGAATAATTTATGAAGCTGACAGTGTGCTGCAGTTCTAATCTGTTTTGTAAAATCATCCTGTTGCGTTCGGATCTGTTCAGATATTAAGCCCGACTCGAGCATGAGGGGAATTTATATAGTAACACATACAAACCTGTAAGATATTGCTCTCTTATTAGCACCAATGATTTATTTAGCAGTTTTCTCTTCTGTTTCAGGGTCTCTATTAATCTGTTTTTCGCTAATGAAAACGCTCATCCCGTTGTGCAGGTGATAGAATCTAATATTCCTGTAGTTAATAAGATGTGAAATCTCATGTTCTATCTCCACGTCGCTGGATTCCAGAACGCTTTCTATTCGTTCTCTGGGGTTCCGCTGTCGCCATGGTGATGGAATCCCCCACCAAGCTGGCAGAAACCCCTCTTTCCTTTAACTGAGAGCGAAGCAGCCGTAGTGTGTGTCAGCCTTGTGTCGCTTGCTATGAGTGCCTTTTGTTTGCAAGAACAGCTGTGTGTGTGTGTGTGTGTGTGTGTGTGTGTGTGTTTGGAGTTAAAAACTTACCATGGTAATCATAGGATCCACCATAATATAGTATTAATTGTTACTATAATGACTTGGTAGTTGTCAGTTTTGGTCTACAAAGCTTGATTTTTAGTACAAAAGCTATTTTATTGGTTAACTTGCAGGTTAGTGTTGAGACCTGCCAGTATTTAAGTAATCTAGACTTGGGTCCCAAGGTCATCAGACAACTGTTTTGAATCAGAATTACTGATGCCTGATTTATGAACTCTTTGTATTCGGATTGAATCTCTCTCAGGATTCAGATTGAATCTCTCTTGGGAGTCGGAAAGAATTGCTCTGCTCTCGAAAGTCAGATTAAATCGCTCTTGGGAGCCGATTCGTGAAGCTCTTGGGAGCTGATTCGTGATTCTTTTGAGAGATGATTCGTGATGCTTTTGAGAGCTGATTCGTGAAGCTCTTGGGAGCTGATTGGTGATTCTTTTGAGAGATGATTCGTGATGCTTTTGAGAGCCGATTCGTGAAGCTCTTGGGAGCTGATTCGTGACTCTTTTGAGAGATGATTCGTGATGCTTTTGAGAGGCGATTCGTGAAGCTCTTGGGAGCAGATTCGTGATTCTTTTGAGAGATGATTCGTGATGCTTTTGAGAGGCGATTCGTGAAGCTCTTGGGAGCTGATTCGTGATTCTTTTGAGAGATGACTCGTGACGCTCTTGGGAGCCGTTTCATGACACTATTGGGAGCCGATTCACAATGCTCTTGGGAGCCGATTCGTGACGGTCTTGGGAGCCAATTCGTGACGCCCTTGGGAGCCGATTCGAATTGCTATCGTGAGTCAATTTGATGGGCTCTTGGAAACCGGTTCAAATTGCTTTTGGGAGCCGATTCGTGATGCTCTTGGAAGACGATTCGTAGCACTCTTCGTATCGCTCTTTGTATCGCTCTTGGGAGCCAATTCGTGCCACTCTTGGGAGCGAATTGCTGTCATGAGTCGATTTGATTCGCTCCTGAAAACTGATGCGAATTGCTGTCGTAAGTCGGTTTGATTCGCTCCTGAAAACCAGTTCAAAACGCTCTTGGGACCCAAATGTATTAGCAAAGCAGTCTGAATCATTCTAATTGTTGATGCACTAAATTGCTTGAAAATAATGAAATGTTAGAGCAAGTATCGCACAGTGCAATGCACTGAACTTGACTTTCCATTTCCAGTGTGACAAATGAACCAGAAGTAATATTACTATCTCTTGTATTATTTCTTTATAGACTCATTGTTTAATCAGCCTGCCCAAATAAAAAAATTCAATTTTTTTTTCCAATTACATTGAAATATCTAAATAACCTTATTTTTGTGACTATAGACACCACTCATTAAATTAAACCGTTCATGTGACGATGTAGCATACTACTGTTTGAAATAGTTTGAAAGCGTACTGTTTGAAAGCATACCGCTTTGTGCAGTTTTCTAAAGAATAGTAGGCAGTGTAAAGTACATACTGTGCGGTATGTTAGTATTGTATTCTGAGCGCAGCCTTTGTGTGTGTAAGTTCAAATATCTCCCCCTCCTAATCTGAAAGTCCTTGTGTCCTCTCCACAGATCCGTGAAGAGCTCTCTGCTCCATCTTCAGCTGCCTGAGACGTGAACCTCAGAAAGACTCTTTAATGAATCAGTATTCGCCGCTCGATGCCATGGCGTTCAAGTGAGTAGTTGTTTGCTTCTGTAGCTATATGTTGAATGCTTCCTCTGTTGTCCTGCTTGTTCTCCTGTATGATCTCAGTCCCTATCATCAGGTTAGCAGTGATGTGGTTACGTCTTCAGGCAAACGCATGGAAAACACTGGCATATAAAGGGTCTTTTCTCCGAGGGCCCCTTGGAGATGTTTGGCATTTGCATGGAAGCTGATTTGCATTCCGTCTTGGCTGAGTCGAGTTTTCTGATGCTGGATGCTTGTTGGCTGCTTTCTTGTTTTTCTGTTTGATCCAAATTCCTGTTTTGTTTTCTTTATTTCTCTTTTTCTCTTTCTCTCCTGCTTGCCTTTGCCAGTTAGAAGACAATAAGGGATGAAAATGATGACCATCTTCATTGGTGTTGGTCAGCTGAGGGTTATTTGACAGTGCTCTTTACTGTAAATGTAGGCTACTCTATGCAAATATTGCAGTTTTCTGAAATGTGTCGGATGCAGAGCATAATTCATAAAGGAATGGTAGTATATTTTTGGTTTGTTACCTCACACAGGAACACAATAATGCAGGTTAAGTGGAATCAAGTAGGGATGCGTGATATTAGAAATAACTTTTTTTTTTTTTTTTTTTTTTTTTTTTTTTTTTTTGCATACAGGAGTTTTCACCAGATGACTTGATTAATTTGGGAAGAATTAATAATTCTAGAATGATTGGGGTGATTTTATTGGATAGTGCAACTGTTTATAGTACAGCTGTAAAATTACAATACTAGGGCTGTCACTAATGATTATTTTGATAATCAAGTAATCGGTCAATTATTATGACAATTAATCGAGTAATCAGATTTTTTTTGGGTAATAAAAATAGACCTAAGCAAACAATAGCCTTTAAATGACTTAAAATACATATATAATAACATTGAGGCAAACTTTATTTGAACCAAATATTAATCAAAAGCAAGTAATCATATGGCTTTATAGAACAACACTGTTAAAATACATAATATAATATTTAGGCCAACATCAGGTCTAAATAAATATTATATTCAACGGCCTGATGTTGTTACACTTTACAGCAGATCAAATCCTTGTTTAATTTTGGCCAAACAACATTTAATTTAAATGTTCACTTAATATTTAATATTTGTCCACTTCTTTACGATAGAGATGCTACAGCCACTGTAATTTCTTGAACAAGAATATGTGGACATCAAAACTCAAACTCAGAGCGAGGGTTTAAACTTTTATTTTGAAATCGCGATGAACAACAATTTGCATATTTAGAAACATATTGATGTATTCTCCTGTGTTGGCGTAGGTTTATAAATGATTTACCTTATACATCTGATGAAATGGTTCACATAAGCAAAATTATAAGCAACCCAAACTCACAGCATATGCAGAGATGGAGTTTGAGATGCTCCACACATGTAAATGATAAGTTCATGTGGAGCAGCATTTACTGTGAACGGAGCTGCTCTGAGATGCAGGTAACCTACACATATGCAAATAATTAAAGCGCATATTTTAAACCTGTAGGGCGTATATTTATTTAATTAAATCGCAGCCTTTGTGAATTCACAATAGCACTATGCTATGGTTTTTAAATTGTTTTAACACATCGTGCAGCCTTATAAAACGGTCTAATAATGCGGTATTTTGCTGGTAACTCAGCATGGGTAAATTGCAATTGCGGATTTTTTAAAATCGAGTACTCATTTAATCAAGGAATCGTGATAGCCCTATACAATACTAATAATTACGTCTTATTTTTTTTAATTCCTAAAATAACTAGTAGGGTTGCCACCGACTAAAGATTTTTCTAGTCGACTAGTAGTCGTTCATTTAAGCCATTAGTCGGCTAATTGCACGTTTATATTCATTTAATTACTTAAATATGTGGGCAGTGGTATATATGCCTCACGCTCATGTGCACACATAAAGCTTGCCGCAAAGCACTAGCAAAAGTCATGGTTATGTATGTGTCGGAAAAAATAGCAAGTTTATAAAAGTTTATTATTATAAAATAACATTTTTATTGTTTATTAATAAAGATGAAGTTGGCGATGCTGACTCGTCATCTCCGCAGTATAGATGCGCCTATAGAGAGATGCACCTTTCATATGGGTTACATAAACAGAGACTATTTGTTTTCGACTCACATTGGTTTGTTTAAAAATAGACATTTCAAACTTTCTATAGATATATCTCTCATGTGAGGCAAGTATACGCTGAGTTTCGGTTCATTTGTGAGTGAACCAGTTCACGGAGACAGAGACGGCAGAAAGTGCATCCTGTTTGTTTTCTTTATTTTACAAAAGCACAGCATTTTGCTGTTATTGTGAGTTTACACCAATAAAAGTAGACCCTTTACAGTTTGGAATGATATATTACTCTTATCTGTATGACCAAAAATTACGGAGTATCTTAAGCTGATCGCGCCGATGTCATGCAGTAAATCACTCTATACTTTAACTTCCACACAAACACTTGGATATGCACCTAATAATAGCGCACATTTATCTAGGTTAATGTTAGAGCGCGCAGCCATGTAAAGTTGCTACTTACATGTTTCAAATGATGAGCCATATTTGAGGTAGATAGATGAAAGGAAGATTTCCTTACATACTGTAATTACCACAAGGACCCGCCGTTAACAATCTGTCCCTCATGGACTGCGTGACTTATACACTTCCTCTGACTAATAAAGTCTTGGTCGACTAAGGCTATTCTAGTTGACTAACGTTTAGTCGACTATTAGGGGGCAGCCCTACTGACTAGTGTAAATGAACAGTGCCGTGCTTCACTCTGAAACCAGCAGTGCATACAGTATGTATACAGTGTATATATATAATTAAATTGTAGCCTTCGTGATTTTGACTATCACATTAAGCCATATCATGATATCGATTTTATTTCGATGTATATTATGCAGCCCTTGGATCTGCATTTACTTGTGTGAAGTATTTTTTTGCCCTAATATTTCACTTAATGTTCAGAGTCCTGTGGTTTACTTTCCTATTTTTGAATCCAAAGCCATTGGAAAACTTTGACTTAAAGTAATGGATATTTAACATCCTTGAAAATAATGTGATGCATTATTTGGATTTGCAACAAAGTGCCTCTTACTCACTGGTTCTTCTACCTCTTATAAAAGTGATGTTGGACTCCAGATCAGCAGAAAAATGCGGATGGCAAATGAAGTTGTCAGTCAACGCTGATATCTCTGTTAGTGATCGACGGATGTCAGCCGTCTCTCCAACACAAGCTAACGTTTCCACCCTGTGGAAAGTGTTGCAGCGACTCGTGGAAATTTGGACAGACAGCTGAAACAGTCACATAATTTAATGCAGTTTCCTAGTGAATAAGCGATTTGTTCGTAGTCATTATTTTCTAATGGTGTCAGCAGTCCTGAATCAGAGCTTTGCTGCTCCTTTTAAGATAGTCTTTCCGTTTACATGAAAGATCTTGAGGATACGGCAAATAGAAAGGGGAGAAATTCATTTTTATTCAGTACAATATGTTGCTATATTGTGGCTGTGCATTGAACAATATTCACAATACAACATGATCTCCATTTCCTTGTTGCTATTATACAGAGTTTAAGACTTTAAGTTTTTCTTTAAATCAGCAACAGCTGCAGACGTAGAATCATCCTCGAAGTCACAGGCTTGTTGACGAGTTGTCGAAAAAGATCAAAGGTATCCTAGCAACTGATCGGAGGCCCCCGATTTAGCCGTCCTTTGTATCGCCTGCGCTCGTGAGTTTTGTAGCACAATTGTTTGTGTGGAGGAATGATAAATGTGCTGCCAAAAAGACGTAAAGAAAACACGGCGTACGAGAATGAGGGATGCTCACTGTCATTGGGTCCAGAACAAAGACTTGCTCTACACAAGACTACTTGAGATTCATGTCTGCCTGAATGCATGTCTGTCTTCCTCTCGTTCTCTCTGTCTTGAGTTAATAGTGACAGAGATTTTTTGGAGGACTGTAGGGACGACTGCTTCATTTTGTTCTCGTTTGCTCTTCGTGCAACTTGTTCAGACAGTACAGTTATTGAATGTGGTTTGTAAACAACAAAACCCGTCATGTCATCGTGTCATTCCGAACCTGTATGACTTTCTTTCTTCAGTAGAGCACAAAAGCTGAATTTACAAGTTACCTTGGGCTGTCGAGATCCTATATGACAGGAAAGTATGATTAATGTACTTTAAATTTTGAGTTCCCCATGTTAACTTCAAAGTCTTCTGAAGTGATTTGGTTTGAGAAACAAGCCAAAAATACTTAAGGTGCTTTTTTGGAGCTCAACAGCCTCTGGTATGATTTATGGAAAAGTGTAGTGTGGAAATTCTGCCTAACTTCTGCTTTTTTGTGCCATGAAAGAAGGAAATTAATACCAGTTTATCTCTGGTTTAGTTTATAATTAAAAAGGGTTTATCTGCTTATTAACCCAACACACACTTTGGTCTGCCTGGATTTGACAGGATTGCCAAATACAGAAAATAATTGACTTAGTTATAAGTAAACATTCTGTGAAACCAGTGTATTTTTCATTTCATAAAGGTTTTTTTTTTTTTTTTTTTTTTTTAAGAGTGAAACATTCTATAAGACAAAAAAAGGTCTTTAAGTGTTATTAAACTGCATCTCACAAATCAATAGAAATTAAATTACATTATGCCATTTGAAAAATGGATTACTCTTTAAAAAAAAAAAAATGAATCAATAATAAACTAATACAAAATTAAATTAATAAAAATTAAGCTGCATTGTGCCATCTCAAAAAATTTGATTAATACAAAATTAATCAATAATAAATTAATACAAATTAAATAAATCTGATCTCAAAAAATTTGATTACTATTAAAAAATTAACCAATAAGCAAATTAATACAAATTAAACTGCATTGTGCCATCTAAATTATTATGATTAATAAAAATGAATTGATAAATTAATAAAACAATACATTAATAAAAAATTTACAGATTAATAAAATTAAGTTGCATTATGCCATCTAAAAAATAGAATATTATAAAAAATGAATCAATAATAAATTTGTACAAAAATAAATGTATGAAAAATTTAACAAATTAAATAAAATTGTGCCATCTAAAAAATTAGAATATTATTAAAAATTAATGAAATATTTAGGGTTTTTTTTTTATAATTATATAATAATTATATTATTTATATGATTATTCCATCTGAACAGGTCATTATACTTCAAAATGTTTAGAAAGGGAAGAGAATTAACTGCTGCTGGTATCTAGTTGTTTATAATATAAAATCATGGTAAAAGGTCATGGGTTGATCGTACTCTGAGTAAACGGGCACTGGTGTTTGAACTGGATGTTTTGTTATGGGTCATATTGTTTTTGTGTGTATTGTAGGTAAAAGCGTTGCTGTTTCTCTGTCTGTAAATCCAGATTTGGTTCTTGTTTCCTCCAGATCTCTGTCATTTTTAGGGTAAGTGAGCTTTATGCCGGGTGAAACGTCACTTGTTTGTGTCACTTAAGTAGGACGTGTCCCTGTATCAACTTTTCTATCAACCAAAACAACATCCTCGTTTGCCAATCATTTGACTTAGATTTATTTAGTGTGTCTTATAGAGCATCCATCAAAGATTCTGCATATTTAGGTTTGCAGATTTGGCAGATATATAACATAAAAAAGATCCACCGTATGCAAGTGAGTTATTATAGCATTTATCACACACTCCAGCTAAACTGACGGTTCTGATCTGCATATGAACAGTTTGAGATCATGTGATCTGGAGCTGATTTAGGCGTAGTTCAAAGGTCAAGATCCTCTGACCCGTCACCTCCAGGCTGCCGTAACAACTCTGATTCAGTCCAAACAAACGGGAAGCAGCTGCCAATGACGATGTGAGAGTGAATCATTTACAGATATTAATTGTTGCCTGATGTCTCTAGGAAATCGGGAGTTACTCGAGAGGAAGATCATAAACGTCATTTGTTTCTTTGTCAAATAACTTCCTTCTTTGTGGAACACAAAAGGAGATTTTAGACATTGTTCATGCTGCTCTTTTTCATACAATGGAAAATGTAGGGATTTTTGGCTTTAAAAATGACTGAAAAAAACACCTTAAATCAGTTTATATGACTTGTGCGTTATATTCCAAGTCATATGATCAATTTATGTGAGAAGCAGACTGAAATTTAAGATGTTGTTCACCAAAACCAGCCTCCACTAGGAATGCATGATTTGGGGAAAAATATCTTAATATTTTTTTTTTTTTTTAAGTGATACAATTTTTAAAAAGCTCCAGGTTTGCTGCGTTTGTTTGAATGGCTATACAATTTGGCCAAAAAAGTTTTGTGATTTTTTTTTTTTATTATTTTTTTTTTATTTTTTTTTATTTATTTTTTTTTATATATCAATAGGACTATAAAATAATAATAATAAATTATTATTATTATTTAATTTAACATACTTATATTTGTATAGCACCGTTTATAGATCAAAGGGCGGCATATAAATATATAGAAATTAGTAATTAAAAAATAGAAAATACAGGAATATAAGTGAAAATTTTAAAATATTTTTATTTTATTTTATAATAATAACTATTATTATTATTATTATTATTATTGTTAAATAAAAATATTAAAATAAGAGAAGTTCATATTGTAATATTTCACTGTAAAATATAAATAGAATACTAATATTTATGGCAGTCTTCATTTCTCAATTTTCAAACGTTAAATAATCAAGCTTTTATTTTGGCAGAAAATCGCAGGGAGTCCTTATAGCTTCTCTTTATAGATATCTTAAAGCCATCTCTATTATTATCTTTTAAGAGCCAATCGATTACTTATTGAATTAAATCGCAGCCCTTGAAATTTAATAATCGCACTTTTATTTGGATTAATTGTGCAGCCCTGCGCTTCACCATCACCCTCAAATCATTTACGTCAGTATAGATTGAAACGTCACACCAGGTTTGATGTAAATGAACATATTATGACTGAATGTTTTGAATTAAACCAAGTATGAAATTTTATGGTGGTTGGGAAGATTTTCAGCAATAAATTGGAAAAAAATAAGTTGGGTGGGTTTTGAATCAAAGATGAGTATATGATGACCGAACTCTTCAGACTGTTCTCATGCCCATTTTGAAATGCATGAGAAAACTGAAGTTGATTGATAACTCATTTCCTGTCTTTGCTTGAGTTGGACTCACGGCCTGTATTGAAATATAACAATATCATCGTCTTATATTGTAGTGCCACGGTCTTCGTCTCATCAATCAAACCTGTTTGTTCTCCGACCTCCACGCCAACAATCGAATGGTCGTCTCTGTGTTGGATAATAGAAATCCTCCATTATGATGAGGGCAAGCCGTGACATCTTCACTTCCTCGTGGTCTGTTTGAGCGTGACTGACGGCTCTATCGCCGCGTGAGGCGTGCCGGATGTTGGTGACACGTTTTGTGCGTGATGTCTGAAGTGCCGTGTGACAGTTTCCTCTCGCTGTAAAGGGACATGACCTTTGACTCGTAGCTCATCAATTTTAGGCCGCTGTCAGTGATATGACGAGATCCAGACACCTGCCACTGCGGTGTGTGTGTGTGTGTGTGTGTGTGTGTGTGTGTGTGTGAAACACTATTTTTCATAGTTTTCATTAACACTAATGAAAACTAGTTGAAAATGTCAACTAGATATTGAGAACATCAGGTTTATTTGTGAGTTTGTATTAGTGTGCATCTGTATTGGGAAGCTTGTTTGCAACCGTATCTGCTACGATCTGCTCATAACTGATTAAACTACAGTTTAGAAAACTAGTTTCCTACTTTCTTTCTACCAGCTAAGTTAACTACATTAAGTTTAATTTGAACCTCTATGCCGTCCATATTTGTAAAAATACGTCTTAAGTTAGCTTTTGAGAAAGATATTTTTAGCCTTTTGTTATTTGTAATTTTATTTTTAGTATTTTTATTTTTTTAATTATTATTATTATTATTATTATTATTATTATTATATATTTATATTATATTTATCATTTTTTATATATATATATATATATATATATATATATATATATATGTGTATATATGTGTATATATATGTATATGTATGTTCAATAATTTATTTATTTGAATATTTCCTTTTAAATATATTTCATTTTTATTTTTTTATTCACTATTTTTCTATATTTTTATATGCTTACTGCATTTATGTATAAAAGGTGCAATACAAATAAAAGTATGTTAAATAAGTTATTAGTAGTATTATTATTATTTATTATAATTATAATTTCTTTATTAGAAAATTATTTATTTTTAAATATTTTTCATATTTATTTTCAATTATTAGTATTTTTCTGTTTTTACATGCCTACACATGAAGCAATTTGAGCATTTTATGTATAAAAGGTGCTATAAAATTGTTAAAGCTGCTGTCCGTAACTTTTTTTGTGTTCAAGATTTACAAAAATTATATAATGAGAATGTACAACATGAATCCATTTTCCAAACTGTGTTTTTGTCTTACCCGAATCACTACGGTACACTTATAATAAGTGTTTATATTGGGACTATTTCAGACCGGTCTGGTAGTAACCGCTGCGGAGGATCACAGTCCCTGCGTGACTCGCCATAGACATAAACAGAGAGAAGTAGCTCCGGCTGCAATGTTCTTCCGCAAGACACATGCAGTTCAGTTTGTTAACCGCTACAGCGCAAAAAGTTACAGATTTTAGCTTTAAATAAAAAAGAATACTTATAAAAGGGTATGTGTGTATATATAAACTTAAACTAAAGATTCATTTGTTACAAAAAAGTAACTTTTTTTTTTTTTTTTTTTTTTTTTTTTTTTTAAGTGAATCTTTGAATTTTAATTCATTTTTTAATGAATCGTTTGAAAAAAATCCCAAATTTGCTAAAATGAATTTGTCAGGACTACATGGCACATTCTAGGAGAATGTTTTTTTTATTTCTTAAATATGATATTTCAAAAACTGTGATTATTCATTTTATTGTATTAAACTGCAACAAGTAGTTTGTTAGTTCTAATCATGTTTGAGGTTATTACATCTAAATATCATAGCTCATATCAAAACCACCTTTTCAAAAACAAGTTTTACAGGTAGTTGTGTTCCTCTACTAACCCACTGAACCGCCTGAAGTTAATGCAGATATGTGTGTGTGAATCCTCAGGCCGGATGAACAGGCGTCTGTGAGGATGCATCAGTCAAATGAAGCACTGAATCAAATTGAGATTGACATCAGGAAGACATTAGCATGCAGCATAATCCGTAATTCGGACATTGTGTTCCGCGGGGGCATGTGTTTGTGTGCGCTGGCGTTACATCCGCATGACTTGCTGTAATTGTCTGAGGCTGGTTTGTTCACCCCTCGACTCAGTCCCGCTTAACAGACGCTTGGGTGCTTTCTCTCTGACCTACATTAAATTGTATTGCTGATTGTTTCCTTGACAAAGGTTAATGATCCTGATGATATTAACCAGAACCAGAACTAATCAAGAACACAGTAGCTACTTGTTTTTGTTGGTTTGATTTTGAAGCTTAAATGTGTATGTGGTTGTTTCTCTGGTTGCTAAATGTGCGTGGAAGTGTAAACTGAGCTCAGATAGGAAATAAATAACAATTCAAGTTATTCCCAATCACTTAAGCTTAAAGGTGTCATGAACTGGCTTTTTTTATTTGTGTTTTTTACTTATGCTGTCTGAGGTCAACTTATTAGGTTTGCGTGGTTTTTACATTCAAAAACATCATAATGAATAAGTAATAGGCTATTTTCTACCCTGGTTTTGAGCCTCTCTCCTGGAACGCTCGGTTTTTATGGGCGTGCCGCATTGAAGACTTGGAAGTAAACGCCCACTGCTATGATTGGATAACAGTTTTGCATATTATAATTTGTTTCGACTCCCCCATCAGTACACGTGGGGTTTTGACAACGTCCAAATGTGGAAAAATGGCAACCGGAATGATTCGCCCATACATGTTCGACCCAGAGTCTGATCCCGAATCACAGGACAATGAACCAAGAACACCTCAAATACTCTACAAATACTCAAATTCTGAGTGTCTGCTTGACAAGCTACATCCTTCATAGTTGTAGCCTTCTGTGACTGATTAGACACGTAAACATAATCAGTAGATATCAAACGATCTATAACAATGCAATACTATCACATATAAAAAACATGTTTTATTCACATAAGTGTGTTGCACCATTCCTCTCGGATCCAATATAGAAGGCACAGCACTGTGTTTTAATCTCATCCTGTCTGCAAATCCAGTCTCGACCTGTGTCTTGTTTACAAACGATTCCGCGGTGAAATGAAGCAAACAAACGTGCAATGTCTTACGCACGTGAGCTGGAACTTCATTAAAAATAAAGTTCAACCACACATTTCTAATATTAGAATCCGAAGGAAGCTTATGCAGCGACTGTGTTCTTCCACAACCAGGCACAGCGCAATATCTTGCTATCTTCGGCATGTTTATTGCTCGGTAGCGCGATCCGTTTAGCTCCACGAGTCGGTGGGCGGGGCTACAGAATCAGGCATACTTATTCTTATGTTGAGGCGGCGTTTCACCACACGCTGACGTCAAGGGTTGGCATATTCTGAGATCGAGCGTTTGCTGGGCCTGGTGTCAATAAAAGCTTTTATTGCTAACAAGGAAGTTTTCAGATCCGAAACTTACAGGATATTCTTATATCACGTTGAACTTTTATATATCAAAGGCTGAATGAAAAGTTGATTTCTCAATTCATGACCCCTTTAAATGACTCATTTATAGTGTGTTTTTTACAGTTAGAAATGGTTAGAAAATTGCACAGCACACTTCATTCACTGGATAAGTTTCTCTTGTTTTCTTGTTTAAATCAATGCGGGTCATTGGTCTACTCTTCTCTGATTGGTCAGACGGCCCAGTCTGTTGTCATTGGTCTACTCTTCTCTGATTGGTCAGATGATCCAGTCTGTTGTGATTGGTCTACTCTGCTCTGATTGGTCAGACGGCCCAGTCTGTTGTGATTTGGTCTACTCTACTCTGATTGGTCAGATGGCCCAGTCTGTTGTGATTGGTCTACTCTTCTCTGATTGGTCAGATTGTCCAGTCTGTTGTGATTGGTCTACTCTGCTCTGATTGGTCAGACGGCCCAGTCTGTTGTGATTTGGTCTACTCTACTCTGATTGGTTAGATGGCCCAGTCTGTTGTGATTGGTCTACTCTGCTCTGATTGGTCAGACGGCCCAGTCTGTTGTGATTGGTCTACTCTTCTCTGATTGGTCAGACGGCCCAGTCTGTTGTGATTTGGTCTACTCCGCTCTGATTGGTCAGATGGCCCAGTCTGTTGTGATTGGTCAAAACACAAAGGGCTGCTCTGGTAGAGATGCACTGATGCATATTTATTTTGATATGACCAATATAATATATATGTGCCATTTTGTTTTTTTTGTTGTGCTTTTTAATTTTGTTTCAGTTGGCAAACACTAGATAAAAATGGATAACTGTTTAATGCTTCAGAAATCTGGTTTATAATTGAAAATAAGCCCTCATATGCTTCCAATGTCTGACCAATGCCACCAATAATCAACTTGATACTGGTTTAAAAGTAAATCAGTGTTAATATTTGATGTATTGTGCATCCTGAGAAATAAGTGTGTTTGACCTCTTTGTGTATATGTTCATCTGCTCTTTGAATCAGTAGCAGTGCATCGTTCTCGAATGTGATGTCTGTGTGTATTTCCACTTCTGTTTTAATAAAGTGTTTTCTCCTCTGCTCATCTTCCATTTGTGTGTGATGTTTAACATTCATTCATCCATCCGTACGGTCAGACTCCATGATAACCCTCTCCTCATCTCTGTGTCTCTCTTTAGCCGGCGGATTTTATAATTCTCTCTGAAGGACGGATCTTCTGGTCTAGTCGAGCGTCGTGGAAGAGTTACAGGTCAGAAACTCCCTCCTCTCTCTCCTCATCTGTGTGGTTTGGGGCTTTCGTTCTGCGCTGTGATGACATCACTGCATGAAACCCCTCCCCCTGCGTCCGGACGGACCCTCCTGTTGCTGCCCTTGCATTTTAAAGCTGCATGTTTCTTTTTGCTCATTTCGATCTTTTGGTTGAATTGGAAATCCTTCTTGTCCATCCCAAATGATTTTTTTTTTTTTCTTTCTCCCGCTTGGTTGTGTTCTCCCACTTTTCCTGCAGTTTATCCTTCTTTTCTTTCTTCTGGCTTCATGGTTCTTTGCCTTTTATTCCATGTTTTATTCTTGAGTTTGTTTTGTTTTTTTGTGAGGATTAAATTCTCTCTCTCCTCATATATCTTGCTTGTGCTTGATCACTATAATAATGTAATTTTCTTTGACTAATTAAGCAGAGATGGAAACTCGAGTCTGCGACTTGGACTCAAGTCACACTTAAGTTGCAAGTCATTTTGACTTGGACACGTGAACAACTGCCTCGAGACTTGACTTGAACTTCAAGACAGACTTTTGGTCATTTTGATAGGAATTCCCAATTACTTTCTCTCTTTACTACTTCACATGACAGCACGAAACACAACATTTTACTATTCATTCCCTATTAATATGTGCTGCAGCAGCAAATATCAAATATAAACACTCCAAGCCAGCGTTATTATATATGCATGTGAGTCACGCATCTGAAGGCAAAGTGCTGTTATATGCATGAGTAACAATATAGCCAAGTCCTACCTTGTGATAATCTCTGTGTCATTTAATTTGAAAAGCAACCAATTAATCCAAAGGGGAGCTGCGGTGTTGCACAGCTGTCAAGAGGCTTGCTTGCTGACCATTTTCATGAAGTACACGTTTCCATGTCCTTTTCATGTTTTTTCCCCTAAGTATTTGCTACCATATGCATGCATATAATATTTGCATGCATATGGTAGTAAATACATTGTTATATGCATGCATATGGTATTACACATATGGTATACTTCTCCAATCCAAATGCAATATCCAAATATTATATGCATGCATATGGTGGCAAATACTTACCAAGTTAACTTGCATCTGGACTGGACAGACACTTCCATACGCATTTTTTGACCCTGCCCGACTCATTTCTACAGTCGGGTGTGTTATTATATCGCCTTATCACAAACGACACACTGATGGGAATGTTGTTTGTGTTGTTTATGTAACTCTTGTGTCTGTACATGGGGGTTTTGTTACCGGCAGCGCTCACTGGAAGACTACATTAGCCATCATTGCTTGAGAACTACAGTAAACTACGGCAACTCAAATAGCTCAAAATACACAGCATGTTCAGGTTGATTGGGACACTTTTTGCCATTGAGATCTCGAGCAGTTTTTGTTATATATACATTGTTTGCTGCTTTAAGAGAAATATATAAATATTTATGATTTTTTTTATGTATTTATATATTTGTTTTATATTTTTACTTTTTTTTGAAGAACATATGAGGATTATTGCATATGCAAAACTCACTGCCACAATGTTAGTGTGACCTGAATGGTTGCTGGATTTTTTTTTTCTCAGCTGTTTTCTGGTCCAGCAGGTGAAAATGGTGCGTCTGGTCACTTAGTAAAGTAGCCGCACACCTCTGCTCAACAAGAAAACCAGGTTTGGGTTGTAGTACTCTCACCCAGTTCTTGTTGTGGATCTCAGTTGAGAGAGATTTGCAGCACATGCTTCAGTGTAACTCAATCCAGAGTTCAGATTTGTAATGAAAGGTGATTTGAGAGCCGTTGTGTTCTTCAGAAGGAACTATAATCCTCGTACAGTAGCTTATTGTTAGTGGGAAGTGCGTATTTAAATTGAAATCTAGATGGGCGGTTCTTGGCCAGAATTCATTGCAATGTGGGTAGTCAGAAGTCTGTAATGAAATGTATCAGTGTCTGGCTGTCAAAATGAGCATTTGCTCTCGTTTGCCAAGTCCCAGACAAACACTGGAGGTGCTGGAAGAGCCGGAGGATGCTGGGAGTTTTCACAAAAGAGCCCAGAAGGGCTTTTTGTCCACACTGAACCTTAAATCCGAGCGTGAAATCGGTGCCATGCTAAAGATGGTGCCGTGTTACAATACTAACCATGGAGTGTGACAGTGAGGAGCATCATGGGGTTTTACGCTTGTTTTAAAAACTCGTCCGGGCAGAAAAAGGCACCTTAATTAACAGGAAACAGGCTGATGTATCGCACAATAAAACCGCTGTGTTTATGGAGCTGGTTCAGTGCGACCTGCCGCGAGGGGTCTTTATTCAATGCCAACTGTGTGTGTTTTATTGACATTTTTTAAAATGTTTACAATGATGGTCGAGTTCATTTTAAGTCGTCTTAAGTTTAAAAAGGGTAATTCTAGGCATTTGTGGCATTTGTTTTTCCATATATAATATTATTAAAATTAACAATTAAATTAAAATTTATTATTATTAAAATATATTAATTATAATATAATATATAAAATAATGTAATGTAATATATTATTTTATAATATAATAAACAATGTAATTTAAATAATGAAAATATGGATATATAAAACAATGAAATTAAAAAATAAATATATTTATAAATATAATGTAATAAATCTTATAATATAATAAACAATATAAAGTAATATAAATAATGATATTATGTGTATTAATAATTAATATATGTGTGTGTGTGTGTGTGTATATATAAATATATGAATATACAAACCCGATTCCAAAAAAGTTGGGACACTGTACAAATTGTGAATAAAAACAGAATGCAATGATGTGGAAGTTTCAAATTTCAATATTTTATTCAGAATACAACATAGATGACATATCAAATGTTTAAACTGAGAAAATGTATCATTTTAAGGGAAAAAATAAGTTGATTTGGCATCAACACATCTCAAAAAAGTTGGGACAAGGCCATGTTTACCACTGTGTGGCATCCCCTCTTCTTTTTATAACAGTCTGCAAACGTCTGGGGACTGAGGAGACAAGTTGCTCAAGTTTAGGAATAGGAATGTTGTCCCATTCTTGTCTAATACAGGCTTCTAGTTGCTCAACTGTCTTAGGTCTTCTTTGTCGCATCTTCCTCTTTATGATGCACCAAATGTTTTCTATGGGTGAAAGATCTGGACTGCAGGCTGGCCATTTCAGTACCCGGATCCTTCTTCTACGCAGCCATGATGTTGTAATTGATGCAGTATGTGGTCTGGCATTGTCATGTTGGAAAATGCAAGGTCTTCCCTGAAAGAGACGACATCTGGATGGGAGCATATGTTGTTCTAGAACTTGGATATACCTTTCAGCATTGATGGTGCCTTTCCAGATGTGTAAGCTGCCCATGCCACACGCACTCATGCAACCCCATACCATCAGAGATGCAGGCTTCTGAACTGAGCGCTGATAACAACTTGGGTGTCCTTGTCCTCTTTAGTCCGGATGACATGGCGTCCCAGTTTTCCAAAAAGAACTTCCAATTTTGATTCGTCTGACCACAGAACAGTTTTCCACTTTGCCACAGTCCATTTTAAATGAGCCTTGGCCCAGAGAAAACGCCTGCGCTTCTGGATCATGTTTAGATATGGCTTCTTTTTTGACCAATAGAGTTTTAGCCGGCAACGGCGAATGGCACGGTGGATTGTGTTCACCGACAATGTTTTCTGGAAGTATTCCTGAGCCCATGTTGTGATTTCCATTACAGTAGCATTCCTGTATGTGATGCAGTGCCGTCTAAGGGCCCGAAGATCACGGGCATCCAGTATGGTTTTCCGGCCTTGACCCTTACGCACAGAGATTGTTCCAGATTCTCTGAATCTTTGGATGATATTATGCACTGTAGATGATGATAACTTCAAACTCTTTGCAATTTTTCTCTGAGAAACTCCTTTCTGATATTGCTCCACTATTTTTCGCCGCAGCATTGGGGGAATTGGTGATCCTCTGCCCATCTTGACTTCTGAGAGACACTGCCACTCTGAGAGACTCTTTTTATACCCAATCATGTTGCCAATTGACCTAATAAGTTGCAAATTGGTCCTCCAGCTGTTCCTTATATGTACATTTAACTTTTCCGGCCTCTTATTGCTACCTGTCCCAACTTTTTTGGAATGTGTAGCTCTCATGAAATCCAAAATGAGCCAATATTTGGCATGACATTTCAAAATGTCTCACTTTCAACATTTGATATGTTATGTATATTCTATTGCGAATAAAATGTAAGTTTATGAGATTTGTAAATTATTGCATTCCTTTTTTATTCACAATTTGTACAGTGTCCCAACTTTTTTGAAATCGGGTTTGTAAATAAATAAATAAATTCATTGTTCATTGTTATTTATTTATTTATTTAGTAGTACTGAATAATAGTTGTGTAAATGTGGGTGGCCATGTATTAAAATTTGCTCATGATTTTGTAAAATAGTAAAACATTTAAAATGATTGCAGTTCAGTTTCTGTAAATATTCTTTGTGGTTTGGAGAGGGAGTTGTGAATGTGAGAGCATGTTTTTCATGATATGAGAGCTGTGCACAGATACTGAATCCAGAAATGTTGACAGAAACTGAATCTTTATGTTGGTTTCTGTTTTTGTCTGTCTGTTATATTACTGTTCAGCTGAAACTCTGCTCGTGTCGTTCAGAAAGACTGGCCGTAATATAACCCACCCCTAAACCTGATCGCCCACTGTGTGTGAGATTTATTTATATACGGGCACTATTCAGAGGGAAACTGAAGATTCCTGGCTATGTGTACACACACACACACACACACACACACACACACACACACACACACACGCACACACAGTGTTAATGATCCCCAAGACGGGTGCTGAAGTCTACACACTTGACCACACACACGCATGATGACTGTCACTCGCTGAAAACAATCCAGTCTTCCCAAGGTTAAATGGTTTCTCACACCCCACACACACACACACACACACACACACACACACACACACACACACACACACACACACACACACTTGCAGCACCTGCGTTAGGACATCACAGTCCAGACTTCTGCCTCTGATCTCTACCGCCTGTGAATATTTATAGCCTGTGGATATCTAAGATCAGTTCCTTCCTTTTTCTCACTGTGTTCTCTGTTTTACTTCTTCTGAAGACCTTTCACACTATATTGTAGTAATTACTAGAAGCTCCTGAACAAAGTCATGATTAGAAAGTAGAGTGTGCACCTTAAAGGTTCTTTTATGGCATCACAGGAACTTAAATGTTATTTTATGACATCATAGGAGCTTAAAGATTCTTTAATGACATAATTGGATCTTAAAAGTTATTTTATGACATCATAGGAACTTAAATATTCCTTTGACATCATAGGAACTGAAGTTCTCTTATCTTAGCAACTTAAAGATTCCTTTATGACAGGGGTGTACAAACTTCATTTTCTGTTTTATATATATATATATGTTTCTTGGAAACATGACAGATTTGACAAAAGCTTGAGCTGATAGTAGCGTAGCTTTAAAACTTTTAACAACCTAGTTAATATTACTGAGTTAGAACTCTATTCTTATTTAAATGAACGAGTACTCTATTTAGATCACCACAGGTAAAACCACACATGGCACCTCACTACGTGGTAAAAAGTACAAATATTTCTATATATAGAATGGCTTTATGGTATTTAGTCTATAAACACATTTAATATAAATACAAATGCACAAAACTGCAAGTTTATGACAAAAAATAGTCTGTAATTTGGCCTTTATTACACATTTAATACATGTCTACATTAAAAATTTAATAAAATTTGATTTTAACCTACATTTCTGACAAAATACCACGGTTACAGTTAGTGTTACCACAGTAAATCCATGATAAATGTTGGTGATTTGTTGGTTAAAAGTATTCTGACTGGATTGACTCAATGTTTCTCCTGATCTGCACGTTAGTGTTAAGTCAGCGCTGTTTGAACTGGCTTTAAACTAAATTAAATCACAGAGAGATTTGCAGCTTGTTACCGGAGACCTCTACACCGAACTCGAACACTTCTCACTGGATGTTTAATGGTCGCGTGATCGACACTCAACAATTTATGAGCTCGTGAGTCGCACAATGCGCACAAGTAGCGCTGTTTTGTTCCGCTTTTGCTGCGTTTCCCTGGCCTAAAATCTAGTACTGCCACCTTGTGTTGACATTGTGAAACTGCACGATTTGTAAATTATGCGTGGCGGGCCACATATAATATATTTTAATAGACAAGCTGCGGGCCGTTTGAAATTCATCCCCATGCCGCATTTGGCCCGTGGGCCGGACTTTGAACACCACCTGTTTTATGACATCATAGGAACTTAAAGATTCTTTTGACATCATAGGAACTTAAGTTCTCTTATCTTAGCAATTTAACCGTTCTTCAGATGAGACGTTAAACCGAGGTCCTGACTCTCTGTGGTCATTAAAAATCCCAGGATGTCCTTCGGAAAAAGAGTAGGGGTGTAACCCCGGCATCCTGGCCAAATTTGCCCATTGGCCTCTGTCCATCATGACCTACTAATAATCCCCATATACCAATTGGCTTCATCACTCAGTCTCCTCTCCACCAATCAGCTGGTGTGTGGTGGGCGTTCTGACGCAATATGGCTGCCGTCGCATCATCCAGGTGGATGCTGCACATTGGTGGTGGTTGAGGAGATTCCCCCCTTCCATGTAAAGTGCTTTGAGTACCCAGAAAAGCGCTATATAAATGTAACTAATTATTTTTTAATTAATTAATTAATAGAAACTTAAAGGTACTTTTATGGCATCATAGGAACTTAAATGCTATTTTAAAGATTATTTTATGACGTCATAGGAGCTTAAAGATTATTTTATGACATCATAGGAACTTAAAGGTTCTTTTATGATATCATAGGAACTTAAAGGTTCTTTTATGATGTCATAGGAACTTAAAGGTTCTTTTATGATGTCATAGGAACTTAAAGGTTCTTTTATGATGTCATAGGAGCTTAAAGGTTCTTTAATGACATCATAGGAACTTAAAGATTATTTTATGACATCATAGGATCTTAAAGGTTCTTTTACAACATCAAAGGAACTTAAATGTTATTTTATGACATCATAGGAACTTAAGTTCTCTCATCTTAGCAACTTAATGATTCTTTTATAACATCATATGAACTTGAAAGTTATCTTATGGCATTATAGGAACTTAAAGATTCCTTTATGACATCATAGGAACTTAAGGGTTCTTTTATGACATCATAGGAGCTTAAAGATTATTTTATGACATCATAGGAACTTAAGTTCTCTCATCTTAGCAACTTAATGATTCTTTTATAACATTATATGAACTTGAAAGTTATCTTATGGCATTATAGGAACTTAAAGATTCCTTTATGACATCATAGGAACTTAAAGGTTATTTTATGACATCATAGGAGCTTAAAGGTTCTTTTATGGCATCATAGGAACTTAAAACTTATCTTATAGTAATATAGGAACTTTAAAGGTTCTTTAGCATCTTAATAACCTAAAAGCTATTGTATGGCATCTTGGCAACTTAAAAGGTTCTTTTAAAAAGGTTCTCTTATGTCATTAAGCTGTAAAACCCTTTTTGGATCCTTTATTTTTAAGAGTTTAGACATGCAGATGTTGAAAATTAAGTTTTTCATTTGACTCTTTTGATGGGCAGCAGAGGTAGTCATTATATGTTACAGTGCAGTGACGTGTGTGTGTGTGTGTGTGTGTGTGTGTGTGTGTGTGTGTGTCCTCTTAAAATGCACCTCACTTTCTTTGCATGTCATTTTTGCTCCTTCCTGCAGCTTGTGTATTTTAAAGGTCTCCGTAGCTCTGCCTAAATATAAGTTTTTACAGGGACTGACCCTTCATCAGGCTTTCGTGTGGTCACGTCAGAGCTGCCCTGCTCTTTCTGCACAGATGTACGGCTGTAATTACATGTGAAGCAGCTATTTTCTGTCCTTTGCATTGGGTTTCCATTACCTACAGTTTCTGTCCTGAAGTTATTTAAGTCATAACCGTAGCCGTGCTGCAGCTAGTTTTATTTAGAAGGATATTCTGAAGGTTTTTGTATACATCCAGTGGCCCAAAAACTTATTTAGACACTTAAAATGACTGCATTGTCATTGCAAAATATCAATGAGTTATATTATTTGCATTTATCATTGTTTTTTTCCTGCTGTTTGTTAACTGTTAGATTGCTTTCTTTGCATGTGGGCATTAATAGCACGCTGCTGCTCCACAGGGCCGTGATGTCATGAAAGATTCATCATATTTGATGCCAAACCAAAGACTTCACCACAGTATTTCTGGGTCCAGAGAAGTTCTGCCTGTAACCGTATTCTGCTGTGGTTACAGGACTGTTAATGTGCAGATTGGCAGCAGACATCAACACTCATTTACATGCAAAATGTAACCCATTTTACTTTAATAATGTGATGTATTTCTGAGTGAACCAGATCCAAACATATCCTGATATATAGAATTAAGCCCTGTCCTACTTTATTTCTTGCAGATCACCTTATACATCCCGTTTCATGGTTTCTTTAAAAACTTTTTATCTCAAGGGATGCATGAGCTGATGTATTCCCTAAATGCAATGCAAGTCACTTTGGATGAATGCATCTGCCACGTTTTGTTTTTTAGTGATGAGTGGACAGGTTGAGGGTGAAAGACAAACTCCTCATTCTCTTGGAAAGGAAAAACAAGAACCTAAAAAACAAACCGCAGTCTCTCTCTCACACACACACACATACAGGTCCTTGAAGCATGAGAGGGTGCAGAGAAAGAGAGGGATTGTGAGAGCTGTCAGCGGGCGTAGTGGGAAAGCTGATTCTGGCAGAAAAGCGTTGTGGGTCGGCAGCGAGTGGCATCGATCACTGTGCCGTTTCTGTGAGTGCCAGGGCAGAGAGAGAGCGAGGGGAGGGGGGTCAGTTGGCAGACGCTGAATGTTTGAGAGCGGCCACATGGTTGCCCAGTTGGCAAGACGCCACCGTTTATACCCAGCTTGCATTTCTGAGCCTGTGCGTGCAGCGGACATGAAACAGGTGCTTGACAAACTGTAGGCTTCAAGAGTATTAATACAGGAAAAGAGGGCTGTGTTTGCATATGAGATGTGTTTGTAACAGCATGCTGTGTGTATGTATGTATGTATGTATGTATGTATTATATATGCATGTTATGTATTTATTCATAAAAGAGGTGTATGTATATGCACAGTAAATATAAAATAATGATTTATATATTTGCATATTTCACTTGGATATCATAATATAATTTATATACATAACATTTTATATATATATACATACACACACACACACACACACACACACACAGTGGGGAGAACAAGTATTTGATACACTGCCGATTTTGCAGGTTTTCCTACTTACAAAGCATGTAGAGGTCTGTAATTTTTATCATAGGTACTCTTCAACTGTGAGAGACGGAATCTAAAACAAAAATCCAGAAAATCACATTGTATGATTTTTTTTTTAAGTAATTAATTTGAATTTTATTGCATGACATAAGTATTTGATACATCAGAAAAGCAGAACTTAATATTTGGTACAGAAACCTTTGTTTGCAATTACAGAGATCATACGTTTCCTGTAGTTCTTGACCAGGTTTGCACACACTGCAGCAGGGATTTTGGCCCACTCCTCCATATAGACCTTCTCCAGATCCTTCAGGTTTCGGGCTGTCACTGGGCAATACGGACTTTCAGCTCCCTCCAAAGATTTTCTATTGGGTTCAGGTCTGGAGACTGGCTAGGCCACTCCAGGACCTTGAGATGCTTCTTACGGAGCCACTCCTTAGTTGCCCTGGCTGTGTGTTTCGGGTCGTTGTCATGCTGGAAGACCCAGCCACGACCCATCTTCAATGCGCTTACTGAGGGAAGGAGGTTGTTGGCCAAGATCTCGCGATACATGGCCCCATCCATCCTCCCCTCAATACGGTGCAGTCGTCCTGTCCCCTTTGCAGAAAAGCATCCCCAAAGAATGATGTTTCCACCTCCATGCTTCGCGGTTGGGATGGTGTTCTTGGGGTTGTACTCATCCTTCTTCTTCCTCCAAACACGGCGAGTGGAGTTTAGACCAAAAAGCTCTATTTTTGTCTCATCAGACCACATGACCTTCTCCCATTCCTCCTCTGGATCATCCAGATGGTCATTGGCAAACTTCAGACGGGCCTGGACATGCGCTGGCTTGAGCAGGGGGACCTTGCGTGCGCTGCAGTATTTTAATCCATGGCGGCGTAGTGTGTTACTAATGGTTTTCTTTGAGACTGTGGTCCCAGCTCTCTTCAGGTCATTGACCAGGTCCTGCCGTGTAGTTCTGGGCTGATCTCTCACCTTCCTCATGATCACTGATGCCCCACGAGGTGAGATCTTGCATGGTGCCCCAGACCGAGGGAGATTGACCATCATCTTGAACTTCTTCCATTTTCTAATAATTGCACCAACAGTTGTTGCCTTCTCACCAAGCTGCTTGCCTATTGTCCTGTAGCCCATCCCAGCCTTGTGCAGGTCTACAATTTTATCCCTGATGTCCTTACGCAGCTCTCTGGTCTTGGCCATTGTGGAGAGGTTGGAGTTGTTTGATTGAGTGTGTGGACAGGTGTCTTTTATACAGGTAGCGAGTTCAAACAGGTGTAGTTAATACAGGTAATGAGTGGAGAACAGGAGGGCTTCTTAAAGAAAAACTAACAGGTCTGTGAGAGCCGGAATTCTTACTGGTCGGTAGGTGATCAAATACTTATGTCATGCAAATGAATTATTTAAAAATCATACAATGTGGTTTTCTGGATTTTTGTTTTAGATTCCGTCTCACAGTTGAAGTGTACCTATGATAAAAATTACAGACCTCTACATGCTTTGTAAGTAGGAAAACCTGCAAATTCGGCAGTGTATCAAATACTTGTTCTCCCCACTGTATAATGTATTTGTTTATTATTATACTATGATTCTTAAATACATAATACATATCTAATTCTTATATACACTCACCTAAAGGATTATTAGGAACACCTGTTCAATTTCTCATTAATGCAATTATCTAATCAACCAATCACATGGCAGTTGCTTCAATGCATTTAGGGGTGTGGTCCTGGTCAAGACAATCTCCTGAACTCCAAACTGAATGTCAGAATGGGAAAGAAAGGTGATTTAAGCAATTTTGAGCGTGGCATGGTTGTTGGTGCCAGACGGGCCGGTCTGAGTATTTCACAATCTGCTCAGTTACTGGGATTTTCACGCACAACCATTTCTAGAGTTTACAAAGAATGGTGTGAAAAGGGAAAAACATCCAGTATCCGGCAGTCCTGTGGGCGAAAATGCCTTGTTGATGCTAGAGGTCAGAGGAGAATGGGCCGACTGATTCAAGCTGATAGAAGAGCAACTTTGACTGAAATAACCACTCGTTACAACCGAGGTATGCAGCAAAGCATTTGTGAAGCCACAACACGCACAACCTTGAGGCGGATGGGCTACAACAGCAGAAGACCCCACCGGGTACCACTCATCTCCACTACAAATAGGAAAAAGAGGCTACAATTTGCACGAGCTCACCAAAATTGGACAGTTGAAGACTGGAAAAATGTTGCCTGGTCTGATGAGTCTCGATTTCTGTTGAGACATTCAGATGGTAGAGTCAGAATTTGGCGTAAACAGAATGAGAACATGGATCCATCATGCCTTGTTACCACTGTGCAGGCTGGTGGTGGTGGTGTAATGGTGTGGGGGATGTTTTCTTGGCACACTTTAGGCCCCTTAGTGCCAATTGGGCATCGTTTAAATGCCACGGCCTACCTGAGCATTGTTTCTGACCATGTCCATCCCTTTATGACCACCATGTACCCATCCTCTGATGGCTACTTCCAGCAGGATAATGCACCATGTCACAAAGCTCGAATCACTTCAAATTGGTTTCTTGAACATGACAATGAGTTCACTGTACTAAAATGGCCCCCACAGTCACCAGATCTCAACCCAATAGAGCATCTTTGGGATGTGGTGGAACGGGAGCTTCGTGCCCTGGATGTGCATCCCACAAATCTCCATCAACTGCAAGATGCTATCCTATCAATATGGGCCAACATTTCTAAAGAATGCTTTCAGCACCTTGTTGAATCAATGCCACGTAGAATTAAGGCAGTTCTGAAGGCGAAAGGGGGTCAAACACAGTATTAGTATGGTGTTCCTAATAATCCTTTAGGTGAGTGTAGATAGGCCTATAATGTATAGATATTTATAGATATGTATATAATAATATGATTTAAATACATAAAATGATTTATAAAATATTTTTATATATTATGTATTTAATTATAACTTATGTGTGTACATGAACATACTATATACACCGATCAGGCATAACATTATGACCACCTTCCTAATATTGTGTTGGTCCCCCTTTTGCTGCCAAAACAGCCCTGACCCGTCGAGGCATGGACTCCAATAGACCCCTGAAGGTGTGCTGTGGTATTTGGCACCAAGATGTTAGCAGCAGATCCTTTAAGTCCTGTAAGTTGCGAGGTGAGGCCTCCATGGATCAGACTTGTTTGTTCAGCACATCCCTCAGATGCTCGATTGGATTGAGATCTGGGGAATTTGGAGGCCAGGTCAACACCTCAAACTCGTTGTTGTGCTCCTCAAACCATTCCTGAACCATTTTTGCTTTGTGGCAGGGCGCATTATCCTGCTGAAAGAGGCCACAGCCACCAGGGAATACCGTTTTCATGAAAGGGCATACATGGTCTGCAACAATGCTTAGGTAGGTGGTACGTGTCAAAGTAACACCCACATGGATGGCAGGACCCAAGGTTTCCCAGCAGAACATTGCCCAAAGCATCACACTGCCTCCACCGGCTTGCCTTTTTCCCATTGTGCATCCTGGTGCCATGTGTTCCCCAGGTAAGCAACGCACACGCACCCGGCCATCCACGACCAGGCCACCTTCTTCCATTGCTCCGTGGCCCAGTTCTGATGCTCACGTGCCCACTGTTGGCGCTTTCGGCGGTGGACTGGTCAGCATGGGCACTGTTTGATCGGGCCAGCCTTCGCTCCCCACGTGCATCAATGAGCCTTGGCCGCCCATGACCCTGTCGCCCGGTTCACCACTGTTCCTTCCTTGGACCACTTTTGATAGATACTGACCACTGCAGACCGGGAACATCCCACAAGAGCTACAGTTTGTGGAGATGCTCTGACCCAGTCGTCTAGCCATTACAATTTGGCCCTTGTCAAACTCACTCAAATCCTTACGCTTGCCCATTTTTCCTGCTTCTAACACATCAACTTTGAGGACAAAATGTTCACTTGCTGCCTAATATATCCCACCCACTAACAGGCGCCGTGATGAAGAGATAATCAGTGTTACTTCACTGAAACACCATGCATTAAGAGCCGGGGGTGAAAACGTTTTGAATTTGAAGATCAAGGTAAATTGCACTTAATTTGTCTTCCGGGAAACATGTAAGTATCTTCTGTTGCTTCCGAAGGGCAGTACTAAATGAATTTTTTTTTTTATATATTTAAACAAAATAAGAACAATTTGGACATCTTCGTCCTGTTTAAAAGTTTTCACCCCCGGCTCTTAATGCATCGTGTTTTCTTCTGGAGCATCAGTGAATGTTTCAACCTTTTTTAATAGTTGTATTTGAGTCCCTCAATTGTCAATCATAATAATTTTTCCTCGTTTCATATTCATATTCAGGGTAAAACACGACTCAGTGTTCGACTAATCAGGTCTGGCATGTGAATTAATTTCTCTGGGGAAGTGCAGTGTGTGAGAGGCCATGTCATGTGCTCACACTCAGACACACACTTAGGTCGAGTCTTTGTTGATTGTTTACTGTGTCTGTGTAATTCTCTCCTCACGCACACAACAGGGTCTTTGTGTATGTGACCTCCTTTTAGCATTTCCATACATTGAGGGTCACTGGTAGTGTGTGTTGTGCGCACATGTGTTTGTTTCCTCCCTGAAGCTGTAAAAACTCATCTGCCTGTTGATCAATGACTGTTATTTTACTGTGTTGATTTCCAATCATCAGTCACTGGTGTTGCTGTCCTGCGGGGTCAATCATGGGGCCTCGTGTCGGGTTGATTTCATTTGGGACTGTAGAAAAGTCTGTTTACCACTGTTTTCCCCCTTTTAAAGCTCTCTGTGTATATTGGTTCTTGTTAAATCTGTGTTCTAAGGATACGATAAGTTTCCTCTCTCGTATGTCATAAGTTTTTCTCTCTCAGATCAGAATGAAAGAATTGAAACAGATGAATCTGAAGAGCCGATATAAGCTGAGCACTGAAGTTTGTAGTCTGTCTTTGCTTGGGGCCGTTTAGTGTTTCCTGTGATGTTCACATGTTGAAATGATGTTCTGTTAGTTTCCTGTATATTATTGCATTCCGTTCACTTCACTCGATTTGTTTTCTTATGTCTTTCAATCCCTTTGCTCTTTTTCTCCACAGAACAATAAAGTGGAGCACGTATGGAGATCATTTGTAGGGATTTGAAAAAGCTTCTACTGAACACCTGTCAGGATATGCCTGCTTATGAACTACCAATACTAATGCATGTAATATGACATTTAAAATCAGAGAAGTGTTGATTGTTGATTTTATGGTTTTAATTTTACATACATAGAGACAGAGCGCATTTAGGCCACGCCCACACTGGGGGGGAGGGAAACAATCCAACCGTCTCCATTGACTTTGTATTGCGAGAAGCGGCCTCCTTGTCATTTCTGACTTATAACAAAAAACAGAACAATGTCTAAAAGCTGCTATGTGACAGGATATACAGCAAACAAGCTAAAAAACACAGAACTAAGTTTTTATAAGCTGTCGACCCAAAAAAAACGAGCGTTTAAAGACACAAAAGTGGATACAGGCAATAAGACGTGAAGCATCAGCAGGAAGAATGGGTAAATTGTGGGATCCTGACACTCAGTATGCCTACGTGTGCAGTAAACGTTTTGTCACAGGTAAGTCAAATATCCAAATGTCAGTTTTATATATTATATTTCCTGTCGCTGATTACGTTCCCCTCCAGTGGGCGTAGTTCTCAGAGTAATATGACACGTTGCGCTCTGTCTCAATTGCCTGTATCCACTTTTGTGTCCTTAAACGCTTTTTTAGGTCGACAGCTTATAAAAACTTAGTTCTGGGTTTTTTAGCTTGTTTGCTGTATATCCTGTCACATAGCAGCTTTTAGACATTGTTCTGTTTTTTGTTATAAGTCAGAAATGACAAAGAGGCCGCTTCTCGCAATACAAAGTCAATGGAGAGCGTTGGATTGTTTTCCCCTCTGGTGGGCGTGGTTTTCAGATCATGACGCGTGTCGCTCTGTCTCTATACATACATATATACATTTTATACGTGTGTGTGTGTATAGCGTGTGTAAAATTAAGAAATATATTAAATAAAATAATAGAATTTTTTAAATGTGTAAAATTCAACGTTCACTAAGTCAAGTAAGTTTTTATTTTATTTGGGAGCTGCTTTTGTCTTGCAGCGATTGCTTATTGGATGATTTTGAATTCTCCTTTTGAAACGCACTTTGTTTTGAGTTTTTACTATTGTGGTAAAAATCCATCCATTCCGTTTGTCATTTTCCCCATAAATCTGAAACCATGTCTCAAAATGAGCCGTTCAGGAATATACTCCAATGACGTCACATATGCTTAGGCCCCGCCCACTACTGGCATGGAATCTGCCCTATTAGCATAGCTCCTCCCCTCAGTGAGCTGTACATAGTCCGCCATGTTTATCTCCTCGCCAGGGCATTTAAAAGCAGCATTCAAGTAAGAAATGTGTTCTTATTAAAGCTACTAAAGTTATTCAGTCAAGAGCAGTGAGTGTTTTTCTTTTGTCGTTTCATATTAACAGCATATATAGCAGTAGGTACTGTATATTACACTGCTGTCACTTTAATACACAGATCTAATATACACATGTGATTTCTTTACTCGCTGTTTACATTCACAGACATAACCGACTGTGTTTATGTGAACTTTGTGTGTTTTTGACATAACCTTGTGTGTATTTGACAGTTTAAGCGCAATAAGACGTGAAAGGGAACTTAGTTTAATACTCATGGGACGCGCTGTCTGACATCCAGCTTTCTGTGCGCGTGCTTCAGGTGTGTGCGCTCAGAAAACCATATATCAGAAGTTTAGACTGATATGGCTTTAAAACGCATGCAGATAATAAACAATGAACTGCAATGTCACGTGAGCGCGATAGAGATGATCATCAAAACCAAACAGATGTTTTGTTAGTTTTTGGCAGAGTATCGGAGGCACGAGCTGTACAGGCTCCGCCCTCTTCTGGAAAGGGGGTGGGGAGTAGCAGCTCATTTGCATTTAAAGATACATGCACGAAAACAGCGTGATTTTCCTTCCACTCAAAAATTTACAACATGGTATAATACATGATCTGTGGGGTATTTTGAACTGAAACTTCAGACACATTCTGGGGGCACCTTAGATCTTGTAAAAAGGGGCATGTTTTTGTATGTGCCTGTAACATTCAATCCCAAAATAAGGCACAAAATAAAATAAAAATTAATTGTTTCAAAGATTGGGAGCTCATTATAAAAAAAAGTAATTTCAATTTAGTCACGCTAGACATGTTAAAAGACATCTACCATCTTTCATTAGCAGTGTAAAATAAAAGAATAAAATAGAATAAAATAAAAAAAATTAAAATAAAATAATGAATAAAATAAAATAAAATAATGCCCCTTTAACTCCCTTTATTTAATCTACTCTTCTGTGTTTGCATGTGTCCATCCGTCCTGACAGTAACTGTTGGGATTATGAACCTCAGGTATAAAAATGTCACCGTAAAGCAAATCAGATCATTCATGCTTGTGCCCTGTTGTTTCCATGACACGTTGCATCATTGGTTAGAGCCGCTTGCCTAGTTGACCTTTGAACTTTGATCTGTGACTTTGGACTGTAAATCGTAGCTACCACTTACAACACCCGAGCATAACACCACTCAGGTGTTCTTTAGAGACAGTAAAAATCTCTGTAAGGAGATAAACGCTGTGTCTTAAATGACCAATCACAGTGGAAACTCTAGATGATTTTAAATATGGGTTGTCATGAAAATCATTATCTCAGGTGTCTTTTTTTTTTTCTTCCCTGGGGGTTAGTTGTCATTTCAGAAGCGTGTGTTGTGACCTCATGATGCCTCTATTTTACATGTCCTGGTTTCACTTCCCTGTGGCACAGATATCATTGTCAGTTCAGGGGATTTCCTGAAAAAACCAACAGGTCCAGTTTACAGTCATAATCAGGCAGTGATGTCATCGGTTATCTAGGTTATTGATCTTGAGGTTTCTCTATCTTTTTAAACACCCAAATCTGAGTTCAAGGACACAGGACATGCTGTTTTTACCACACGGGACAGTGTGCGACAGTGAGCACATGCTATACTAACAGGCCGCCGCTGATAGGGAGCGAGAGGGATGTTTTGGCTTTATCTCAGCGATGCTAATTTTGGTCGCTTGTCATCGCATTTCTCTTCTCTCCTTCCGAGAGGCGCTGTTCTGCCTGAAGCTGGGGTCATTTGATATGAATGTTACGTAAACGCTTAACTGCTCTTTCCTCACGGCACAGCGTCCTCGAACTATGAATGAATACAAATACTACAGTTAAAGTAGTTGGGCTGCATGATATTGGAAAAACTGACATTGCAGTATTTAGTTTTTCTGCAGTATATATTGCGATATGGGAAAAAATACAGGAATTTTCGCCAGATGGCTTGAATAGCTCTATTCTTGAATCAGTGGGTGATCTATGTGTATGTATGTATATTTGTATATTTCTATGTGTTTGTTTAAAAAAAAAAAAAAAAAATTTCAACAAATAAAATAAAATTATATTTCTTAAGTACAGCTCTAAAATTACTAATATTTCTAATATTCTAATATTTTCAAATATTAAACAATCAAGCTTTTATTTTGGTGGTTTCTGGCAAATAAATAAATAAATGCCTGCATTTAAATGAAAACAATGCCAGACTTCACTCTGAAACCAGCAGTGCATATATTTATTTAATTAAATCACAGCCTTTGTAATTTGATAATCGCACTAAGCCATATTGCAGCCATTCTGTCATCATTGTGTCAATAATTATTTATGTTTTGCAGTACGTTATTTTATACTATGAAGTTCCATGTAAATACTGTGGAGCATGAAAATGGTAATCATAGAGCACTATGGTACTGTATATATTCAGAATAACTTGTATGATGGTGTTTTGTTCATTGTATGGAAATGAGCAGTGTGAATATGATGTGGAACTCGTAGTTCGACTGACACCCGTCTTTTCTTCCTTTTCTCTCTGTTGTTCTCACAGAGGAAACATCACGCTACCGAAGATCCCGGAGTCCAACATGGCTCTGAGCGTGTTAGGAGTGTTTCTCGGATTGCTTCTGGAAGTTTCCACACATGGTCCCTCCAGCGTTCCCAGGAGCTCATGGAAGCGGGAGGGTGAGTGAAGGGTTAATTTATTTTTTCTTGTCAAAAATGTAGCGGGTGTAAAACGTCTGCAGGCACCACGTGTGTGTTCTGATGCTATGTGTGTTAGAAAAGCCACACATGAAACTTCCTGTGCTGGTAAAACATCTAAGCTTCTAAAATGTGTGTGTGTGTATATGTGTGTGTGTGTGGATTTGTCTTAAAGAAATTAATACTTTTATCCAGCAAGGATACGTTTAATTGATAAAAAAAGTATAGTTTCAAAATATTATATTCTCAATTTTATTCTATTTCAAATAAATGCAGTTCTTTGGAACTTTCTATTCATCAAAGAACCCTAAAAAACATGAATATCACGGTTTCCACAAAATATCAAGCAGCACAACTGTTTTCAACATTGATAATAATCATAAATGTTTCTTGAGCATCAAATCATCACATTAGAATGATTTCTGAAGGATCATGTGACACTGAAGACTGGAGTAATGATGCTGAAAATTCAGCTCTGATCACAGTTCAGTGATTACATTTTGAAGTATTTTTTAATTTGTTATAATATTTCACAATATTACAGTTTTCACTGTATTTTTGATCAGATAGATGCAGCATTGGTGAGCAGAAGAGACTTCTTTAAAAACATTTAAAAATCCCCAAACTTTTCAACAGTAATATATACAGTATATAGTTTAGAAGCATGTTTCACCAGCACAGGAAGTTCGATGTGTGGCTTTTTTTTAAACACAAATAGCATCAGCACACACATGTGGCGCCTGCAGACGTCCGGTCTGGCCGCTGCCAACCTGAGAGCCGCAAGTATGTAGCGTAAACACACACGCATGCACACACCAAACTGTCCGCCAAACACAAACTGAAGTGTGCCAGTGACACGTAAATCACTATATGTGAATGAACATGCTCAAATATACATGTAGTATATAAATATTCCTTGCTAAGCAAGTGTTCAAGAACTACAGCCATTGCACTTTGGCTTGGTCATTTGTGTCCTCCTTTACTTTCTTAAAGGGGACCTAATATGCCCTTTTGTCTTAATGAAGTTTTTGGGCTCTACTAGAACAGGTTTTCATGCTTGAAAGTCCAAAAAACACATGTGCAGTACATACTTTTGAGTGTGTAGCAGAAGAGTAGGAAAGCTTTGGGACATACTATCACGTCATCTTTAACGGACAGATCTGTCACGTAGTTACTGTACATGCATCCGGTCACTGTTTAAACTGCCCTGTCAATCATCTTGTCACAGTTAAAATCCTCCACATTCAATTTAATTTCCTACTGTATCGGAGAGAAATGTAGTAGCACGTTGATCTGCCAGTTGTGTGTCTTTCATGCGGAGACTCTCCTCATCAGGTTGGATACTGATAATTAATCATTAAAACCCCTTAATCTAAACCTCTCTACTTAACCCTCGCACACTTTTTAACACTTTTTATTCGTGTTTGTAGTTCTAATCAGATCCTCGTCCAACACGCAATGGGTTATGGGCAATATTAGCCGTAAAAAGCCGCTTTTCCACCGTCGGGCTGAACGGTTCTCTTTGCGTAACCGTTCTATTCCGTGCCGATCCAGGCCAACTGGTACGGTTCTGGTTTAATTTAAGCGTCAGTCGTTGCCTTGGCAACACAACGGTTTACTGATGGTATGAGACGTAAATAACGACTGCATTATGGAGGATGATCAGATATTTCTTTTAATTTTATTATTAATTTGTGTTTAGTTATTTATTTTAGTTGGTTAGACAACCGTGCTGAGAATTCCGGGCCGAGAGCGGTTTGTAATCGTGCCAGGCTCAAGTGGAAACACAACTGGAACCGTTCCTTACCATTCTAAGAACCGTTCGGCCCGACAGGTGAAAAGCGGCTAAAGCGTGCACGGATCTGCACTTCGGATTCTAACCGGAAATAGTAGACCATCTTTGGTATCTTTGGAATACTCATTTCAACATACTACGATTTGGGATGTACTAATTCTAATTTTGAATACTGAATACGGATGGTATGCGAATTGGGATGCAGCAATTATCTTTCCCATAATTTGTCATTGTTGCAGCTCCTCTCTTCCCAGTCTGTCAGTAATGCTCTGTTTAGTTCCTGTCTCTATGAAGCCCCTCCTCCTGAAAAGCAGTGTGATCTGATTGGTCGGCTGGAGCAGTGTGTTGTGATTGGTCAACTGCTCGAGTGTGTTTGGGAAATGTCCCGCCCCTTACCATAACCTCCAATTTCAACACACTACTAACTAACTCAACCAGGCCCCGCCCCTTTATTCTGCGTATGAATGATTTAAATGAGGAATATTGTGACGTGTTGGTTCCTGGAAGAAAACAGTGACACTGATATAGTGAAGAACTTCCGCTGGAGGGACATTGGAACTTTATTGAACATGTAAAAAAGTATATAACCCCTTTAATGCACATAATTTAGTGCTTATTAATGTTAATTTAATGGCAGTAAAAACTAAAAAGAAGCATTAACAAATGGGCTGCTTCTTTCATAATGATCTCTCTCTGGAACGGATTCAACCACAACCAGCTGGAGAATATTTTTACTGTTCAATATACTCTTTTGAAAGTTTATTAAATTTTAAATGTGCAGTGTATTCATTCAGCAGATGTAAAGAGATTCCAGAAAATGTTATTTCTTTTCCAGCAGTTTTTCTCCTTGAATTTTCCATCTTGGTCAGATATGTCTGCTCTTCGTTTTCCAGTATGATCTCGGCCAGTACCCACAAATCCCCTCTGATGTGAGCTGATCTGTGTGTGTTTCTGTAGATGTGAACCTGCTTGAGTTCTGGGAGCCGGACGTGTTCAACTACACGACTCTCCTGCTGAGCGAGGACAGAGGCGTGCTGTACGTGGGCGCTCGAGAAGTCATCTACCAGCTCAACATGAAAAATGTGTCAATCAAGAGCAACCAGGTGAGAATTATTCCTGACATGTAATGTAGCTGAAATGTCTTTTAAAGACTCATGTTAGTCTCACAGTACACAGACAGTGTTGTGTGTGTGATGTATTGACTGTGTTCTGTTTCAGCTGCGGTGGAAAGTTCCAGAGAGCGACATGTCAATGTGTGTTTTAAAGGGGAAATCTAAAGAGGTAATGTGGAAAAATGTCTTCGATCTGAATTTTTTTATCACTGCCAGTGGAATCTTTGTAAATATTTGATCCAGAGGATGAAATGTTTTTTTGTCCTTGTGTGATAGACGGACTGCCGAAACTACATTCGAGTTTTGCAAGTGCTGGACGAAGACAATCTGTATGTTTGCGGGACTCACGCGTTTCAGCCACTCTGTGATTATCTGGTGTGTACAACTCTTATTAAACCTTCAAAACATTTCAAGCATCAGCCGAGCTTGCCAGCAAACGCTCAACTGTTTACAAGTTAGTAATTGTGCAACAGTAAGCGCCCACTTTTATTAGCATCGGTTCCAGAAGTGTTTTTTCCATCTATTTTCTCTAAAGAAATTCTTCAATAAAGAGTTGAAGTTTTGAACCAAACTAACCAGCTCACAGATAAATAACATTATACATTTTTCGAATAACATTTGAGGCAAAGAAATTTGAAAATTTGTGGGAAAAAGGCCTTGTGAGCATCTTTTATGAAGGAATGAGCTTCTCTGTGCATAAAGCATTACAATAATGCGGCCACAACAATCATAATAATGAGAATTATTAAATGCAGCTATTAAATGCAATTTTTAAAAAAAAGTCTAAATGACTGATTCATGGCTTCTACAGAAGCATATAAAATCGTTTAACTTCTCAAAACATTAACATTAATCTTTGAAGAACGATCCATTCAAGACTATTTATTGAAAGGGGAAGAAAAAACAGTTTGTGATTTGTGTAAGAATTTCATGAGTGTAAAACACATTTTAACAGAATGTCCTTTTTTAAATTATATTAGACAACGTTTTTATTCAGAAAATATATTAATGGACATTTTTAAAAAGGTTTCTCCTGGAATCATTTTAGAATTTATATAAAATATTAAATTGAAAGATTCTATGTAATTGTTATTATTATTACTGTTGTTGTTATTGGTATATATGTCTGATTTATATTGATTGTTTTTTAATTGTTAAATTAACAAAATTGTTAAATTATTGTAAATGTATTGAAGTCATTGTAATCATAATTATTTAATTATAATAAAATAGTTAAAATTAAATAACATTAATACTTTTAAAATAAAGATACAAATTAATAGTTTTATTCAGCAAGGATGTGTTAAATTGATAAAAAGGATAGTAAAGATTTATATTGCTAGAAAAGATTTCTATTTTGAATAAATGCTTTTTATTCAAAAATATGAAGCAGCACAACTGTTTCCAACATTAATAATAAAGCATCATATCAGAATGATTTCTGAAGGATCATGTGACACTGAAGACTGGAGTAATGATGCTGAAAATACAGCTTTGATCACAGGAATAAATTACATTTTAAATTATATTCAAATAGAAAACCATTATTTTGAATTGTAGTAATATTTCACAATATTACTGTTTTTTGTTTTGTTTTTTTGGATCAAATAAATGCATCCTTGATGAGCAGAAGAGACTTCTTTCATTCTTGATGTAATTAAAAAGATTCACACACCAAGAGACGAGAGTGTGGCTAAACAACTTTGTTGAACTGCATTGTGGTTTTAGTTAACAATAACGACATTGCTGGGATCTTTACTTTTGGGAACTCCGCTGTTCTGCTTTATAGTTTTAAACACGAGTATTGTTAGCAATTTCAAAATGCGTGATATTTTGGCTAGTCCCTATATTATCAGAACTTCCCTGATATTTTGATAACAATGGCTCTGTTACTAAATTTCTGAGTTTTAATACAACAGTTTCCTCTTTCCCATAATGATGGACAACAGAATCATGTGACTCTGAACTCTTAATTTACATGAACACATTTGGCTGACACTTTTATCCAAAGCAATTTGCATTGCTTTCAATGTCTACATATGATGCTTTGGTAACACTTTAGTTTAGGGTTCAATTCTCACTATTAACTAGTTGCTTATTAGCATGCATATTACTAGGATGTTGGCTGTTTATTAGCACTTATAAAGCACATATTCTACATCCCTTAATCCTACCCAATACCTAAACTTAACAACTACCTTCCTAACTATTAATAAGCAGTAATGAGGCAGAAGTTGTAGGTAATAGTGAGAATTGGACCCTAATCTAAAGTGTGACCGATGTTTTATATCTGTTCCATTTCTTCTTTTGCTTTTACATAATAATACAACTTCAATGTAATGTTCTGAAGAGATACAGCTTCATCTCTTACCGGCTCATTTCTCTGTAGTCTCTGCAGAATTTCAGTTTGCACAACAGACCAGAGGATGGCAGGGGGAAATGCTCCTATGACCCGGCCCAGAGTTTCACTACCGTAATGGTTGGTAAGTTCACCTGCAGCTTCCTCCTGTTATCTCAACCACATCTGCAGGTCTGGTATTCTTTATATCCTCATATTTCCAGTAATAGTGTGGGAACTGCTTGTGTTTCCTGTTCAGATGGCGAGTTGTACTCGGGAACGGCTCATAATTTCCTGGGCAGTGAGCCGATCATCTATAGATCTTCGTCTCAGAGTTTACTGCGCACAGAGTATTCCACGTCCTGGCTCAACGGTACGGTATAAAACAATATATATGATGTAAGCATAGAGAACAGTCAAATAAGACTTAGATGTAGACACATACTCCAATCGGAAGTGAGCATCCCTATGCCCAACTCGAACTCTCCCGCCATCTAGGTTTAAAATGAATCGTGAGGATTCGCCACCCTGGGACACATGACCATAAACGATAAAATTTCTTCCTTGAAGTGACATTGGCATGTGAAATTCGCCCACGTTCACACTCACACGCAAAGTCCAAAAATGACATTAAAATCATCCGCATTATGAACTCAGTTCCAGGGTTATTATTGTTAATGAAAACTAAAACTTATATTATATTAGATTATTATTATATAAATTGTATTATTATATTGATTTTTATTATTATATTATAAATTTTTATTATTGTATTATAAATTATTAATAAAGAAGAAATAAAATAAAATATAACTATGAGAATTTAGAATGATAAATGTTGCTTTGGCAACAAGTGTTATTTAATTATCACTGATATACTATTATAGTTTTTGTTAATATTTTGAATTGGATTTTTTTTTTAAAAATTCTATTTTAGTTTTAGTAATTTTGTTGTATGTTTTCATCCTTTTATTCGTTTTTGTTAGTTTTTATGTGTCTATATAGTTTGTAATTTTAGTACTTCAATTTAAACTAAATGAAAATGAGAAATGTTGCCTTGACAAATCAGCTGAAATAAAATAAGTTAAACTTTTTATATTATAGAAATTTTAATATGTATTTTATTTCAAGTAATTTTTTAAGTAAAGTTTTTTTGATGGTTTTAGTTAATGATGATAACCATTTTGGCAACTGAAGTGAAATATGTTTAAGGTTTTTTTTATATTTTTTATTTTATGTCAGTTAACGTTTATTTCAAGTAATGAAAATGTTTTTATGATTTTAGTTGGTTTTAGTTAACAATCATAACCTTGTTGGCATCTAAATGAAATTTAAGATGAAGCACTAAAATGACTAACTGGAAATATATAAAAGCTAAAACTGAAATAAAAATAAATTAAACCTAAATAGTAACATTTAAAAAAAACAAGCACTAATAAAAATGACAAAAGGAAAAAAACACAAAAAAACTAAATATTAAAATGAAAACTGAAAAATATAAATATAAGCTAATATAGAATATGAGTAAACACTATATAAATAATCCTAAAGTAACACTGCTCAGTTGTGACTCTCTGGTTGCCTTTGCAGAGCCCAGTTTCGTCTTTGCCGATGTGATCCGAGAAGGGCAGAACAGCCCGGATGGAGATGACGATAAGATCTACTACTTCTTCACGGAGGTGTCGGTGGAGTACGAGTTCTTCGGCAAGCTGCTGATTCCCAGGATCGCACGCGTTTGTAAGGTGAGATCAGCTCTGTTTATCACTCTACTAACTCTCATCTCTTCCATCTTAATCTAACTAGGCTGTGACTGCCTCAAGATAGTTGTCATTTTTCACTAGTGTTTGCTAGAAACATATGTTTGTCATTTGGCATTACGTTTTCAATGAAGGCAGATAAATTAACCTGTTCCGCATGGGTAGGGTTTTTTTCTCCCTCAGTAAAAATCATCAAACTTTCCCTCTTTGTCACCTAAGATGGATGTTTCTATCTCATCATCTTAGCTATATCTGATGATCTCATTTTCTGTTTTTCATTCTTGCTCTATCTGTCAACATCTTGTTTTCAGTTTCTCTGTTTATCATTTCCGTCACATAAAAACCACTCAGAGAAAATATATTCTTGCAAGCCACATTTTTAGACAAAGTTTGGTGCATATTGATGTGTATTTTGGAAGCTTGTTTAGTTTATGGCGCAGCGTGGTGTTGACATCAGCAGAAGCTTGTGTTGATTCTTTGATCCATCCGGATGTAATAAGTACCTAATATTTCAGAGACATAATTGAAAACAAAGCACAATGAAATTTCAGACTGTGAGACAAGATCCTGGCCATGAGCCTAACACAAAAAGTCTCTTCTGCTCATCAAGGCTGCATTTATTGGTTAAAAAATACAGTAAAAATTGTGAAATAATATTATTACAGTTTAAAATAGCTGTTTTCTATGTGAATGAATGTTAAAATGTCATTTATTCCTGTGATCAAAGCTGAATTTTCAGCATCATTACCCCAGTCTCGTGTCACATGATCCTTCAGAAATCATTTAACAACTAATTTCTTAATTTTAACATCCTGCTATAAACAAAACACCTGATAAGCTAATGCAGTAAAACTTCACCTCTACACAAAGTGTGTGTGATTACAGAAGTCTGTCAGCTTGCGTGCAATAGTCTGAAAACCACACAACTTTGTGCTTGAGGCTGTATATTTAAATATTTACTTTATGTAAATGACACCATGTAAAGGTAACATTATAAACATTTGTCTATATTATGTCACATCTCCCGCTGTAACAGGGTGATCTGGGAGGCCAGCGGACTCTGCAGAAGAAGTGGACGTCGTTTCTGAAGGCTAAACTTATTTGCTCCATGCCCGAGCTCAACTTTGTGTTCAATGTGGTTCATGACGTGTTCATTCTGAAAGCCCCTCACTGGAGAGACACCGTCATCTACGGGGTCTTTACATCTCAGTGGTGAGTTTTAGCACGTTTGTTTATGGTTAGTTGGAAACCCACAGTGCTAAATTAGCATGTGTGGGATTTAAAACCACTTGTTCCAGTTTGGCTTGATTCATCTGTGAGTCTGTGAGTCAGAACATTACTTGAGTAATTGAATTGATGCAAATCAAAAAAAAATTGTATGCCTAAGAGAAATGCATTTCTTGTTTCTCTGTGTTTCAGGGGAAATGTTGGTCTGTCTGCGGTGTGTGCGTATAACATGAGTTCAGTGCATGAGGTCTTCTCCAAAGGGAAGTACATGCAGAAGGCCATGGTGGAACAGTCCCATACGAAGTGGGTCCGATTTAATGGCATCGCCCCGAGTCCCAGACCCGGAGCGGTTAGTATTTCCCCAAAACGTGTATTTCAATGGTATACTGTATATCTGTTCACAGGATCCTTAAGTTTAAAGGGTGCTGGGATCATGTAAATGAGGGTCTAAATAACATGAAATGAAATTAAATAAAATGAAATTAAATTCAATTAAATAAAATTTCAAATGAAATGAAATATATAAATTGATAAAACAAAATAAAATGAAATAAAACAAAATAAAATAAAATAAAAAATGAAATTATAAAATAAAATGAAATGAAATTTAAATGAAATGAAATGAAATAAAAAATGAAATGAAATAAAACGAAATAAAATAATAAAAAAATTTAAATAAATTAAAATGGAATAAAATGAAACAAAATAAAATGATAAAACAAAATAAAATTTAAATAAAATTAAATAAAACTAAATAAAATAAAATGAAATAAAACTAAATGAAATAAATTTTTTTTTAAAAAAAATTAAAGGAAATGGAATAAAAAAAGAAATTAAATTAAATTAAATAAAAATATGAAATAAACCGAAATAAAATAATAAAATTCAAATAAATTCAAATTAAATTAAATGAAACAAAATAAAATGATAAAATGAAATTACATGAAATAAAATTAGCACTAAATTAAATAAAATAAAAGGAAACGAGATGAAAAGAAATTCAATTAAATTAAACAAAATTAAATTAAATAAAGAAAAAATCAAAAAATAAAATAAAAAAACGTAAAAATGATTTTAACATTTAAATAAATACAAATGATGAACTACATGCAAATAATAAAATAACACGCATATATATGAAAAAATACATCACAATGTATAGGTTTGTATCATTAGCATACATTAACATAATAAATTGTCAGTACAAATTTGACATGAGGAGAACCTAACATTTGTTAATCAGCCAGGCAGGAAGAGTTATCGGCCGAAGCTAATAACATCTCCTATTAATTGCTCTATCACTAATCATTTAATGTGATTATTATACATTTCAGTGCATCAACAACCTGAACCGCATGCAGAACATCAACTCGTCCCTCCAGCTGCCTGATAAGACGCTGCAGTTTGTGCGGGACCATCCGCTGCTGGAGGACCCCGTGCTGCCCATCGGCAATGGCCCGCGCCTCATCACCAAGGACGTCAACTACACGCAGATCGCCGTGGAGAGAGTCCAGGCCCTCGATGGCAACATCTACGATGTGATTTTCACCGGCACCGGTGAGTGAATGCGGTGAAAGGATGTGAAAACCACAGGATGTGAAAGTTTGGATTTGTTTCTTTACACCAGGGCTTCCCAAACGGGCGTTTATGATGTGATGAATTATATTGAATGTAACATTTAAAATTAATAGATGGGGCTGCACGACATGCAATCGCGACATGATCCGCTGTATCCAGTGTCTCTGTTCACAGTACATGCAGCGAACTTCATCTCTGAGTTTAATGTGCATTCAGGAACGCACCGTTCGCTAGCTTTACTTTATTATTATTCAATTATTTGCATAATTTCCAACATTTTTGTTTGCTGAAGTTTGCAGCATTTCAGCAGTACTCCGCCAAAATAAAAGCTTGAGGATTTGGAAATGTTTACAACTCGAGGGTTTGAACGTTTGAAAGTGAAGAATTTAATACATAAATATTAATATTAGTAACGTGTAAATAAAGTCTTATGATAATATTCATTTTTCATTTTTTTATTTGCAATCCTAGTTTAAAACAGCATTTTTTCTTTATTTTTATAATTAGTTAACTTTTAATAATAATAATAATAATAATAATAATTCATCAATTGATTAAAAATATTAAAAACTATATAATATAGTATTAATAATAATATATAAACAGTAATTATGATA
>CM077183.1:3969469-4056969 GCA_039654105.1 Coreius guichenoti
CGCCGTTACTCGCCGCAGTGCTGCAAGAACAACAACAAAATTCCAAATAACATTCCAAATTGGAAACATTGTTTACCAGATTGGTAAGTTTGCGTGATGTTTTCCAAATTGGAGTTCCGGACTGTATTTGAATATTGTTTGTGCAGTTTTTGGGGCGTTTAATGTTCACCCTCGGTTTGCACTTTCCTACTCTGTGTTTTTGTCTTGTTTTCCGGTACAAATGTCAAGATACATTTGCTTGAGAAGCAAAATAAGATATTAAGAAAAAAAAAAAAAAAAAGCATCAAAATTAAAGGGTTAGTTCATCCAAAAATGAAAATTCTGTCGTTAATTCCTCCCCCTCATGTCGTTCCAAACCCGTAAGACCTTCGTTCACGTTCGGAACACAAATGAAGATATTTCTGATGAAATCCGACAGCTCTCTGACCCCTCCATAGACAGCAATTTAATGAACACTTTCAAGGCCCAGAAAGGCAGTAAAGACATCGTTAAAATAGTCCATGTGACTCCAGTGGTTCAACCTTAATGTTATGAAGCGACGAGAATAATTTTTGTGCGCAAAAACAAACAAAAATATTGACTTTATTCAACAATGTCTTCTCGTCTGTGTCAGTCTCCTACGCTGTGGACGTAGTAAATAGAGGGCAGCGCTTCCGAGTTACGTCAGAGCTACGCCGGCTTACCATTGGCCGATGCGGTTCACGTGAGCACCACGACGCATGCGTGTGATGCTGACGCAGGAGCTGGCCAACGTAAACTGTGTAGACTGACACAGACGAGAAGACATTGTTGAATAAAGTCGTTATTTTTGTTTGTTTTGCGCACAAAAAGTATTCTCGTCGCTTCATAACATTAAGGTTGAACCACTGGAGTCACATGGACTATTTTAACGATGTCTTTTCTACCTTTCCGGGCCTTGAAAGCGTTCATTAAATATCTGTCTATGGAGGGGTCAGAGAGCTCTCGGATTTCATCAAAAATATCTTCATTTGTGTTCTGAAGATGAACGAAGGTCTTACGGGTTTGGAACGACATGAGGGGGAGGAATTAACGACAGAATTTTCATTAATGGGTGAACTATCCCTTTAAGTGAGTTCTTGCTTAACGAGAAAAAAATTTCAGTTTTGTCTTTATGCAAAATATTATTTGTAGTATTTTTTTTTTTTTTTTTCTTTTGATTTTGTGGTGAAATGTCAACAAACCCCAAAATGTAAAGAGAAATTAACTTTCATTTTGCTTCTCAAGTAAATGTATCTTGATTTTTGTTTAGATATTTGTACTAGAAAACAAGGCAGAAATACTGAGGAAGACGGTGATTTTTTGCAGTGTGGGGTCCGACCTGAAGTTTATTGGCGATTGATGGGTTTTTTTGCCGGCGTGTGATTTTAAATCTCAGGGATGATTTCAGTATCACACATGCAGGATTGCATTTAAAGAGGAAGTGCTCTCTGGAAGACCGGAATGGTCTAGAACGCTCAAAAACGGAGCTACTCAAGCTAAAATGGGTTCCTCGTGTTTATGAACGAGACCAAAAAATATCTAAACACTGTGATGTGTTTCTCGCATAGCTTCCTGTGGTGGTTTCTGCTGTTCCTGCAGATGACGTGTCTGTTTGCTGTCTCACATGACACAATATCTGTACAGAATAAATTAGATTTCACAAACGTGAGCTTTGAAAACTTTTTTTCTCGAAGAAAGAAGCTTTATGATTTAGATATTTTTGAAGATATTATATTATTTAATTATGTTAGCAATAATAGCGTGAATATCACAAAAAATGTCAAGAAACCCCAAAATTTAAAGAAAAATATTTTTTTGCAAAAAAGGACCAGTTTTTATAACCATTCCTTTTTTTTCTTTTCTTTTGCATTTCGACATTATTTCATGACAGTGAAATAAATAAACAGTGTCCTGACAGGATCATTTTCATGACTGTATTATGTATAAGGTATTTTATTTATATATATATATATAATTTTTTTTTTATTTTGGTTTTGGTTTTGGGGTGAAATATGAAGAAACTCTATATTTTTGCATAAAAAGGATCCTTTTTAGGATATTATTTTCTTTATTTTTTGGCAGGGAATTTTGCATTTTGGCAATATTTCATGACAGTGATTTTAATACACACACACACACACACACACATACATACTCTATATGTTATATATATATATATATATATATATATATATATAAAATAAATTGTGTCCTGACTGTATTGCATATAAAGTATTTTTTTCCTTTCTTCTTATTATTATTATTATTATTATTTTCAAATAAGTATAAATCTGCTTAAATTTCATGCAAATAATGTCACAAATATTTATTTTGTTTATGCAAAATATAATTTCGTCTTTTTTTTTTCTGCTTGTCTTTTTGCATTTTGCCATTTTCTTCACCGTGATTTGAATACGATTTGAAAAAAAAAAAAAAAAGAGAAAAAAAAATTAAAAAATAAATAAATAAATAATAATAAAAAAAAATATATATATAATATAGTGTCCTGTGATTTTCATGACTGTGTTTCATATAAAGTACTTTCGGCATTACGATAATTAGAATATCAAGAAGAAATCTGCTTAAATGTCATGAAAATAATGTCACGAAAATGCTAAGTATAATTTCATTGTGCAAAATATAATTTCTTGTATTTTTTTCTTTTGATTTTGGGGTGATTGTGTCCTGGACATCTGATGTTTGATTGGTCTTCTAAAGGCCTCTCCTGCTGTTTTCCTGCTGTTCTCGTGGCGTTCCTGAATCTGCTGTCCTCCTCTGATTCTCAGCACGCTCTTGTATTTGTCTCTCTCTCCCTCCATTTCCTCCTTCCACTCCCTCTTTCCTGCACAGCATCCTTGGCTGTTCCTCCTCCCCCCGTCGATGTCCCGTCCCTGCCCACCTCCGGCGGACGCCCCTCTGTCCTCCCTTCCTCTTCCTCATCCTCATCTTCCTCCTCTGGGTGGAGGGGTGTGGAGGGGCCTCGGCTGATCCCCCCTCTCTTGAGGGAGCAGTCCTGGGCCGTTCACCCTCACCAGGCCTTTCTGCTCTTCTGCCTGGCCTTGGGTGAGTGGTACCTTTGACCTCTGACCTGCTTCTCTCTGCTCACTCTCTCATCTGTCTTGTCGCAATACTCCGAAGTCCGACTTTCTTTCACTCCTCCTGCAACATTTAAGCATTCTTATTGGCCGAGGACCTAGATTTTGTGAGAGGAAGTCGTTGGAAGAGTATTTAGACGAGTGTTTTTGTGTGTCTGCATGTTCTGCACCATTTGATGCCTAAAATGTGCATTAGAATTTTTCTTTTTACTCCTTTTTTTTTCCTCAAAAAAGAGCATAAAGAACGAATATTAAAGAGATTCACTTCTTTTGAGTTTACTAGACTTTTATTTTACAGTAAATAATTATAGAATTTTTTTTATCTTTTTTTTTTCAAAATTCTGTTCAGATCTTAATTTATTATTTCCGGTTGTGCTTTTGCCGCGTTTGTATTGTTGTTTGACCTGGAGACGCGAGTCTTATCCTGTAAATGGACTCTTGTGAAAGAAGTGCGTGAGAAAGCGTCCGACTGAAGGACGTTCATCAAATCACATGCACTTTCAGCACCAGTCGTGTACAGTGTAAATATATGTACATAAGAAAAAACTCAAGATGTACAAAGTTTCTTCAAATCTTTTTGCTAGAGAGCCTGAATAAATGTTTGAATTGCAAAAATGCTGTTTATTGTGTTCAGATGTGTTACTGAAGCTGTATATTATATCATGTGGTTTAAAGTGCCCCTATTATGCTATTTTAAAGGCTCCTAATTGTGTTTTGGAGTCTGCTACAATAGATTTACATGCAGTCAAGGTCAAAAAACACTTTAATTTTCTCATAATATCCATTGCAGCATCAGCTCTTTCAGTGTCTGAAACGGTTCGATGAATGATCCGGTCTCTCCGTTCTGAGAGTCCACTCTGCTAATTACAAGTTTTTAACTTGGAATATTTTGCAATTCTGACTCGATTTCTCGCAATTCCAAGTTCATGACTCGCAATTCAGACATTTTTCTTGCAATTCTGGGTTTTTAACTTGCAATTCCAAGTTAATATTTAGCAATTCTGACTTTATTTCTCTCAGTTCTGAGTTTATGACTTGCAATTCAGAAATCTTTCTTGCAAATCCAAGTTTATAACTTGCTATTCTAACTTAATTTCTAGCAATTCCGAGTTTTTAATTCTCAATTCCAAGTTCATATTTCGCAATTCTGACTTTATGGCCTGGTTTCACAGACAGGGCTTAGATTAAGCCAGGATTAGGCTTTAGTTCAATTAGGACATTTAAGTAGCTTTTATAAACGTGCCTTAGAAAAAAAAAAAAAAACATTACTGGTGTGCATCTTGAGACAAAACAATGGCAGTGACATATTTTAAGATATTTCAGTCCCGCTTTTAGTCTGCGACTAGGCTTAAGCCTTGGCTGTGAAACCGGGGGTATATCTCATAATTCTGACTTTATTTCTCACAATTCCGAGTTTATATCTCACAATTTTTACTTTATTTCTCGCAATTCTGAGTTTTTAACCCTCAATTCCAAGTTCATATTTTGCAGTTGTGATTTTTAACTCATAATTCTGACTTAATTTCTTGCAGTTCTGAGTTTATATCTTGCAATTATATTATATTATATTTTATTATAATATTTTTATTATAATAATTATTATAACTCAGAATTTTGACTTTATTTCTCGTAATTCCAGTTTATATCTCGTGTAAACTCTCAATTACGAGTTATAAAGCCTGAATTGCGAGATATAAACTCACAGTTCTGAGCAGAAAAAAGTCATAAATTTGAGATAAAGAGTTGCAATTACCTTTTATTATTTTTATTAGTATTCTGTGGTGAAAACAAGCTTCCATAGAAATGTCCTGTTGTCAACAACATGTCACAGATGCTGTAAATCCAGCCTGTATTGAACCTAGAAACATGACAACAGTATTTATTGATTTAGCTGAATGCATTTAAAAAAAAAAAAAAAAAAATCCTAAGCAAATACATGTGGTGATTTGATGTGGTTTATGATTAATATGAATGTACAGTTTGTTATGCATGTAGTATGAGAGTGTGTCTCACAAACAGCATGATCCTGCCAGGTCTGACTTGCTTTCGGTCGTGTGTTTGTATTGGAGCTCTAAATATCCTGTAGGGTCCATATGTAAGTGCAGTTTTCCTTCAGGTCCTAGAGATGTAAGTGTTGAGTGGCACATAAATGGGCGGAGACTCGAGACTCCCGTCTTTGAATACAGACGCGTCCTTTCCCATGATGCCGTGCTGGTGAGCAGCTGGCTGAAGGAAGAAGCTTTGATTGAAGACGTCCAGTATGAGTGTACAGCAGTGTCCGAAACAGGAAATGACGCTTCAAAAGTCGACCTTCGGCTCAACAGCAGAGGTAAAGCTTTTCATCCGACTGCCTTGAGGTTGTCATCTTGCCTGTAATGTGACATATGAAGGGTGTATGACGTGTTTCCTCTCAGACGAGGCCGGTGTTACTCACACAGACGTGGATCAGTGGAGAAACGCTCTGTCTGAACACAACACACTCCTGCAGGACTGGAAGAAAGCATGGGTGAGGGAAAAATCACTATGTTTTGATTTTAGAGCACATTTCCTGAAAGAAATGAAAAGATGGGAATTATCAGGTATGAAAGGTGTCTTTTGTTGACTGAACATTTTCTCTCAAATTCAGTGAACAAATTACACCAGCTGTATTATTCCTGATAATTTAAACAATATATCAGATGCTGTGCGCATGACGGTTCATATATACACTACAGATCAAATGTTTGGGGTTAGTAGGTTTTTTAAAGAAATTAATACTTTTATTAAGCTAGGATGCATTAAATTAATCAAAAGTGACTGTACAGATTAGACAGTGAACATTTATAATGTTAAGATTTCAATTTAAAATAAATGCTGTTCTTTTGAAACTATCCATCAAAGAATCCAGAAAAAAATAGTTTCATCCTCATATGAGGATCATGTGACACGAGACTGGAGTAATGATGCTGAAAATTCAGCTTTGATCACAGGAATAAATTACATTTTACTATATATTATTCACATAGAAAACAGTAATTTCAAATTGCAATAACATTTCACAATATTACTGTTTTTACTGTATTTTTGATCAAATAAATGCAGCCTTGGTGAGCAGAAGAGACTTCATTAAAAAACATTTAAAATAAACTTACCGACCCCGAACTGCTTTCGAAATGTTTTTGCACACATTTGTTCAAACCATCACTGAGCAGGAATGTGGAAGTGCCTTCATCCAGTATTTACAAAGCTGGACTAAAAATATATGCAGTATTTATTTATAATGCTTTTCCACATTTAAAATGCTGCCTCATCAGATTTAGGGTTAGTACTAAAGGTCAGTTAGATGTAGAAAATTTTCCTTAAAATAGTTTCAGTAAATACTAAACAGGCCTAAATGAAGGTGTCCCCTTTTTGTATTTATATACACTATATTGTCAAAAGTATTGGGACACCCCTCCAAATCATTGAATTCAGGTGTATAAAATCAAGCACTAGGCATGCAGACGCTTCTACAAACATTTGTGAAAGAATGGGTCGCTCTCAGGAGCTCAGTGAATTCAAGCGTGGTACCGTGATAGGTTGCCACCTGTGCAATAAGTCCATTCGTGAAATTTCCTCACTACTAAATATTCCACGGTCAACTGTTAGTGGTATTATAACAAAGTGGAAGCAGTTGGGAACAACAGCAACTGAACCACAAAGTGGTAGGCCACGTAAAATCACAGAGCGGGGTCAGCGCATGCTGAGGTACACAGTGCGCAGAAGTCGCCAACTTTCTGCAGAGTCAATAGCTACAGACCTCCAAACTTCATGTGGCCTTCAGATTAGCTCAAGAACAGTGTGTAGAGAGCTTCAAGGAATGGGTTTCCATGGCCGAGCAGCTGCATCCAAGCCTTACATCAAGTGCAATGCAAAGCGTGGGATGCAGTGGTGTAAAGCACGCTGCCACTGGACTCTAGAGCAGTGGAGACGTGTTCTCTGGAGTGACCAATCACGCTTCTCTGTCTGGCAATCCGATGGACGAGTCTGGGTTTGGCGGTTGCCAGGAGAACGGTACTTGCCTGACTGCATTGTGCCAAGTGTAAAGTTTGGTGGAGGGGGGATTATGGTGTGGGGTTGTTTTTCAGGGGTTGGGCTTGGCCCCTTAGTTCCAGTGAAAGGAACTCTTAATGCTTCAGCATACCAATACATTTTGGACAATTTCATGTTCCCAACTTTGTGGGAACAGTTTGGGGATGGCCTCTTACTGTTCCAACAGGAACGAGAGAAAAAAGACGGCAAGCACGGATGGCAGGCTGACAGGCTAGTGTAATGCTAGCGCGTTGTGTGAGCGATAATGGTTTAGATTAAAGCTAGGGATGTCAGATTAATGTGACAGATAATATCAGATTTATTATTTATAATTCTGACCTTATTACTTGCAATTCTGACTTTGTATCTCGCAATTCTGAGTTTATAACACAATTCTGACTCGATTTCTTGCAATTCCAAGTTCATGACTCGCAATTCAGACATTTTTCTTGCAATTCTGGGTTTTTAACTTACAATTCCAAGTTAATATTTAGCAATTCTGACTTTATTTCTCTCAGTTCTGAGTTTATGACTTGCAATTCAGAAATCTTTCTTGCAAATCCAAGTTTATAACTTGCTATTCTAACTTAATTTCTAGCAATTCCGAATTTTTAACTCTCAATTCCAAGTTCATATTTCGCAATTTGGACTTTATGGCCTGGTTTCACAGACAGGGCTTAGATTAAGCCAGGATTAGGCTTTAGTTCAATTAGGACAGGCCCCTTCCTGTTCCAACAGGAACGAGAGAAAAAAAGACGGCAAGCACGGATGGCAGGCTAGCAAAATGTTAGCGCGTTGTGCAAGCGATAATGGTTTAGATTAAAGCTGGCGATGTCAGACTAATGTGACAGATAATATCAGATTTATTGTGATGATTAAAATATAAACAGCAAGGAAAGATAGAGAATAGAGATTAAAACAGGGCTTATACGGAGCAAAAAACGCAATCCACTGGCAGACAGGAAACCGCTGTAATGTCAAAATAATGTCAAAATAATGTCAAAATGCCGGTCTTGGTGAGTATTCACGTAAACACAGTCAGTTACGTAAACAGTTGAGAGAGAAAACACGTGTATGTCAGGTCTTAAAGTGACAGCAGCCTAATGGTTTTCCAGACTTTGGAAAACCACTAACCACAGTGGCGGCTGAGCAAAAAAAGTTCATGTCAAGCCCTGGATATATATCAGCATCAGCATATGTTGGTGATGATGATGGTGGTGTATTTGTTGTTGATCATTGTTCTTGTCCTGTAGGAGAGCTGCGATGGGCAGGGTGTTCTCTGAACCGGGTCATTATCGCTTATCATGGCATCGTTTTCTGACTCCAGGGACGGACCCTTGGACAAGAGCACTTACACACACACACACACACACACACACACACACACACACACACACACACACACACACACACACACACACACACACATACACACACACACACACACACACACACACACTCACACACACACACTCACACACACACACTCACATCACACTTTCTGGTGTGTGGTGCTTCAGGTTCATGATGCAAACACACACACTCACAGCAGCTCCCTGTCCGTCAGCCTGTTCCTGCTCCGCGGATCAGAGATCCCATCGGCGAATGTCCAGGATTCCAGGCTGTTTAAGACAGTTGTCGAGGACGTACGCAGTGAGACAGGTGCAGACAGTGAGACGGGCCTCTGAGGCTGATGACAACTGCTTTCTATGACTGTTCGCACGCTTCTATTTGTAGCCCTTCATCCTCGAGAGCAAATGACAACGGCTCATGTTAGTGAAAGCAATATTCGTGTTTATAGTAGTCTGTTAAATACCTAAACCTCATGTTGTGTTATTGAAATAATCCAGTGTGTTTATCTAAGCAGATTTTGAATGTATATCAAGGAGGTTGCTAGATTTGTAGATTTTGCCAACACAATAAATAATATTTCTATTATTTTTCAGAGACTTTAACCATGTTTTTAAATGTATCTGTTGAACTCTGCACAGCCACAACATCTGTTTTGAGCTGTAGTTTTGTTCAAGTATCCACACCATAACAATCATGATACCATAAAACCTTAAAATACTCTATATCTGAAATCACTAATCATTCACTCACCCCATCTCTTCATTATTATATTCGAGTTGTTTGCACAACTCAAGTGAAGTTTTGTGGCTCCTCTCCATATGAAGGTCAATGCCATCCTCATCATGACCTCTGACCTCAGAGACACCGTATGATCTTCCAGAGAGTGTGTGACTGTTAACTAACCCACACAATCAGCTGCCAGTAAAAGACACATTAATCAACCCCTGCACTGCTTTTACAGCTGATCCAGACGGATGACCTCTATAGACCACACACACACACACACACACACACACACACACACACACACACACACTCACACTCTTAAAGGGATAGTTCACCCAAAAATGAAAATTCTGTCGTTAATTCCTCCCCCTCATGTCGTTCCAAACCCGTAAGACCTTCGTTCATCTTCAGAACACAAATGAAGATATTTCTGATGAAATCCGAGAGCTCTCTGATCCCTCCATAGACAGCAATTTAATGAACACTTTCAAGGCCCAGAAAGGTAGTAAAGACATCGTTAAAATAGTCCATGTGACTCCAGTGGTTCAACCTTAATGTTATGAAGCGACGAGAATAATTTTTGTGCGCAAAACAAACAAAAATAACGACTTTATTCAACAATGTCTTCTCGTCTGTGTCAGTCTCCTACGCTGTGGACGTAGTAAATAGAGGGCAGCGCTTCCGAGTTACGTCAGAGCTACGCCAGAATGCCGGCTTACCATTGGCCGATGCGGTTCACGTGAGCACCACGACGCATGCGTGTGATGCTGACGCAGGAGCTGGCCAACGTAAACTGTGTAGACTGACACAGACGAGAAGACATTGTTGAATAAAGTCGTTATTTTTGTTTGTTTTGCGCACAAAAAGTATTCTCGTCGTTCATAACATTAAGGTTGAACCACTGGAGTCACATGGACTATTTTAACGATGTCTTTACTACCTTTCTGGACCTTGAAAGTGTTCATTAAATTGCTGTCTATGGAGGGGTCAGAGAGCTCTCGGATTTCATCAGAAATATCTTCATTTGTGTTCTGAAGATGAACGAAGGTCTTACGGGTTTGGAACGACATGAGGGGGAGGAATTAACGACAGAATTTTCATTAATGGGTGAACTATCCCTTTAAGAGCCTATTAAAATCATTGTTTAAACCCCTGAACACATTTCATCACCAAAACAGTGTGGCTTTGGGAAGGTGAAGTCTCAGTCTTTATTGGTTAACATTCAACATTCTGCATAAAAATCAAAAGTGGACAGATATTGTACATACAGGTTTAATTGAAGCTTTTAAATCACATTTTCTAGATCAGCAACCAATGTTTTGAAAACTTGCATGCATACAGTAGTGTCCAAAAGTGATGTCTGGAGCAGATATTTGTTTTTTATGACCCTACAAGTTGGATTAAATCATCAAAATATATATTTTAAATATGAGGGAAGAACAAAACACTAAACCTGGTTAAGGTGTTTATCTGATAAAATTATTTGGCAAAAAAGGGCAAAGTTACAGGTTTTATTATACTATGCAAAAAAAAAAAAAAAAAACTCATAGAAAAGCCAATAGTTCACACAGCATACATTGACCACAACATAATCAGTTATTAATATTTTGTTTTTGCATGTTCATATTTTTTTTTTATCAGCATAATTTGTCATGTTTCATTGCATTATGACAAATAAAACAATTGACTCAAAGCACAACTACTCAATATACTTGCAAAAATCTTTAACATATTTTTAATAATATTTGAATCAATGGTTATAGGCCAGACATCATTTTTGGCCACTGCATGCAACATTTTAAACAGTATTGCTGCAGTTGTCAAACATTTAATGAATTAATAAATTATTTAAATTCCACAAGAAACCTTTCCTGAACCAGTGTGCGGTTTTATATTGTATATATTATTGTATAATTTTATAAATTATATATATTTATTTTCAGTGTGAAATTTGACCAGAACATGTGAATTTCACCTCGAAAGGCTTTATATGCTCCTCTATAGGATGAAGATTTAGTTTAAAAAAGAGGAACAGGAACTTTGTGATGTGTGTAAATGAGACCGTTGTGTGGTTTTATATTGTGGTTTTCAGACTCTCACCTCCTGTATTCATCAGGAGCATCCCTTGCCACATACAGGATGCGGTGGCTTCAGAAACAGGAAATGAGAGATCCAGCCACAGGTGAGGCAATTTAATGCCATTGATAAAACACAGACCTAATAAGCATCTGTAAGTTTAGTCGTCATGATCCGCAGCTTTATTATCACTGAACAGGCCTGTTTAGAGTCCAAAACTAGTGGCTTTTGTCATTTTGACAGCTATTGAAGTCTTAAATATATTTCAGGTGAGCCAGGAAGGATGTCCGGATATTTAGCAGCAACATTTAATCAAATCTTTTATAGCTGTTTTGAGAATCAAAATCGTGCTATTAGGCCTACTGTTACTGTAATGTTCCAGTCGGACCAAATAATGAAAAATGTAAAAGGTAACTAATTCAAATGTTCATTGTTTTGACCAACAAATGTAATTCCTTTAATATATTAAACACATCGCAGCTTGGCCCAAAAAGAATATCCCAACCTGCCCCCATCTACCATCATATATAGAATACATTGCCACACTGTCTGTTGTAGTAGCCTAAACCTAGTTAACAGAGAACGTTCTCAGAACTTACAAAACGTTTCTCTCAAAATTGAACAAACAGTACCATTTATAGAACGTTTGTTCAGCGTTATCTGGTCTTTGATAATGTTCTCAAAATGTTAGCACAAAAACATTTTTGTAGTTGGACGTTCGATAATGTTTTAAAATGTTTCAGAATGTTAGGAGAACATTCAAAAGTAACGTTCCAATGTATGATAAAATGGAATGTTCGCTCGTTTTGAACATTGAGAACTTTTAAAAAATAGCGTTGCATGGCCTAACTTAATTAGAACGTTAGCAAAATATTCTTAGAACATATTTTAAATGGGAAATCACTCGACTGGAAAACTGAGGTGGAGCTTTATGACCACATACAGCATGGCGATAAACAACACTAGCTGACTAAAATGCATTTTATTAAATAATGTATTTTATTATTGTATTATAATTTACATTATTCTATTCTTAAAGTAACAAATGAGGAATGCATTAAAATTGGTTTCAGCTAATTAAGTTATTCTATTGAAACAATTGTGCTTTAACAATTGAAGTGTATTTAGAATTAGCATTAGTTGCGATGTGGCGCCATCGTGTGGTGAGTTGTGCTGACAGAGGAACTACGCAGAAAACAGGCATGAGGCGGCATTTTAATTTTATTATAAAGAGCAGCAAGAATAAAATGTCAATTCTATTCTTTTTTAAAAGTAATGTTGTGATAAAAAGTGTAAACTTGTTCTTTTCTCCATATAAACCCTGTTTTTAAGAAGCACAGTTGCTGATAGTGCTGTCATTGTTGCTCTTCTATAACTACATTTTAAACAGACCGTTCAAGTTTTGTATTGCCATTTATACATCACAAGACATTTTTACAGTATACCATTGCCTTCCCTGAAGAATTAATGCAAACTAAGAATATTTATCATTTCCTAGATACACAAATTATCTCCCTTTAGCATACAGTACATCTTTTATCCCAAAAAAATTATTTGCATTGTCCTTTAATTCAGCCATAAAAACACTGATTTAAGTTTCTAAACACTGATGATGCATCACAGACTTTTATTCAACACAAAGGTTTGGCTTCACCCAGAGAGGCACTTGGGTCACATGCTTTTTTTTTCTTTTTTTTTCTTTTTTTTAAAGTTAAGAGCCCTTGAATTTTCACTGAAAAGTTCCCATAAGCCCTTGATTCTGTCCAAACATAAATCATGGTCACAGGAGTCCAGAAACGAGGTGAAGTTCTCCAGCATTTACTGAATATACCACATTCAACCACAGGAATGTTCCAGAAGAGCAGGCGACACTCGTCACTGTCATTATTTTGGTAGAGGTCTCCTAAACAGCAGAATATGAGGTTCTGGAAAAATAAATACAAAAGCAAATGTTATGTATCTTTCATATATTTGATCAAAACTTAAAGCTGCAGTCTGTAATTTTTTTTGTGTTCAAAATGAACAAAATAATGAGCGAGTGCATCATTAATCTATTTTCCAAACCGTGTTTTTGTCCTATCCTGAATCACCACGGTACACCTAGGCTATAATAAGTGTTTATATTCAGACTATTTTAGACCAGTCGGGTCGCCAACGCTGCGGAGTAGCCCAGTACCTGCTTGACCTGTCATAAACAGAGAGAAGTAGTTCCGGCTAATGTTCTTCCGCAAGACGCATGCAGTTTTGTTTATTAACCGCTAGAGCGCCAAAAGTTACGGACTGTAGCTTTAAAGGGTTAGTTCACCCAAAAATGAAAATCCTGTCATTAATTACTCACCCTCATGTCGTTCCAAACCCGTATATCTTTGGAACACAATTGAAATCTGAGAGCTTTCTGTCCCTCCATTGACAGCTACGCAACTACCACTTTGACACTTCAAAAAGTTCATAAAGAGATCGTAAAACTAATCCATATGAATTGAGCAGTTTAGTGCAAATTTTCTGAAGACACTCAATCGCTTTATACGATGAACAGATTGAATTTAGGCTTTTATTCATACATAAACATTAATCGGCGAATATAAACAGAAGCTCAATCGTACCTGCTTGACGCGCAAGAATAAACCTCAATGGTTCTAACTGTTAGATCAGGTGAAATCTCCACGTCAGAAATACGGACACCGGATCTTGTCAAAAGATATCCATTTGTCTGGTGTGTGCAACCCAGCAAAACCTGTCAACAGAAAGTCTTGTCTCAAGACTATTAACAGCCTGAGCGTTTGACTGAGAAAGCCAGAGAAGAGCCGAAGCTGGAGACAAAGTGATGATAATAAAAGAGCAGAGTTTATTGAATAATCTTAGTTGCGTATGTCTCAATGCTCAGGCTTCATGTAGATGTTGCACCACTCAAAGCTCAGACTTCATCTGGCCAGTACAATTCCAACAAGTGTTATTATACCAAGGGAAAAACAATGGAAAATTACTGCTTCACAACATCGTCTTGTGACGTTAAAAACAATCATAAGATTAAACAACAATATAAAAGAAAAAAATAATATAATATAAAAACATTAAAAAATGACAAATGAATAATAATAATAATAATAAATATAAATATAAAAACAAAGAAAAATAATCTTTAAATTAATAAAGAAAATACAACACCAATCTACGGTTGCTTTCTTACAGCAAATGAGGATCTATTGACAAATGCAATATAAATATACATAACTATGTTTTCAATGGAGTATAATGAAGCGTTCTGTTTTTATTACCTTAGAATGAGCCATTTCTATCTACATACACCGCGGGTCCCTGTACAATGAAATCGCCATTTTGCGCCGCCATGTTTCTACAGTAGCCCTAAACGGACAAACTTCTCTACAGAGCGCTAGTCACTCTCTGCTCTCTCCGACGACGACATTTTTGTCCTGTGGCGGCCATCGTAGCTTCTCTATGTGCTTCGAAAGGGAGGGGTGAGCGCTAGATGCTGGTAAAATTTACATACTGCACCTTTAAGTGATCTGACATTGGACAATAGGCTTATGGCAGTCAAGTGTCTCACAAAACAAATCAACACTCTTATGGTAACAAGAGTAAGATGAGAAACCCTCCTGAAACTGTAACTAATAAAGGTGCTTTCACCCTTATATTGATCCAAACCATGTGTCCCACTCAGAGGAGAAAAGACCATGAACTTTAACTCTTCCAGTGTTGTCTGGGATATATATAGACCACTCAGTAGCAAACACTTTATATGTTCCTCCCTGGGATGGTAACAGTATATCAAGAGCCATTTGATTTTATAAAACAACCTTCCTCATTACATTTTTCAGTTTTAAAAATTGAATTTTTGGGTCTGTGTCATGATTAAATGATGTTTCACATAATCCTCTCCTCTGACACGACTCGCATTGCCAGTAATAGATAAGCCAAATAACATCTACCTTTCCATATTTTAGAAAAGAATAGATAAGCTTTGTTACCAAGTATGTGCCATTAGACACATAATGGCTGTTTCAATTTCGCATTGTTAGAAGAATTTGGCTTAGAATTGCTTACTACGTTCTTTCCTTTAACCCTTCAGATTTCACATTAAGAGCAAACTGATAGAATCAGTACTGTTGTATGCAGGCAAATGCCATAACTATAATGTTAATGAGAATCATTTCTGTAGTGACATACACTGCTCGTAAACAGCAGTTTGTTGTCCCAAGAATAGTCAACTACCTTAAAGACACCTCTGTAAGGATGTGATATCGTCAATGGTTCAAAATTGTGCATTTGGCACCAGCTTCACACTATAATTTAGAACAACTGGAATTTCAAAAAAAAAAAATCGTGAAAATCTGTTCTTTACCACCTCGTATTGCCTGTTTTTTCTTTTTCCCTTTCCCACTTACGCCATTTGTTATCTCAACATTGAGTAATAGAATACCCTCAATAAGTTGTCTGGCAGGTTTATCATTTTGATACTAGAATTGTCAGTTTGGAATCTCTTTATGAACTTTTCGTTTTTTGGTGAACTATAAATGGCGCTTGAGATCACATGGTCAGAGATCAGCTGACTCTGGTTCAGAGCAAACACTGATGAATATGTGTGTGTGTGTGTGTGTGTGTGTGTGTGTGTGTGTGTGTGTACAGACCTGGTTCATGGATCATGTAATGCACCCATCCCAGTGACTGCTGCACGCCCAGCCTCCTCCACTCATCCTCCGACATCAGGTGGGATTTGGGCACTTGTTTGGCCAGTTCTCGCGGTAACACCACATGTCTGCCAACACAAATGACAATGAACAACATTCAATAACCTTTAATAACAAATACAGTGACAGTCATGAACATGACGCTTGAGAAGTGACGTCACTAGACTAAAAGCACACGAGAGACAATTAAATCCGTAGCTTTGTGTATAAGTTAAAACAAAACATCCCGCTCAAATATATTACATAACTTTATTAAGCAATTCATACAGATTAAATTCAACACTGATGTGAAATGAATGACATTTAAACAAACACGCCGCGACGAGGCCTTGAAGCAGCTCAAACCTCCTTACCGGTATTCATAGTGATCATCTGTGTATTTATCCGAGTAGTAGATCTGTTTATGAGCCATATTAGATTAATAAATGAAGACTGCTATATCAATATTCGGATTTATTGAACCGTGAAAGAAGGATTCGCTCAAACTCTCGCAACTTTGTAACAAATTTAACCGAAACAATTTTGAACCCGCAATTCAACCGGAGCCGCCGCTTCTGATTGGCTGAGAGAGGTCATGTGATTTTAGCCAGCGTGAGCACGTCGGAAGTGCGGGGGCGTAGGAAAGGGCGGGCGGTTGTCCTAGAAACAGATCATCGATGAGAAGTGTGCCGCTGGTTTGTGAAAATTAATTAGAATATGCGTCTGTAAATATAGAAATGTTGCATTTTTTGCCTTAGAAACCCGCTAAAGGTAAAGTGTGCAAGGTTACTACTGCATTATCATGCTATTTTGATCTCAAACAGAGTTTAAAAGCTTAAAACCTTTAAAGTTTAGTGAAAATGTTAATTTATCACCGAACCTAAACAACCAATATTAACGTTAACGTTACATCATAACATTTCACTTTTAGTACATTAAACATTTCCAGTTCACAAAGACATTTAATCGCAAAAAAATGTATTAGTTTAGGTGGTTGAGAGTGACATGATGGTGAAATATAAATACAGGGCTCAAAATTTATTTGGCTAACTATCTACAAATGTGCATTACTGTGTTTAAGAAACAAAAAAGTACAAAATGATTAATATATTGCGTTTCACTGCAGGAAACTGCCAACTACCTAAATGTAGTTAATTGCAAATTACAAACCCGATTCCAAAAAAGTTGGGACACTGTACAAATTGTGAATAAAAAAGGAATGCAATAATTTACAAATCTCATAAACTTATATTTTATTCACAATAGAATATAGATAACATATCAAATGTTGAAAGTGAGACATTTTGAAATGTCATGCCAAATATTGGCTCATTTTGGATTTCATGAGAGCTACACATTCCAAAAAAGTTGGGACAGGTAGCAATAAGAGGCCGGAAAAGTTAAATGTACATATAAGGAACAGCTGGAGGACCAATTTGCAACTTATTAGGTCAATTGGCAACATGATTGGGTATAAAAAGAGTCTCTCAGAGTGGCAGTGTCTCTCAGAAGATCAGCAGAGGATCACCAGTTCCCCCAATGCTGCAGCGGAAAATAGTGGAGCAATATCAGAAAGGAGTTTCTCAGAGAAAAATTGCAAAGAGTTTGAAGTTATCATCATCTATAGTGCATAATATCTTCCAAAGATTCAGAGAATCTGGAACAATCTCTGTACGTAAGGGTCAAGGCCAGAAAACCATACTGGATGCCCGTGATCTTCGGGCCCTTAGACGGCACTGCATCACATACAGGAATGCTACTGTAATGGAAATCACAACATGGGCTCAAGAATACTTCCAAAAAACATTGTCCGTGAACACAATCCACCGTGCCATTCGCCGTTGCCGGCTAAAACTCTATAGGTCAAAAAAGAAGCCATATCTAAACATGATCCAGAAGCGCAGGCGTTTTCTCTGGGCCAAGGCTCATTTAAAATGGACTGTGGCAAAGTGGAAAACTGTTCTGTGGTCAGACGAATCAAAATTTGAAGTTCTTTTTGGAAAACTGGGACGCCATGTCATCCGGACTAAAGAGGACAAGGACAACCCAAGTTGTTATCAGCGCTCCGTTCAGAAGCCTGCATCTCTGATGGTATGGGGTTGCATGAGTGCGTGTGGCATGGGCAGCTTACACATCTGGAAAGGCACCATCAATGCTGAAAGGTATATCCAAGTTCTAGAACAACATATGCTCCCATCCAGACGTAGTCTCTTTCAGGGAAGACCTTGCATTTTCCAACATGACAATGCCAGACCACATACTGCATCAATTACAACATCATGGCTGCGTAGAAGAAGGATCCGGGTACTGAAATGGCCAGCCTGCAGTCCAGATCTTTCACCCATAGAAAACATTTGGCGCATCATAAAGAGGAAGATGCGACAAAGAAGACCTAAGACAGTTGAGCAACTAGAAGCCTGTATTAGACAAGAATGGGACAACATTCCTATTCCTAAACTTGAGCAACTTGTCTCCTCAGTCCCCAGACGTTTGCAGACTGTTATAAAAAGAAGAGGGGATGCCACACAGTGGTAAACATGGCCTTGTCCCAACTTTTTTGAGATGTGTTGATGCCATGAAATTTAAAATCAACTTATTTTTCCCTTAAAATGATACATTTTCTCAGTTTAAACATTTGATATGTCATCTATGCTGTATTCTGAATAAAATATTGAAATTTGAAACTTCCACATCATTGCATTTTGGTTTTATTCACAATTTGTACAGTGTCCTAACTTTTTTGGAATCAGGTTTGTATTAGTGCTGTCAAATCGATTAATCTAACATAAACTTTTGTAAATATATAATGTGTGTGTATAATATATATACACTCACCTAAAGGATTATTAGGAACACCTGTTCAATTTCTCATTAATGCAATTATCTAATCAACCAATCACATGGCAGTTGCTTCAATGCATTTAGGGGTGTGGTCCTGGTCAAGACAATCTCCTGAACTCCAAACTGAATGTCAGAATGGGAAAGAAAGTTGATTTAAGCATGGCATGGTTGTTGGTGCCAGACGGGCCGGTCTGAGTATTTCACAATCTGCTCAGTTACTGGGATTTTCACGCACAACCATTTCTAGAGTTTACAAAGAATGGTGTGAAAAGGGAAAAACATCCAGTATGCGGCAGTCCTGTGGGCGAAAATGCCTTGTTGATGCTAGAGGTCAGAGGAGAATGGGCCGACTGATTCAAGCTGATAGAAGAGCAACTTTGACTGAAATAACCACTCGTTACAACCGAGGTATGCAGCAAAGCATTTGTGAAGCCACAACACGCACAACCTTGAGGCGGATGGGCTACAACAGCAGAAGACCCCACCGGGTACCACTCATCTCCACTACAAACAGGAAAAAGAGGCTACAATTTGCACAAGCTCACCAAAATTGGACAGTTGAAGACTGGAAAAATGTTGCATGGTCATTCAGATGGTAGAGACATTCAGATGGTAGAGTCAGAATTTGGCGTAAACAGAATGAGAACATGGATCCATCATGCCTTGTTACCACTGTGCAGGCTGGTGGTGGTGGTGTAATGGTGTGGGGGATGTTTTCTTGGCACACTTTAGGCCCCTTAGTGCCAATTGGGCATCGTTTAAATGCCACGGCCTACCTGAGCATTGTTTCTGACCATGTCCATCCCTTTATGACCACCATGTACCCATCCTCTGATGGCTACTTCCAGCAGGATAATGCACCATGTCACAAAGCTCGAATCATTTCAAATTGGTTTCTTGAACATGACAATGAGTTCACTGTACTAAAATGGCCCCCACAGTCACCAGATCTCAACCCAATAGAGCATCTTTGGGATGTGGTGGAACGGGAGCTTTGTGCCCTGGATGTGCATCCCACAAATCTCCATCAACTGCAAGATGCTATCCTATCAATATGGGCCAACATTTCTAAAGAATGCTTTCAGCACCTTGTTGAATCAATGCCACGTAGAATTAAGGCAGTTCTGAAGGCGAAAGGGGGTCAAACACAGTATTAGTATGGTGTTCCTAATAATCCTTTAGGTGAGTGTATGTATATGTATATATATATATATATATATATATATATATACACACACACACACACAAACCTTTATGTTTTACATTTAGGTAGTTGGCAATTTCCTGCAGTGAAACGTTTTATAAAACAACTAAAACTTACTTTACTAAAAAACTTAGTAAATTTATATACTTATATATATATATATATATATATATATATATATATATACACACACACACAAACTTTTATGTTAGATGCGATTAATCGCATTTAATCGATTTGACAGCACTAGTCATTTGCAATTAACTACATTTAGGTAGTTGGCAGTTTCCTGCAGTGTAACGTCTTATAAATCAACTAAAACTTTTATACAACACTTACTAAATTTATATACTAATATATATATATATTATTTAATATGTCTTGTATATTATAGACTAGTTTGGAGTCGACGTCATGGTTACATCATTTACAGCTGTGCGCGCATTATGGCAGAAAACAGTGATAAAAACTGGAGGAAAATGGGCTAAATCCACAGAATAAGAGAAAAAAATTATTTTTGTGCCTTTGGATGTCAGAATAGAATTCATACTTATAGAATACCGTTGTCGAAGACACTCTGTGACGTTTATGGTTGCAAGCCACAGACTGGACTGATGAAACCTGCTTAGTCTACTATTAAAACACGGATTTGATGTAAACAATATATCTACATAATATTCACATATGCATTTCATAGGGGCATAATAGCTTTGCAGTTACAGCATGAAATAATATTCAAACCTATGACGTTTTATATAGGTAACATTTAAACATAACATTTTTAGGCCTATCTCACAATTTTGACTCTTTTCTTGCAGTTGCGAGTCGACAATTCTGAGGGGGAAAAGACAACATTAAGTTTATATCTTGCAATTGTGATATTTCTTCGTAAAATTGTGAGATATATGAACTCGAAATTACCTTTTTATTGTTTTATTACGTAGCTTCCATAGAGTGCTACTGCAGAACTGTAATTTTCTGCCACCTGATAGGCTCCGCCCACAAAACACGTCATCGATGTTTGCAAACACAAAATAGGTCTATACACTAATTCTTTATGAACAAAATATGAATCTTTTACAGCACAGGACTGTTTTAGTGAGCTGCAAAAAGACAAATGGTGATTGTAAATGGGTGAAAAACTTGCTAATGATAAAATGTACACTCTCCTTTGTATATAAAAATGAAAATGAACCAAAATCCTTGATGTAGAATTTCATGTCTATAGAGTGCAATGGCGGTCTCCCCCTTTTTCAGCGGTGCTGGTTCCGGAAGTATTTTTTCATTAATTTTAAAATAGTCTTTGTTAAAGAGTTATAAGCCCTGAACCACGAGATGAATCACAACACTGCAAACTTTGATTTGAAGCAAAAACGTTTTCGAAAATCAGACAAAAAGACAAAGGTACGAGACTGTGAACTTAACGGTTTTAGTGAGAGAAAGAACTACAATCCCATGAAGCATTGAAGCATATTCAATTAAAAACGATGAAGAAATATAAAACTACTACTGTTTATTGCAAAATATTATATTTATTGTTAAGTTTATTGCAAAATATGCATATATACAAACATTTCAGTATTTTAAGAGTGTAGGGATACTTGATTACGTCATTCGCAGTGCTTCATGGGAGTGGACGGAGCTAAAGAGCTATTTTGGAGCATGTTCTACTCTCTGATTGGTAGAATCTTCTGTACAGCATTATGGGTAATGTAGTTTTTCACCAGGAATTCCAATGTTAAACAAGATTATTTTAAAAACAAGCTGAAATAATGCAGGCTGACGGCAGTAGCTTGTAGCTCACAGTAGGGCTGTCTTTAAAGGTTTACGAGTTATCATTCAAAATCAATTTCCCTATATGGAGAAAATTCGTTTTTACTTCCGGAACCCGACTGTTGAACTCTAGATTTGTGCCATTGCAGCTGTTTGAGATGAGCATTTCATCTTCACGCTCCTAAATGCAGCAGAATTTAAAAACATGTTCATGATACAGTTATGGTGACTCACACTCGGGTATTTGCATTATAGATTGTTTGCACAAAAACAAATGTTTATCTTATGTAGTGGTAACCTAGTAACACCTGAATTCCATCTTCCTGCAAACACATGTAGTGGCATGTACACCAGAATATGCAGTGCTACACCGGAAAACACTCACTCACAGCAGCCAATGGCATCCACCGGATGTGAGCTGCCAATCATTATGGCCGGCCCCCTCACCTCATTCCTGTTGCTATGCTGTCTTTGAAACTATGGTTACAGTAAAGGTTCCTGTAGGCAGCAGCGTCTCTCTCTGTATGGACTTACCGCATGTGTCTGGATGCATTCGGAGCGTTCACTCTGCTAAATACTGTGCAGTGTTACACTGAAATGTAATCTCTGTAAATCTATATGTTGTGGATATATACTTATTCTGTATTTACATTGTTTTAGATATACACATTGAAGACATGATGCACATTCAAAATTTCAGGGATCACAAACGTTGTGTATTATAAATGTGCAATTTAGTTAAACAAAGGCTCCTAGATCGCTAAACCTCACTATTAGTCACTGGACTAAACCTGGTGTTGTTTTAGCCTGCGTTTAAGAGTGACGTACCTGATATGTGTCCCAACAGACATGTGATGTGAATTTTGGACTTTGAAAGGAAAGCCTTCTGTGTTCTCTCTCTCTTTCTGTCTCTTCTAGTTTCTATACTTCCTGCTGTTTTAATGAGCATGTGTAGGAGTGAACCCGACACACTTCAGTCACGACTATGAAGATCACACACACACACACGCACATAGACACACACAGTCCGCCACCCACTATCTCTTCTCTCTCTATGTGTATAAATATAAACATGTAGAATGTCTAAAGTGCATTACATACATTTACAGTGAAGCAGTTCCATTTCCTATTTGTTTGTAATTGATTTTTTGTATTTTTCATGCTTCAGGACATTCAGGTGTGTTATGAGAGGAAGATAAACCCGATGAACTCTTTTCCACGGTGAGTAAACTGCCTGAGAACCTGTGTGGTGTTCAGAGAGATAGATGTGATGCCTATAGATAAATCCTGATCCACATAGATGTGCTCCGCTGAAGCTTATTCATTATTGAAGGTTATTGACCAGCTTTTTATATTGAATATTAATATAAAGTCAGCATGAAGTAATTGAACCCTGTTTACCTTTTCAATGCATGTTCCTGGTCTAATTTTTCTTTAATAAGTGCACCTTATTCCAATAAATCCTCTATGTGACTTCATTCTGTTATGTATAATGGCTAATTATTTTAAAATTTAAATTTAAGTCCTGTCCTATATTTTAATAAAGTGCAATGGTGGCCGCCCCCTTTTTAAGTTTTAAGTTATTTTTTCCATTCATTTCTCACATAGGAATTTTAAAATAGTCTTTGTTAAAGCGTTATGAACCAAGCCAATCAGCTACGAGGTGAATCACAACACTACAAACTTTGATTGGAAGCAAAAAAGTATTTGAAAATCGGGCAAAAAGACAAAGGTACAAGACTGTGAACTAAACAGCTTTAGTGAGAGAAAAAACTACAATCCCATGAAGCAAACGATGGAGAAATATAAAACTACTAATTTACAAATGTTGATTATATGTATAAAAACAATTTATTTTAGGTTTATTGCGAAATATGCATATATACAAACATTTCAGTATTTTGAGAGCGTAGGGAAACTTGATTACGCCATTCGCTGTGCTTCATTGGAGTGGGTGGAGCTAAAGAGCTATTTTGGAGAATGTTCGACTCTCTGATTGGTGGAATTTTCTGTACAGCATCATGGGTAATGTAGTTTTTCACCAGGAATTCTGTTGTTAAACACGATTATTTTAAATCTAAGCTGTAATAATGCAGGCTGACGGCTTCAACAGAAGCAAATATTATTGATTAACAGCCTCGTAGCTCACAGTAAGTCTGTCTTTAAAGGTTTATAAGTTCAAAATCAATTTCCTTATGGAGAAAATGATTGTTGCACTCTCTGACTATAGTTTTCTTAAATGAATCACATTATGGCAAAATGAGAAGTAAAATGGATTGCGAACAGCATTTCATGTTGTCTTTAATGATGCATGGGCAACAAGTTACACAGTGTCATAGATTTGTGGATCTAACTATTTGTGCTTTAAATCATGTGTCTTGTTGAGGACAGGTGTGCTGTTACTTTACTAAGTGATCAGATTTACTATCTTCACCTGCTGGATGATAAAACAGGTGAAAAAATACCATAGACTTGCATTGAAAGAGGAACCCAACCAGTAAGAAACCACCTAGCAGCCACTCACATCAGCCTGGCATCCTGGAGGAATCACTAACACTTTTTTTCTGCCTGTTTTTAATTTCCAGAACTGTCTTAACTAACGTACTGCATGTAAATGGCTCTGCTGGGCAGGATTCATCATGTAATTCAGTTGATTCAGTTCAGCATATGTTCTTTGATCACCCTTCATTCATATGAATGTGCAAAGTTTGCACTCAGGACACAAGGAGGGGCCAGTTTATTGGAGTGTGCAATTGATTGTTGTTTTTCTTTTCCAAAACAGGCTATGCATCCTGCCAGGAGATATTTTAGAAGCGAACAACATGGATTCAGGAGTTTAGAAGCGACGCAGCGAGCAGAATGCAGTGCTGTGGGATGAGAATGGTTTCTCCCTTCACCTGTGCTTCAAGTGGTTTGCCCCACTATTCAGCCAGCCTACCCTGAATGAGTCATCCTGCTCTTCCCTGATTGGCCGGTCGGGATCTATCCCGAGGGATTGCCGTGCAGAAAGCTGCCGAGGCCTGACTTCATTCACAGAAACGTCGGTATGCCCGTCTGCCTTTCCATTCACAGCCAGCCCAAAACATTTCCCCTGCACAGCTCCTCAGCATCCTCTCTTCCTCTCCTCAGCATCTCTTCAGCATCTCCGTGACAACACCGAGTTAGGAGCACTTATAACGCTTTTTTTTTTTGCTTGTTTGCTTTTGTCTCAGTGGAGAAGACAAATCCCTTGCTCTCTCTCTCTCTATCTCTCTCTCTCTCTCTCTCTCTCTCTGTCTTTTCTTCTTCTTTTTTTTTTCATTTCGCAGGCAGGAAAGCGAGACGCTGGGAGGGACTGCAGTGCGTTAGCCGCAGCGGTACAGGAAGCTTGTGAATGACTGCTGCTTCCCTGTCACAAGCTCTTCTGGACATTTTACATGAATGACTCTTTTTTTTTTTTGCTGCCTTAATGTCAATGGCTTCATCCCGTTGGACGCTTTTTAATGGGGCTGGGAGATCTGACATCACTATTTACGGTTGTATCCTCGCCGAATCCGGATGGCGTTTTAAGTGAGATCGAATCTCGACATTGTGTATTTGAGAGGGATGTTTAATTATTCAACAAAGCTCATTCAGGAGCAAAGCTTGGCTTGTTTTGCCTTCTGTAGGGGGAGATATTCGAGTGCTCGTGTGGATGGATTTATGCTGATGTTTTGTAGTATGTAAGGAAGAACGAACGTGACGAACAAAGAGATAAAGCCGTATTGGTCTCGTGATTTAAATTTGTGCACATTTTAAACTTGCCGTTAACAAAAGCTGGGTAGAACACGGTTGTGGGCGAAAGGTGAACGCATTCAAATATTTTTAACCCTGAGGTTATTTGCTAGATTTGTATTCATTTTTATTTCACAATGTGCAATCTTTATGCTTTCTTTTCAGTAGAGCGCCTTGCTTCTGAATGAAAGTAAAACCACAATTTTATGTATGAAAAATCAGCGCTCGCCATGCACACCGACTCAAGTTTCATTCTATGTGGCGTACATGTGATCCGACAACATGCACGGTACTCTAATGTGATTTTTGCATTGAATTATGTCAGCGAATTATGACTGTTTTAGCATCATTTTGAGTAGTTTGATTCAGAGATTCTCATTCTTTTTGACTGAGCTCGGATTTCAGTGATCTCTTTATAGCATATTTCCCATTCTGTTTATCTGTTTTCACACGGACTAAATTAAAGCAGGAGGCGTTCCTATGGACAGGGCAAATTTTGCGAATTGATTGGTTCTACCGAGCAGTAAGTGGGAGTTTTTTTGTAACGGAAAGTGCTCTGCAGTGTAGAGTGAGTCTTTTGTTGAGAAGGGTCTCTCTCTCTCTCTCTCTCTCTCTCTCTCTCTCTCTCTCGTTCTCTCTCTCTCTCGCCGAGTGAGTCATGCATGTTCAGGGATCTGCCAGGATGCGGGGAGAGAGAGAGACATCTCTTCACTAGAGATCTGTCTCTCTCTCTGCCATCTCTGGCCCTCTGTAGAGGAGTGACCTCGCGCTGCTTTTCTCTCATCGTCCTCTGTCTCCATGGATTCCGCGTTTCGTGGTTTATTTTTGGTCCCCGAGTTGCTGCTGCTGCGTGGCGTCGGATTTTCCTGACGACCACCCGCTCCCTTTCTTCAAACCCTCGAGGACGCTTTCTCAGCTCCAGCATGCAAAAGATGTGGACGGTCAGCTGGGAGTTGGATGTGTCCGTTCGTGTGTAGGCTGGCATACCGAGGGGAATGCTTCACCGTGCTAAATACAACCGATTCCGGAATGAGTCAGTGACGTCCGTCGATGAGCTTCTGCACGGTCTCTCCATGAACGCCAAGGTCTCGGCCGTCCCGCCGTCGCCGCCCGTGGGCGACCCTCCGTACGCGCCGCCAGCCGACCCCGAACCCTCTGAAGAGTCTGGAACCTTGTGCACCCTCATCAACAAAGTCTCCAACCTCAAATTCGCCAACTCCTCCGGACTGCTGGGCATCAAGGGCCTGCCGTCTGCCGTCAAGGACCTGGCCGTGTCCAAGCTCCAGGGAGGAGCGGCAGGAGGCGGCTCCGGCAGCCCAGGTTCGTCTGGCCTCCCGGCGGCCACCGCAGCGCCTCACGCCCCGCTGGAGCCCGGCTTCGTGAGCTCGGGGAAGAAGGGCAGGATGGAAGAGTCTCAGCCTGGCGGAGAGGGCTGGAGCCTGGGCGGGACGGGCGCCGCGGGCTGCGGCGGGCTGGTGAATAAGCCGTCTCGTGGATGGCTGCACTCCAGCGAAAAGATTTCCGGACCTGGAGTGACGTACGTCGTTAAGGTAAGACCCGAATCCTTTCTCTCTTCTGCATTCCCCTTCTTGTTTTTCATCAGCGTAAAGGTGGAATACAGTGTCTTCCTGTCCGTGTGCTGGTACAGAGGGATTATGTGTACGATTTGGAATAGTGTCGCCAGTTACGTTCACAACTGACCACAAAAGCACAGGCTGTTCCGCCACATACGATCCCATGCATGTTTACATGGAGGTGGGCGGTATGAACAAAATTGTATTATCTAATATATATCACAGTAACAGTATATAGAGTGATATGTTAAAAAAAAAAAATCTATGCTTTCACTATTTCTTATAATCCCTTTCTGTTCTAGCTTGCATTATTCTGGACAATGTATGAAACTTTGTATTGTGTGCACTTCTCGTGTTCTTGCCTATATATATTAATCATGTGGTCTTTAAATAATCCAGTGAATTTAAAATATCATTAGAATCTTTATCATTAGAATTTAGAATCTCATTTGATTTGTGTTCTATTTGGAACTAAATGGACTCAAATCAAAAGATGATTATGCATAACAAATGGTTGACATTTTGTAACACTTGAGTTGAAAACAAAAAAGTATCATATTATCATATTATCTAATTCATATTATCAAAACATGTGATTCAGCATCAGTTGACCAAATATGGCCAGTTGCAAATGTTGATGTTGCTCAAACTTGTGAAGATCTATATTTCCCCCTATTACATATATATATTGTATGTCATATTTATTTATATAGCACTTTATACAATACAGATGTTTCAAAGCAACTTCACAGTAATAAACAGGAAAATAACAGTTAATGATGTAAAATTCATCAATTAAAGCAGTTCTCAATTCAGTTCATTGTTGATTTAGTGTTGCTCCAATAGCAGTGTTGATGTTGTATGTAAATAAGATAAATCAGTACTGTCCGATTATAGCTGTGCAACTCTGTTTAATTATAGCATGTAGCCACATTTCTGCCATCACAGCCCTTCGTGCATGTGTTCCATAGTGTAATATTAATCTTCTCTTAGTGAGAGGAGAGAATATAGTGGTAGTGGTCCGGCTGTCCGTGCGATCGCTTATTTTTTTTACCTCCACAGATTTGATCTATTCAAATTAACTGCAAGTTTATCACATCAAAAGGGAAGTGCATGCAAATCGCGTAACCACGGCGACCGGTTACCAGACCAGGGGGATGTTGTTCCGGCTACAGTTCTGTTACTGTATCGTCTCCGGGGACCATGACGCGTTGCACGACAGGGCTGTTATTCTTGTCCACATCTATATGCAAAGACAAACATGATAACTGATCTTTGACCGTTGAAGTTTTGATTTGTGCACGTATGCCACACGTCGCCAGTGTAACACGCGTGTGGCACTTGTGTTCTGTGCATTTGATTTAAAACGCTCTCGTATATATTTATCCAGGGTTCCCATGGTCAACAACCTGGAAATATTATTTTTAAATAGTGATTTGCAGTCCTGGCCTGCAAACTCTGAAATTTGGCCTGAAATTTCTATAGTACATGTACATTTTTCTTGTATACATTAACTTTAGTAATACAGACATCATTGCCTCCTTTTATGGTTATTTCGCAGACATTTTTTGAGATGTTTGTGCATTAGTTCTAACGCATTTTAAACGTTTGCATTATAGACCACCATGCATATTGTGCACTGACAGTATCATGTATTTGAAGCGTATCATCTAGTGTGTTTACGATCATATGTTCGCAGCCTCATTGAGCTAAAGGTGACTCGGATTCATGCGGGATGAATCATACATTATTCCCTTCTAGCATTTTCCCTTCTGAATAGTCAGTTGCTGTCGAGGCAAAACACGAAACGTCGACACGATTGAATTAGATGGTGCAAACCAATGTGCAATAAAAGGGAACTAAATGTGTTTTATTTGCTCTGTTATCATTGACGAATGTCTCGCTAAGCATTTATCATGAAGAAAGTGACACAGTAAGAAAAGGACATTATTTCTATATTTCTTGTGTAAGAGTTGGTTGGTAAAAGTTGGCAGCTTCCATATAACAAACCCTTCCGGCGTGCCTTTGCAGGGCTGAATGTGTGTTATTTTTTACAGTTCACTTAGTGAGTGACCCTGTGCATGAACACACACACACACACACACACCATGCTCCATTTCACTAAAAGGACAGCTGCTGACATTGACTGGACGGGCTGCTTCTCAAACACACACTACCAGCATTCTGACAGACTACAGACTTTAGATACAGCTCTTGCTTGATTTAGAGGTTTAAGTGAAAATTTGTGCACTTAATTTATTTCTGTTAAAAGCAATAAGGCACTTGGGTCATGCCGTACTGTGAATATATAGTGCGTATTCAACATTTTTGCCAGTTTAGTGTGCCAATATGTGTGTGTGTTTGTTATTCTGTGTAGTTGTGTTGATATTTATTAAGAACCAGTGAATAGCTGGTATTTAGCAGATAACAATGTAAAAGCTTCTTTCATTCAGACAGTTTTTGCGTTACTAGTATTAGAGCTTGCTGTGTACAAACGGCACATAAAGCAATATATACTAGATAGCAAGTCTTGGCTGCTTGATTGTTTATGTCGTCGCAAAAACGTAAACTGCATTATTGCACGGCTCTATATAAAGTTTGACGTGTGTGTATATATATATATATATATATATATTAAATCCACCTTTATCCGAATACACACGGTATGCTCATGTAAAGCAATATTTTTTTATTTCGTAGCAAAATGTAACTGAGTTGCTACAAACCGTCTTTATATAAAATATAATATAATGTAAAAACTGCACATAATGTAATAAGTATTACATTATTATTATAATAAAATGTTATATAATAATTTTCTCAAAATGTAATAAAATCTTGAGCTCATAATGTAATAATATTTACATTATGAGAAAATTATTACATTATAAACTCACCCAAAACATGTCATATTTTCATTATTGTAATAGCTTTTAAAACATATAAAATATTAGTATTCCCTTACAGTACATTTTTAAATCTAAAGCCAGTCTTAAACTACCTGCGAAATGCTATTATTATTATTATTATTGTTTATTAAACATAAAGCATTGGTATTACAATAATTAAAATATTACATGTTTTTAATGTAATAAATTCATCATAATGTAAAAATTATTACATTATGAGCTCAAGGTTTTATTACGTTTTGAGAAAATGATTACATCATGAACATTTTATTACATTAATATTGTAATATTTATTACATTATGTGCAGTTATTACATTATGAGTTGATCTGCATACATACAGTATATACTCATGTAAAGCGATGTATAGAAAATCTCAATTGCTTGATTGTTAATATTGTCACGAAATGTAACTATATTATCGCCCAGCTCTAATCTCCTAAACATGACTATGATGCATGAAGATATTAAGATATTATAAACATCAACATCATGATTTTCTATAAAGCGGCTTTGAAATGTGTATTGTGTGAAGTGCTATATAAATACATTTGATTTGACTTGATTATCTTGGCATGTTACTATATAATAGCCACTTTGTCTAATACAATCAGTCAATGAGCCTCCGTCATTGTATTTGGCCAAATACTATTTGCCAAAACTTTGCAGTGACTCATCGTCCGCTTCCGGCCTCGTTTCCTTTCTGTGCTTTGAATTGCACACCAGTGAGTTCATCCGGGCAATAAAAAAAGAGGCCGCAAGGAGATAATTTTCCATAAGCCACTCGAGTAAACTTAACTCACCAGCATTCCTGGGAGAAACTGAATCTGACGCTGTTAGACCGGACAGTGGGTTAGACAGTTGTCAGGTGGGTTACTGCAGGTGAGTCATTCATTTAGTCAAGGAAAGTTGTAGTGAGACTCTCAATGAGTGAGTCATACAGCATTGAGAGATCGCTGAGGTGAGAGGCTAAAAAAAGCAAAGATGTGTTGATGAGTGATGTCACTGTTTATGCATGATGTCATCGACTGGAGAGGAAGTTACACTCATGCGTAGCTCATTTTAATACACAGCTGAAGTACAGCTGGCTGTTTTAATTATATTATAATTATATAAGGATTTTATATATTTGTATTTTTATTAATGTTATTTAAGACTTTCTTATATAGTCCATGTAGGATTTTGTGTTTGAGATGAATCTTTTTTTTTTGCTTTTGTAGTTAATCACTTTTTATTTTATTCATTTTATTTTATTGAATACTTTATGTATTTCATGTAGGGTTACGGTTTTGAGATTTTTATAGTTTAAAGAATATGAGGTAAATTATTTGAAGTTGAAGTGTGTAATTTTTCCAATGTCCTTTTTGTTTTTGCTTTTGTAGTTAATCACTTTTATTTTATTTTATTTTATTTTTGAATACTTTCTTATATAGTTCATGCAGGGTTAGGGTTTTGAGCTTTTTATAGATAAAATAATATTAGGTGAGCCCTAAAAGCTAAAGTGTGTTGTTTTTTTAGTGTCAATTTTATTTTTGCTTTTGCAGTTAATCACTTTTTATTTTATTTATTTTATTTTATTTTATTTTATTTATTGAATACTTTTTTATATACGGTAGTTCATGCAGGGTTAGGGTTTTGAGGTTTTTATAGATTAACCGATATGAATTTTGATTTTATTTTATCTTAAATTGACTGACAAAATGACAAATTTTATGCTAAAATTAAATAATTACAACATATCCATACACTCCTTACCAATAAATGTGTTCAAGTGAGTTTATGTGAAGTCATGTGATCAGATCAGACATGATAATACTGTGGTATAGTGTATATCACATCTGATGAGGGACATTGTGTGAAATTACAGTCTGTGATTTTGAGAAATTTGTTGTTTGATTGTGTGTCTGCATATGTGATTTTGGCATATCTGTGTGTTTTTTGTATGTGGATGTGTGAGTAGTCAGAAGTGATGTGTGGGTGTGAGGTTGTGTGTGTGTGTGTGTGTGTGTTCATGTTTTTCTGTCCCAGTCTTCAGTCTGAATGCACACTGACTCATGGGGACTTGTCAATGTGGAGACCTAAATTGAGGTCCACATGAGGAAACAAGCTTATAAATCATACAGAATGAGTTTTGTTGAAAATGTAAAAATGCAGATAGTTTTGTGTGATGGGTAGGTTTAGGGGTTAGGGTTAGGTCCCGCCCATACGCCTATACTCCCGCAGACTCAGTCGCAAGCACAGCTGTCAGTCATGACGTCACACCCCGGTTTTATAGCATCAAATAACTAACTAAAACCAAAGGAAAAACGAACACTTGAACATGCGTCTGCGTGATGAGAAGCATCTTTGAAAAAAAAAAGATTTTTTAGTTTGGCTCGCATCCCATTCGATTACATGGAAAGGGTTGGGTTTATTACTTTGCCTCAACAGAGGATGTGATTGGATACCTGAACTAACCAGTGGACCGATCGCATCACAGCATCTCAAATGTTGGTTTGGTCGTTCTGAAATGCTTACATCAAAATGTCTGTCATTAATTCCCTTTCCTCATACAATTGTGTTCCCAAACACCAGCATCTGAACACAAGATGACATGACAGCGTTTATTGTGTTTCATCTGTGTTTCAAGTCATTTATGATGTACGTAAAAAGAGCCTCAGTGGCTTCCCAGATTGCAGCGACTTCCATTTGTATTACAGATATTTTGCGCCAGGAAGTGATGATTGGGGATGGAAATGGTGCTTCATTCGCAAAGGTTTTATGCGATATTCCAATTTTGCACATAAGTTAAATTCGCCACGTTGGATGGAAACATAGTTACAGTTGGGTTGAATGTTATTATGGTACTTTATCACACACGGGCAATAATAACATCTAGTTTTTGAAGGAAAGATGATTATCAGCTCTTCTAATCTCATTTGTTTCCTCTTCTTTCAGTATTTGGGCTGCATTGAGGTTCTCCGGTCCATGAGATCCCTGGACTTCACCACACGGTCACAAATCACACGGTACAACAACTCTCTCTGTCTTTCTACACATGAAAACTCTTCCTCTTATGTTCTACAAGGAATTGTGGGTAATATTAGCTGAAATAGCATGCACAGATGTGCACTTCCAATAAAGAAGTATATCATATCATATCATATCATACCATATATCATACTGGCAACTTTGGTAATATTTTTAATGCAGTATGAATGGCATACTTCACACCAAGGACGATAACTATAACGATAAAGATATAGTTTTAAAAATTGTTCTAAATATAAAAGAATAGCAGAGTCCACACCACAACTATAATGGCACAGAGGAATGATTTTTTTTCCAGCTGATGAACGATTACAACATTGACAGCCAATCAGAATCCTGCTTTCAAAAGCTCGAGCATTTGACATGTATGACTATCCAATTATATCATTTATAATTTAGCCAACTGTGTTGTTTTCTATCATGAAAATTATATATATGTATATATATATATATATATAATAACCATTTTAGTTGACAACATTAATTTAATTAATAGTACATTAAGTACAACAACAACACTACTAACTTAGGGTGCAAATATCCTAATATGCTAAATATACTAATGAATATTAATAATCACAAAATAAAAAATATAATGATCTGCACTCATTTTCCTCATTTAAAAAAAATATATATATATTTTACAATTTATTTATTTTATAAATAAAATGATGTAAAAAGATTAAAAAAGAGATGCAAATATTAATTAATATTAATAATCACAAAATAAAAAAATATGATCTGCACTAATTTATACATTTTTGTAAATATTTTATTTTACAATGTATTTATTTTAAAAATAATATTATGTAAAAAGATTTTTAAAAGAAGTGCAAATATCAATGCAAGGCTCGAAATTGCTACCATTTTGAATGATTCAGCGTTTTGAACGAATCGGTTGAGTCGAAGATTCAATGACTCATTCATAAACAACTGCCTCATTCTTGAATGAATCAGCCGTTTGAACGAATCGTTTGAATGAATGACTCAATGACTCATTAAGACGGTCACTGCGCCACTCACTGGCGGTTTAGTGTCATGTTTAATAGCATCATTCTTTCCAACATTTCTTATTTGTATATTCAAAATATATTTAAAACAATCTCATAACATTATTCGATGCAATTGTAGTTTTCAGTGTAAATGATTTAATTTGATTGGCAACAGCCCTATAGTGTATTATTATTATTATAATTGAATTTATTGATCAAATTTAATAATTTAAAATGAAAGATGAAGCATACATTTAATAAGATCAGGGAAAAATGCCCTTTATAAATGTAAAAAAAAAAAAAAAAAAGCCCTCAGGGTAAATATCACAAATATGCAGATTTAAATAGGCTATGATAGAACACTGGTAAGAATATTGCTTCAGAATAAATTATATTTATAACACAAAAATACTATTTTTTTTCCAGACAAGCAACTTTTTTTATTCTGACAATTAAATGACCGATTTATTTGCACATGACACACACACACACATACACACATTTAAACATTATATAATATAATATATAAATATTTTAGTTGTGGTGCTCCTACATTTTTGCTGGTGCTCCTAACTTTTTGAAATTGGGAGCACCAGTGCTACCAAGTAAAAAAGTTAATTTCGAGCCCTGCAATGAATATTAATAATCACAAAATAAAAAAATATAATGATCTGCACTTATTTTCCTCATTTTTTAAAATATTTTATTTTACAATTTATTTATTTTATAAATAAAATTATGTAAAAAGATTTAAAAAGAGATGCAAATATCAAAGAATATTAATAATCACAAAAGAAAGAAATGTGATCTCCACTAATTTTCCTAAATTAAAAAAAAATATTTTTTCACAATTTATTTTTATTAGATTGACAAAAAAAAGAGTGAATCATGATATTTTTCATATTGTATTTTTTCTTTTGTGACTATAAAACACAACCTAAGGACTTGTCCAAATGATCTGAAAATAAATCAGACTTTCCAGTGCTACATATGAAATGATATCTAGACAATAGAGGGGGAGAGCATTTTAGTTGAGCGTGTTTGTAATGTTTCGTTTTCTCTTTTATATGATTTTTCTTATGTTTATGTATTTATAAATATTTATGTTTGTCTGTTGTTTTGCTACTAAATCACAGTTAATGGCTTTTGTACGTTGCTTTTTAGTTGCTGTACGGTTACATCACAGTTAATGGCCCCCGTGTGGCGTTACATGACTGTTATCAGCTCTTTTATGGCACTTTTATGCTTTTTTTTTTTTTCCTTTATTTGCATCCGCTGCCAAACACTCATTTATTGTTGCTAAAATGAGCGCATGAGATGTGAATGTAACCCATCCATGTGTGCTGATGAGTCATTGCGTAACATTAGTGTAGAGGCAGCAGATCGGATCCCAGCGGACGCTGCTTGTTTATTGAACGCTGGGCTGTGTGGGCCGATCCTCATACAGACGCTGGAGATGACATGTCATATCCTCTTTTCTGCCTGACTTCCTGCTCTCTCTGCTGCAGCGTTCGCACGAACACACAACCCATTCCCGACCGCTCTCTGGACACAAAGACGGGTCCAAAAATTTTGAGAGTTTGAATGTCTTATTTGAGAGCAAAGAGGAATGAACGCTTGTGATAATTAATATTTATTGTGCCTTTTGTAAAACATTTAAAAGAATCTCACAAAATCAGTCAAGAACACATGTGTAGAAAGAACTAAAAAAATATTTTAGCCTGCTTTTATATTTCTTGCATTTTGAAATTCTCATTACTGTAATTTTGAAAATCCCATTACTATAATACAGAAATATATATATATATAATAAAGTATTTATACATCATTGTAGTATTTGCTGCATTGCATTTAATTTAATTTACACTGACTTAAATGTACTACAGTAATGAGTGTTTAATGAAAATCAGCATTAATTTGAGAATGATTTAAACATTACAGTAATAGGAAAATGTGCTTAATTGCTCTGAAAATAATGTCACTGTGCAAAATAATCTTTTGGTCTTAAAAAGGCTTCATTTTCTTAATACAAAATATAATGTATGATTTTTTTTTTTTTTTTTACATTTTGTGGTAAATATGAACATTTCCATTTTTTTTAACCTTGTCAATACATATTATTTTTAGCAAATGTTTATATATTTAAAATATAAATATTTATTATATTGTTATTTATATTTAATTATTATAAATATAATAATTATTATTTATATTATTTTATTTATTTACCAAAAGTGTATTTCATTTCCTTTCAACCTTATTATTTTTAACAATTTGTTTTATATATTTAAAATGTTATATTTTTATATTTATATTTTATAAAAGTTTATATAATTTTTCTAGTTTGTGTTTCTAGTATTATTATTATATTCATATTTACATCATTTAATATCAACCATCGGCAACCCTGTTCTCTAGATATTATCATGAGCATCGGCTTTTGAAAACCCCATATCAGTGGACGACTAAAAATTATAGATTAATAAGCAACGATCTGTGGGCTGGATTCACAGAAACAGATCAAATCTATCCCAGAATGAACAGTGTTGCTTTGGTTCCAGACTGCCGCTACACTCTGACTTTTTTCACACAGCATCATTACAGTTTGCTCTCTCTGTACTTCAGAATTACTCATGTCTTTATATTTTTTGTAATTTCTCTCCACAGGGAGGCGATCAGTCTGGTGTGTGAAGCCGTCCCTGGTGCCAAAGGAGCTCTGCGCAAGAGAAAGGTAGAATGAGAGAATGTGTGGAAATAAAATAACTAAATAAGATGAACTATTAAACTGCATTCCATTCAGCTTCAAAGACGTCAAAAAAGTGAATTATCATTTTCTCCATAGGGAAATTGATTTTGAACAATAACTTATAAACATTTAAAGACAGCCCTAATGTGAGCTACGAGGTTGTTAATCGATGGTATCGATGCATTATTTTAGCCTAGTTTTAAATTGATCATGTTTAACAATGGAATTTGTGGTGAAAAATGACATTACCCATGATACTGTACAGAAAATGACACCAATCAGAGTCAAAACAAGCAAATCCCTCCAAAATATCTCTTTAGCCCCGCCCACTCCCAGGAAACACCGCAAATGACGTAATCGAGACGATTTCCCTACGCTCTTGAAATACTTAAATATTTGAATATATATATGCCTATTTTGCAATAAATTTTAAATATATTTTTATATATATATAATCAAGATTTTTAAATAAGTAGTTTTATATTTCTCCATCGTTTTTAATTCGATTATGCTGTTTGCAATGCTTCATGGGATTGTGGCTCTTTCCCTCACTAAAACCGTTAAGTTCACAGTCGTATACCTTTGTCTTTTTCAATTTTCAAATACTTTTTCGCTTCAAATCAAAGTTTATAGTGTTGTGATTCACCTCGTAGCTGGTTGGTTTGGTTCATGGCTCATAACTCTTTAACAAAGACTATTTTAAAATCCCTATGGGAGAAATGAGTGGAAAAAATACTTCCGGAACCAACGCCGCTGGAAAAGTGGGCGGCCACGGTTGCGCTCTATAGAAAGCCTCTTAAAGTCGGACTTCCAACTTGGAAACTCCACAAGTCTGGGTCTGGTTTGTGTTGCAATCATTAAATATGTTTGCTAATTTGATGCTTTCAACTGCAGTACTCTCAGCTCATACCATTTCTAAATCTATTCCACGTAATTCTGCATATTTTCCCTGAAAGATCAGCACAGAAAAGTCTGCAGATTTTGTCTGAGCCTGCATATGAGTAATTATCTCCATTGTTGTCTTAGAAAATGGTCAGTTTTCATGGAAAATAATATTTTGATGGTGCAGACATGTTGATAAAGGCATGTCAGGTTGAAGCAAACACTGAATTACGTTGAGTTTAATTAAAAAACACCAGAGACAAACAGAGAGAGTTAGAGATTATTGCACATGACAACAGGAAGCGGTCAGGAGAGGGAGGTTATAGGTGCAGATCAAGAAAAATAAGATGCAAAAAAAAAAAGAGAGAAAGAAAAGACCAAAAGAGGAGCATCAGAAGGTTTGGAGTGAGATAAAGACAGTTAGAGATCAAATAAAGGCTGGAGAAAGAGAAATGGCATTCTGCAGTGTGTGTGTGTGTGTGTGTGTGTGTGTGTGTGTGTGTGTGTGTGTGTGTGTGTGTGTGTGTGTGTGTGTGTGTGTGTGTGTGTGTGTGTGTGTGTGTGGGCATACTGTTAGCACGGTGACTCATTCTGTGCTGAGCAGCAGTAATCAGGCCTCCTGCCTCCTGCTGCGCGTGTGTGCGTGATGCACGTTTGCTGCAAGGATTGCAGCCGTGGAAAGGGACGTGTCCGCTTTCAAATGAACAGACGTGTGTGTGGGGATTTTAGGGAACCTTTAAAGCGTGCTGTGCTGTATGTACCGATTTAATGACACGACATTGGATCGGTTGAGCACACAAACACAGAATGATGCAATTCATGTGTGAATTTTTTTTTTTTTTCCTTTTTAATTTTCTTCCATTTTGTAATATGAATGAAGACTGTAGTGATTTGAATTGAATTTCAATTTAGTGTGTATGAGAGAACTGCATTTTTTAATAGGCAAAGCGTTTGCAGCAAAATAAATTAGTAAAATAAATTTTAAAAAAAATAGTACAAATGGAATATCAATATAATAAAAATTAATAAAATATTAAATAAATATAAAAAATAAAATATTAATTCAGAACATATTTAAATAAAAATGTAGAATAAAAATTAATCAAATATAAAATAAAATATAGAAAATAAAGTGTTATTATCCAATAAAATACTATTGTAGTTTTTTTTAATAATTTGAATTTTTTTTTTTTTTTTTGTTATTTTTATTTTTCATTCATTCATTCATTTTTCACTTTAATTTTAGTTCAATTTTCTTTTCTTTTTTTAAATGTCTGTAGTTTTTATTAATTTCTATTTCAGTTTTAGTTATTTTAGTACTTCAAAAATATATATTTGTAGTATTTTATTTTATTTCAGTTAACATTTATTTTATTTCAAGCAACAAATTTTTTTTTATGGTTATAGTTTTAGTTAACTATAATAACCCTGAATCATTCAGAACATATTTAAATAAAAATGTATAATAAAAATTAATACAATTTAAAATAAAAATATTGAAACATAAAATCAAATCAAATAATAATTCAGAACATATTTAAATACAAATTAAATAAAATAATAAAAATAAATATTTTGTTTTAAAATATTAAAACAATAATAATAATTCCAGTGTTATTATCTAATGAAATACTATTGGTTTTTTTTTTTATAATTTGAATTAGTTTTTATTTGTCTGTTATTTTTATTTTCCATAATTATTAAAATTTTAGTTCAAATTTTAAGTTTTTGTAATTTGTAAGTTTTTATAAAAAAAATTGTAAAAAAAAATGTTTTAGTTTTAGTTAACTAGCTATATTTTACATACAGTGGGGAGAACAAGTATTTGATACACTGCCGATTTTGCAGGTTTTCCTACTTACAAAGCATGTAGAGGTCTGTAATTTTTATCATAGGTACACTTCAACTGTGAGAGACGGAATCTAAAACAAAAATCCAGAAAATCACATTGTATGATTTTTAAATAATTCATTTGCATTTTATTGCATGACATAAGTATTTGATCACCTACCAACCAGTAAGAATTCCGGCTCTCACAGACCTGTTAGTTTTTCTTTAAGAAGCCCTCCTGTTCTCCACTCATTACCTGTATTAACTGCACCTGTTTGAACTTGTTACCTGTATAAAAGACACCTGTCCACACACTCAATCAAACAGACTCCAACCTCTCCACAATGGCCAAGACCAGAGAGCTGTGTAAGGACATCAGGGATAAAATTGTAGACCTGCACAAGGCTGGGATGGGCTACAGGACAATAGGCAAGCAGCTTGGTGAGAAGGCAACAACTGTTGGCGCAATTATTAGAAAATGGAAGAAGTTCAAGATAACGGGCAATCTCCCTCGGTCTGGGGCACCATGCAAGATCTCACCTCGTGGGGCATCAATGATCATGAGGAAAGTGAGGGATCAGCCCAGAACTACACGGCAGGACCTGGTCAATGACCTGAAGAGAGCTGGGACCACAGTCTCAAAGAAAACCATTAGTAACACACTACGCCGTCATGGATTAAAATCCTGCAGCGCATGCAAGGTCCCCCTGCTCAAGCCAGCGCATGTCCAGGCCCATCTGAAGTTTGCCAATGACCATCTGGATGATCCAGAGGAGGAATGGGAGAAGGTCATGTGGTCTGATGAGACAAAAATAGAGCTTTTTGGTCTAAACTCCACTCGCCATGTTTGGAGGAAGAAGAAGGATGAGTACAACCCCAAGAACACCATCCCAGCCGTGAAGCATGGAGGTGGAAACATCATTCTTTGGGGATGCTTTTCTGCAAAGGGGACAGGACGACTGCACCGTATTGAGGGGAGGATGGATGGGGCCATGTATCGCAAGATCTTGGCCAACAACCTCCTTCCCTCAGTAAGAGCATTGAAGATGGGTCGTGACTGGGTCTTCCAGCATGACAACGACCTGAAACACACAGCCAGGGCAACTAAGGAGTGGCTCCGTAAGAAGCATCTCAAGGTCCTGGAGTGGCCTAGCCAGTCTCCAGACCTGAACCCAATAGAAAATCTTTGGAGGGAGCTGAAAGTCCGTATTGCCCAGCGACAGCCCCGAAACCTGAAGGATCTGGAGAAGTTCTGTATGGAGGAGTGGGCCAAAATCCCTGCTGCAGTGTGTGCAAACCTGGTCAAGAACTACAGGAAACGTATGATCTCTGTAATTGCAAACAAAGGTTTCTGTACCAAATATTAAGTTCTGCTTTTCTGATGTATCGAATACTTATGTCATGCAATAAAATGCAAATTAATTACTTAAAAATCATACAATGTGATTTTCTGGATTTTTGTTTTAGATGCCGTCTCTCACAGTTGAAGAGTACCTTTGATAAAAATTACAGACCTCTACATGCTTTGTAAGTGGGCAAACCTGCAAAATCGGCAGTGTATCAAATACTTGTTCTCTCCACTGTATGTACATACATATTTAAATAAAAAATAAAAATATTGAAACAAAATTAAATCAAATAATGTGGAACATGATTTTTGGACAATTCACTGTGGATGAAGCTACTATTCAGTGCAAGACAAATAATTATCAAGTCTCTACACCAGACGCGAGCGACAAAACAGAACCCATTATAATCAGTGACGCTGTCTACACTGGATGCGGCGCTACAGAACAGAACCCATTATAATCAGTGACGCTGTCTACACTGGATGCGGCGCGACAGAACAGAACCCATTCTAATCAGTGACGCTGTCTACACTGGATGTGGTGCGACAAAACAGAACCCATTATAATCAGTGACGCTGTCTACACTGGAAGTGGCGCGACAAAACAGAACCCATTATAATCAGTGACGCTGTCTACGTTGGATGTGGCGCGACAGAACAGAACCCATTATAATCAGTGACGCTGTCTACACTGGATGTGGCGAGACATGAAGCGACACAACAAATTCCCGACAGCAAACTGATGCCCCATTAAATTTCTGACGTACTTCAGATACAAACATCAAATGGATTTGCATCGGTCGCTTTGTCGCATCTGGTGTAGACACGGTGTAAGAAATTAGCAATCATCACATATTGCAATTAGGAAATTAAGAAGAAATTAAGAAGGATAGTCTGAATGTGTCGCTCTCTCTTTCAGCCTCCCTCGAAACTTCTCTCCAGTATTTTGGGCAAGAGTAACCTGCAGTTTGCTGGTATGAGTATCAATCTCAACATCTCCACCAGTAGTTTAAACCTGATGACACCGGACTCCAAACAGGTACAAAAACACACACACTTACTGTATCTCTCTCTCTCTCTCTCTCTCTCTCTCTCTCTCTCTCTCTCTCAATGAAGTGTTTTATTGCAGATGAATGATGCTCCTTCCTGTTTCCACAGATAATAGCCAATCATCACATGCAGTCCATATCCTTTGCCTCCGGTGGAGATCCGGTAAGACTTCACAACATCACACCAGTGATTCATTCTTCAGCTGACGCTCGGTCTCACAACACTTTATTGCAAATCTCAGAGCGCTCTGGGAAAAAATTAAGGTGTTTAGGGGCACATCGAATAAAATGACTTTTTCCACCCCCTTTCTGTTTATGAATGAACTTATGACTGGCTGGTTTCTGTATACTAGTTGTTTATGAGATCAAATTGCTGAATATTGAATAAATATTGATATGTTAATGAGCTCATTGTTGTGATGTCATAATCATGACAATTTCATGAACGAGTCATTTTTGCAGTTTTTATTAGCTAAATGTGGGTGCTCATGTTAATAGTTCTTACTTGTAAATGAATTTGAATTTTTTCCCATTTGTAATGTGCAAATGTGGGCAGTGCAAATGTTAACTCTTTCCCTGCCAGCGTTTTTTTTTTTTTTTTTTTTTTTGTCAGCCACCGCCAGCACTTTTGATCATTTTCACAAAAGTTTCATGGCCCCCAGAATATTTTGTTGTATGAATATCTGAACATGCAATATATCAAAAAAAAGAACAGACCCTCTGTTTTATTCTACCTTCATGGATTCCTTTTTTATCAACACTTGAATGTGGATAAGTTTCATAAAAAAAGCAACATGCTGAGAAAATCACGTTTTTCTCAAAGACTACGTCTGGATCAGATTCAGAGCGATGATCAAACACAGATGGAGTAGATGGAGTCCATCAACACCCCCAAAGCTTCACAGTCCTATAGCTCGTCCTGAGTCAACATTTCATTCAGTAACATTAGGCAGTTTTGATTTATATGCTGTTTAATGTTGATGATCGCGTTATTTAATATCGCTTGTTTCTGCATCTTCACATGTGTTTTGATCCAGAGATTCTGTACTCTTTCAGGAGATGTGTCATAGCGCACCCTAGCGTATAACAGTAAACACACGGAAAACCGGAAAATGTTGTCAGTGGCGGGGAAAGAGTCAATGAGCTCATAGATGTGATGTCATAGTCATGACAATTGACAAATGAGTCATTTCTGCAGTTTAGTTTCAGTCTGTGCAGACTGGGGAGGGGATGAGTTGTACAAATACATGAAACTCCTATTTCAGGGGAGCAAAAAATATCCTGTTCTCCATTATATGACACTTTTAAAGAAACATGCTCATAAAAGCATTAGCTCAGTTTAGGTTTGAATCATTCTCTCTGTCTTCTGTCAACAGGACACGACTGATTACGTCGCTTATGTAGCGAAAGATCCTGTTAACCGGAGAGGTATTACTGCCGTCTTTTCCCTTTGTTGTGCGCTCTGATGATTTGTGTGTCATTTTTTGGATGTTAAAGTACTTTCTCATATCCATGTTAACGTTCGGAGACAACTCCCAAGTAATCCATGCTTATGTTGAGAGTAACTGTTTGTTTGAGAGTGTCTGACCTAACATTCATACATAACATTCACAATGGTGGTTGGTGCAGAATTGACGATGCTCTTGTTGGTCAACCACACTTTTAGCTCTACGGCTCCTGAGGGCCATTTCATTGTGTTTACCATGCTGGGCCGCCCTGTAGCGCTACATTCACAAACAAGCGTGATTGATCAGTCCGCCACGGCTGCATTTAGCATCAAAAAATCAATTTCTCTGGCTGTTATATCTTCCTCTCTTTTCATTTCATGGATCTTTTAACTTCCTGTCAGCGCAGAGGCCACGTTTTAAAACTCTTGTTGTACTTTCTAATGCATTTTTGATGTTGTCAGAGGAAAGATCGCGTAATGAACACTTTCCAGCGGAGTGAGTCAGCAAATCGGCATCCGTTTCGCCATCTGCTGATATCTAAAACTTCAGCATGCGTGCGTGTCTTATGTTTGTGTGTGTACCTGCATGTGTGTTTCATGTATTTTGATTAATAAAAAACATGTTCATGTCACAGTTCACCCTAAAATTACAAGTAAATTGAGAAATTTTATTTTGCGCAAGGAAAATAAAGTCTGCTTTCCACTTTGACATTATTTTCATGACAATTAAACACATTTTTACTGTAATGCAGGGTTTTTTTGGTGAAAGAACTGCAGGTGGTTTTTGTGAGTTAATGAAAAGCTAATTATTTATTAAATTAATTTAATAACTATTAGCTTAATTATTATTAAATAATAATACATTTAATCATAAAAAATGTAACCGTTTAAATAAATCATTTTAAAATAAAACACTTAGAAATATTTTGTTTACTTGCATGTCATGTGACAATTAATCAACATCAGAAAACCGTAAAAACATGCAAATGTGTTGTTAAATGATTTAAATATTTTGTAAAAATAAAAAAAGAATAAAAAATCTCTCACTTCGAGTAAATATTTAAAAATAAAAAAGAATAAAAAATCTCTCACTTTGAGTAAATATTTAAAAATTAAAAAAATAATAAAAAATCTCTCATTTCGAGTAAATATTTAATTTTTTTTAAAAAGAATAAAAAAATCTCTCACTTCGAGTAAATATTTAAAAAATTTAAAAAATAATAAAAATATCTCACTTCGAGTAAATATTTAAAAATTATTAAAAAAAATCTCACTTCGAGTAAATATTTAAAAATTAAAAACAATAAAAAAAATCTCTCACTTTGAGTAAATATTTAAAATACATATAATGTGAAACCACCAGATTACAACTGGGATTCAGAATTCTTTTAAAAAAATATTTATTATATTTATTTATTTATTAAATGTTTATAATATATTTATGTATATATATCACTCTCATTAAGTTTATTATTGTAATAGTATTTTTATTTTTTTTTGTACTGCAATATAATTATTTTTATTTTAAATGAACATATAGGCAGAACATCAAATGCTACATGATGTACAAAAGCATCACAATTTAAAAATCTTTTTTTTTTTCGCATTACTCTAAAGTCAAAAAATAGTCACTGCAAAAAAATGTACTGATCCTTAATTGTCTATGTTTTCTTTTCATTTGTTTTTTGGGGTGAAGTATGACCCAGACATGTTCTTCACAGGTTTCGTGAGATTCATCCTGACCGTGTGTTGTTTTCTAGCATGTCATATTCTGGAGTGCTCCGACGGTCTGGCTCAGGATGTGATCAGTACGATCGGTCAGGCGTTCGACCTGCGCTTTCAGCTCTATTTGCAGTGTCCTTCCAGCAAACCCTCATCCATGCACGACAAGTGAGTCCACATGAACACCTTCAGGATTCTGAGCCGGAGGCTGCTTCTACAGCTCATTTATCCTCTCTTTAGGGTTATGAGTATGGACGAGCCCCCGTGGACGGAGGAAGGGGAGGAGTCCGCCGATCATCACTACTACAACAGCATTCCCGGCAAGATGCCGCCACCAGGAGGCTTCATTGATGCTAGACTGACCAATCAGACGCAAGACAGCAGCCAGGTCTGCAGCACTAATCACCCACCCACACTCATGCGCTATTTATACCAGCTGACAGGAAGTGATCTGACCGGTGATCAATAGTCACTCAAGATCAGTTCTTTCTGTAATTTGTGTTTTGGTAAATAATGAGAGTAAAGGATAATGCTGTGATGAAGTTTCCATAAAACACAGTATTTACTTCTGTAGAATAAAATAATCAAGTCATTAAAATGAATCGAGGGAATATTTTAAATTAAGGGAACCAAACATATCTGATATTAATGGTAAATTTACTTAATTTTTTTTTTAATTCTATTTTTATTAAAATTTTGTTATAATATTGAAACGACTGACACAAAATACAGAACAATTCCAACTGTCCCACTGCAAAATATATAATAATTAAATTAAAATAATAAATAAGTAAATATTAAATAGTGTTATAATATCGAAAGCAGCAACACAAAGTATAGAACAATTCCAACTTTCCCACTCCAAAATATATAATAATTAAATCAAAATAAATAAATAAATATTATATTATATTTTGTTATAATATCAAAATGGCAACTTTCCCACTCCAAAATATATAATAATTAGATTAAAATAAATAAATAAACGTTATATTTTGTTATAATATTAAAAGAAACAACACAAAATACAGAACAATTCAAACTGTCCCACTCCAAAATGTATAATTCAATTAATATAATAAATACATTTAAAAAAAATAAAAGTAAAAATAAAAACGACATAAGAAAATTACTTAAGTTACAGTTATCACTACAGTATTAGTTATTGTTTAAAAAACTCACATTCCACATGATCTGCTTTTTAACAACTTGTATAAATGTTGACATTAGTGTATGACTTCCTGTAGTGTGTTTCCTGTCTGTCAGTGAATGTGACTCCACCACGTCAGTGACGACGAGAAGGTGTTTCATTATTGTTGTTGATGACTCATATGCTGTCCACACAGGGTGCTGGAGTCGACCAGACATACTACCAGGGCCGACCCATGTTCATCCAACAAGGTACAATTCACTGTTATTTTCACATTTAGACGGAGTTAAAGAGACACCCAAAAGCCCTCATGCCATGACACAAAAGAAGATATTTTGAAGAATGTCACCACTGTTTTTTTGTCCAAAATTTTGACACTTTTCAAAATATCTTCTTTTGTTTTTCTGTCTGTGCTTCTCATTTAGGGTCCTGTGACATATACAGTCTCCCTGAGGTCAAAGGTCAAGCCCCTAAAGCAGGAGAAGTCCCCACGTACGTGAACACGCAGCACATTGACACGCAGGTGTTGGCCGCCCTGCAGGGAGAGTCAGAGACGGCGTCCGATTCGGGCACGACCGGGTCAGCTAAAGACAGCCCGAGGAAGGACCTCTTTGACATGAGTAAGAGTTTACAGTGAATTCATTCTTTACAGTGGTGTATGTTTTACAGCCCCATAAAAATGCAGTTCATATCACAAAACAGTTTCAGTTTAATTAGATCTGTGCATTCGGTCTTAAAGTGACAGCATCCTAATTTACCTGCTGTCATCTGTGTCCTTTAATATTCAATCACTGATTATTTGCGCGACTTCAAAAAGCTTGAGAACTTTTGATTTATTACTTAGGGGTCATTCAGGTCATGTCTTTTGCACGCTTAGGATCGTTATTTTAAATGTTGACAATAGAGAGTGATGTTTTTTCCAGGCGACGAAAACACCCCAACATTTCAGAATGCCATAAACGCACCACAGGTCATGTGACAAGAACCAACCAATCAGCTTCACCCTCACCCTTTTGTAACAACATTGAAAGCTCAGCCAAAATTGATTTTTTTTTTCTCTTCTCTATAAATAAATCTAGTCACACAGCTACTGCAAATGATTTTTGCAAAGGATCACACTCCTCGTTTGAATATTAAATATCTTCTGATTGTCACATCATTGTCAGCAGTTTTACTGTAGATGATTAAAATGGAAAACGAGACAACAAAAGCACCTTAATTTAGTCAGAAATGTTTCATTGAAGTATCTAATGAAGCCTGTTTGTGCCAAGTCAAATGTATTTATATAGCGCTTTTCACATTGTTTCAAATCAGCTGTACAGAAAATAACGTTAATGTTTATAATATATTAATTCTAATCTGCTAAATGCGACTCTTAGTTACATTTTGCAACGTTATAAACACTCAAGCAGTTGAGATTTGCTGTATAGTAGGCTATATATTGCTTTCTGTGGCCACGTTCACACACCAGCAGAATACGGTTGTCAGTCCTGTATTTGAGTCCTTAAATAATATAATATTCCCCATAATAATATTCATAGATTCAAGATTCATGTGATGTGGTTGTGTATGATTTGACAATAGAGGACAGACTATACACTGGTCAAAATCAGGCCGACTCCCTGAATTTTTTTAAACATGTTTGAAAATTATTGGTAATTCCTCTCACACAGTGCGAACTGCGACCATACGAACATCAACAATTTCCACGCGATTTCTCCTGAGAGAAAAAAATCGCCTGCAAGCTTGTACGAAATCGCACAGTGTGTGCCCGGCTTAAGTTGCTGATTGAACGGGACGTTTCGAGACGTTTCGAGGTTGCAAAGACTAGTCTACTTTAATACTCTGCCATGACGCTTTAAGCTTGACGTCGGCTAGTCGCTGGTCATGGCCTGTAGAGGGGGAAACAGGATAAGAAATCTTTGAAGTCCACTTTTACGCTCCGTTTCCAACAATTAAAATGACAAATAAATGCATATGCCTCTACTCCGAGAGCGCTCCACAAGATATGTTTGATTATATCATCTGGATGCTCAATATTGATCGGGTGAATGCACGTTTTAAACAGCTTATTGTACACGTAAGTTAATCGTCATTCTAAACTAATGCACTGCTTCATTGTAACGCACACACATAGCACACAGAGAATCATTCAATAGTGCAGAAATGCATTGTCAACACTGTTCTGTGATTTATCTTAGAAACTGAAAAATTCTAGCATATATTTCTGAGTAACTAAAACCCACAGCTTCACTATTAGTAGAGAGACGCTTCCAGGTAGAATTAATTCACATGCAATCGCTCTCTCTCTCACTAATGCATTCATAAAAATGTGATCTTTACTGTAACTTTATCTGTATCTGATTTAGAACAAGCAGAAATCTGTGAGAAATATAACGACCAAAAGAACTGATCAATATAAGCTGTTGTGTAGGAGTAATAACCTTGTGAACAGCGCTGTGTCATGCCATAACTGTGCACAAGAAAACCCGCGTTCAGTCTCAGCTCGAGGTTCAGGCTAATTTTTTCATTAACGACGTCATCAGCGACTAGTCAGCGTGACTTTAATCACATAAATGTCGACTTAAAAAAATCTGTTCAACCGCTATAAGTAAATGCTGTTATCAATCCCAAAAATAGTGTGATAGTGTGACGTAGCTTGTGAGTATATACTGCATGTATGTGGATAAAGTTACTAATCAGTACGTGTTCTCATGCCCTCAGAGCCGTTTGAGGATGCCATCATGACTCAATCTCCAGCTCCGCCCCCTTCAGCCTCAGAACTACATAAAGCGGCATCCGTCGATAACTCCAGTCCTCTGCTGATGCGAGCGGCCGCCCTGAGAGCTCAGGAGGAGCTGGAGGACCAGACGTGGTATCATGGAGAGATGAGCCGCCGTCAGGCTGAGAAACTGCTGCTCCACGACGGCGACTTCCTGGTGCGGAAGAGCGCCACAAACCCGGGGTCGTACGTGCTGACGGGGATGCACAACGGCCTGGCCAAACACCTACTGCTGGTCGATCCAGAGGGAACGGTGAGAGTGAGCTGATACCTATTAGTTGACCAAATGTTAGTCGATGAGAAGAGGCTTGGTCGACCAAATTTTAATTAGTCAGTTGGTCACAGAAAAAAAAGTAATGCAGTCCGACGGTAATCCATGTGGTAATTATGTCAGGCAGGAAATCCAAACATTCATCGACCTCAAACATGGCTTATCATTTGAAACATATATAAGTAGTAGCCTAACGTTAGCCACTTTCCAAGGCTGCTCGCTCTAACCTTAACCTAGATAAATGTGTGCTATTGTTAGGCGCATATCCAAGTGTTCATGTGAAGTGTGCATGAAAGCTAAATTAGTACAGCGCTTAATGTATGACAACATGCATTTCCCTCTATAGGCGCATCCACTGTACTGCGATGAGAGTTAGCCTCTCCAACTTCATTAAAACTTTTCATACATATTCATAATCATTACTTTTGCAGATGCACTGTGGCACTTATTTATATTTTAAAGGCTCATTATTATGGTTTAGTACACTGCCCGGCCAAAAAAAGCCGGATCATTGGTCATCGTGGATCATTATTGCAGTGATTATGATGTTTCTAGCATGTTATATGTTCGGCAACAGTTCTTCTAATCCTAATTGATGGAGTGTGTAGCTTTTCATTTCTTAAACAACCATGTAGGAAGACGCATCATGGCCATATTCCAGGATGACAATGTCAAGATTCATCAGGCTCAGATTGTGAAAGAATGGTTGTGAGGGAGCATGAAGGATCATTTTCACACATGAATTGGCACCTCTTAAATTCATTAGCCGCTTTTCCATTGTCGGGCCAGTCTGAGCCAGGGCTAACAATATGCCGGGCGAGGCCAATAGCCTCGGACCTCAAGCACAAAGGCCAAAATCAAGTTGCGTTTCCACTGTCGGACCAGTAGTCCCACAGCGCTACCCTAAAACCCACCCTTAACACATCTCCATAGAACGACGTCACACAACACCACCATTTCACCAGCTGAATGAAAACTAGCTAGATCACAAAATGAGCATGACAGAAGCAAACGTTTGGTCTTTACTTAAAGACTCAAGATTCCAGCATCAATATTTGACCTGTGTTTTACAAAAAACAGTGACAGTAATTTATTAATTTAAGTCAGGAGTGCACATCAATCATGCTGAATTAAACTGGTATTTACCATTTCACATAAAAAGAGAGCACACACACCTATTCGGTTGCACCTGCTTCCATTTATTTACTATTACAGGAATGCACAAAACAACTCCTATTTCTATTAATTTTCCACAAAACTGTGCGATTTGAGGAGATTTGAGCGATCTCTCCCGTCTCAATATCCTTTCAGCCAGAGCAACAGAGGGAGCTCACAAGGAGAAAACAGGATTTATGAGTTATACCAAAGTCTTTGGTTATACGACTTAACCGGAGTGACATATTTGCAGATGCATTAGTTCGGTATCAACAAAGGCACAGGATTGATAAAACATGAAACCAAATAAATACATGATTATAATTTCCATAAACGTATATTTATTACAAGTAGCCTTTAGCATAGCATGTAAATATATTCCTGCCTCATATGGTGATCAGAATCCCCATCGGATCGCAATCGGAAGCTATTTCAAACACTCGCTGGTGTCTGAAAGTGAGTTTTGAGCTGAAAATTGTTTAAAATGTCTTAAATGTTGAGGTTAGCTGTTAGCCTGATATAATAACATGGGAAATGAGCAGCGGTGTTGACCCTCACCTGACTCCTGGTAAACTCCGCCTTTGTTAATGGCCACTCCTCAAGTCCCAGTTGGCCCGCTTTGGACAAACAAACAAAAATTCGGCGGGACAAAAAAACCCTGGCCATTGGCCTCAATGAAGCCCCAACAAGGCCCGATCAAGACCTGGAAGTGACAGTGGAATATGGCCATGATGCGTCTTCCTACATGGTTGTTTAAGAAATGAAAAGCTACACACTCCATCAGTTAGGGTTAGAAGAACTGTTGCCAAACATATAACATGCTAGAAACATCATAATCACTGCAATAATGATCCAATCATAGTCTCTCAAGCATTTGCCTATTTAAATCCAAACAGCAACTTTTTGGGCCAGGCATTATATTTCATTGTAATGTAGAACAATGCTAGCAATGTTACATATAATATTCTTTCTCAGCCCTGAAACTCAAACCATTTGCTGATGCTTCCTTTCCCCCCCCCACCTCAGATGAACAACAACACATGACATATTACACTGTCATTATTTATTTAGCAAAAATAAAGTCAAGATGGAAAAGCCATGGGTGACAAAGTTAGGACACCCTATCATTCAATTGCCTGTAGATCCACTATTAGCAGCAATAACTTGAAGTAATCATTTTCTGCATGATTTATCAGTCTCTCACATAATTCTGGAGGAATTTTGGTCCCGTTGCTTCAGTTTATTGAGGTTTGTGGGCATTTGTTTATGCACAGCTCTTGTCACAGCATTTCAGTCAGGATGAGGTCTGGACTTCGACTGGGCCATTGCAACACCTTTATTCTTTTCTTTTTCAGCCATTCTGTTGTAGATTTGCTGGTGATCTTCGGATCATTGTCCGGTTGCATGACCCAATTTTAGCCAAGCTTTAGCTGTCGGACAGATGGTCTCACATTTGACTCTAGAATACTTTGGTATACTGAGGAGCTCATGGTCGACTCAATAACTGTGAGGTGCCCAGGTCCTGTGGCTACAAAACAAGCCCAAAATCATCACCCCTCCACCAGCATGCTTAACTTTTGGTATGAGGTGTTTGTGCTGATATGCTTTTTTGGTTTTCACCAAACGTGGCGCTGTGCATTATGGCCAAACATCTCCACTTTGGTCTCGTCTGTCCAAAGGACATTGTTTTAGAAGTCTTGAGGTTTGTTCAGATGCAACTTTGCAAACCTAAGCTGTGCTGCCATGTTTTTTTAGAGAGAAGAGGCTTTCTCCTGGCAACCCTTCCAAAAATGCCATACTTGACCCATTTTTTCTAATTGTACTGTCATGAACTTTAACATTTAACATGTTAACTGAGGCCTGTAGAGTCTGAGGTGTAGTTCTTGGGTTGTCTGCAATTTTTCTGAGCGTTTTCTGATCTTGGGGTGAATTTGCTGGGACGTCCACTCATGGGAATATTGGTGTCTGTTTTGAATGTCTTCCACTTGTGAATAATCTTCCTCACTGTAGAATGATGGACTTCAAATGGTTTGGAAATAGCCTTGAAACCCTTCGCAAATTGATGGCAGCAACAATTGCTTTTCTAAGATCATTGCTGATGTCTTTCCTCCTTGGCATTGTGTTAACACACACCTGAATGCTCCAGACCAGCAAACTGCCAGAACTTCAGCTTTCACAGAGGTGATCACACTTGCTGATGATCAGTTAATCAAAGGCATTTGATTAGCAGTGCCTGGCCGTTACTTACCCTCTTAATTCCTGTTAACAGTAAGGGTGTCCTAACTTTGTCACCCATGGCTTTTCCATTTTGGTTTTATTTTTGCTAAATAAATAATGACACGGTGTGATATGTCATGTGTTGTTGTTCATCTGAGGTTTTATTTTCCAAATTAAGACCTGCCAAGGACCAGATGATTTTTTTTTATTATGTCCTGATACAGAAAACCATGGAATTCAATAGGGTGTCCTAACATTTTCACATGACTGTATATATTTAAGTAATTCAATTAATATCATAAACATGTGACTATTCGATTAATGGCTTAAATGAACGACTACCAGTAGACTAGAAAAATCTTTGGTTGACCGCAGCTCTTCTATTCACCTAGTCAATTCCATAAAGCCTGTAAAAGATGTTGCTAGAGTGTCATTTTATCCATGAGAATGAGTTGGAAAATTGTTATATATGTATATATAGTATTTCTTAAAAGGCTACTCCGAGCATTGATGTCAGAAATATCTAATCTCATATGAAAGCAAATACAGCGGGTTCAAACGTCTCTAGAGCAGCAGAGAAAATGCTTCTGTTTTGGGTTCTTTTGTAGTTTAATCAAACATTGAAGATGAATGTACAACATTTGGAGTGAAAAGTTGAGAAGTCAGATGAGTCACATGATCAGTTTAATTAGTCGCATAGAAATACTGCAATGTATCTTAATTTTACATCATAACTTTTCCAAATCCTAAAACATTTTAACTCCAGAAATCCCATATTTCCTCAGGATGAATTGATCTCTTCTGCTCACCAAGGCTGCATTTATTTGATCAAAAACACAGTAAAAAATGTGAAATATTATTACAAAATAAAATAGCTGTTTTCGATTTGAATATATATTAAAATGTAATTTATTCCTGTGATCAAAGCTGAATTTTCAGCATCATTACTCCAGTCTTCAGTGTCACATGATCCTTCAGAAATCATTCTAATATGAAAACAGTTGTGCTGCTTTATATATCTGTGCAAACTGTGATATACATTTTTAAGGATTCTTTCACAAGTTCAACATTATATTCAGTTTAATGCATCCTTGCTGAACGTTTAAACATGTCTTTCAGTCATGTGTGCTTAAACTTTCAAATCAAATTTGTCTCCTCAAGGTTCGGACGAAAGATCACATATTCGAGAGCATAAGCCACCTGATTGGCCATCACCGTGACAACAACCTGCCAATCGTCTCGGCAGGAAGCGAACTGTGTTTGAAGCAGCCGGTGGAAAGAAAACAGTGACGACGCCTGAAAACACGTGGGAGGGGTCACGGCGCTGCTCTTTTACGAAAACAAACTTTCCGTCGGTGAACATGTGACGGCTGTCAAACTGCTTGACTGTGACGACGGAGGACAGCGTTTTTAGATAACGACGGACGCATTTAGTTTGGATGATGCGGAGGCGCTCTCGCCGAAAGAGGAATCAATCCCGATTTATAGAACTGATACAGTTATTTTATTGCGCTGGTTGAGAATCTATATTTTTGAAGAAGACGCTGATGGATTTCGGACAGCCGTTGTAAACGCAAGTCTCCAAGAGGGATGAGAGGAAAAAGTATTTTAGAATAAAAAAGTTTTAGTTTTGTCTATCAAGCACAACCGGATTTTAATGTTCGTTGGTAAGGGATAGAAGGAAGACAAATATTTGAGAAAAGGAAAAAAGCTGTTTAAATTGACCTATTTTAGGAGTTTGTCCTTTACTGCAGCTAGTGTGCCAGATCATTTGGTAGCTTCTATCGAATCACTGTTGATTATGCTTTTCAGAGGGAAGATGACATGAATGTGTTTGCTTTAACAGAAACCACACTCCGACATGCTGCACGTACACACACCACGACCAAAACACGCGCGCACACACACGGCTTTAAAGTACCTACATTTTTGTATGACGTTGAAACCTGTGGCACTCGCATGACTTAACTTAATTGTACTTGTGGTCATTGTTGGTAGCATCCAGAGCCCCAGTGGAGGTGCTTTTGTGTATGCTCACAATGTAAAATATTTATGCTTTCCCAGTATTCATTGAGCTTAGCTCCTTCTTTAAACGTGTCAGAGGTGTGTAGTCGCTCGGTTCGGGGCTTACTTTATACCTTGGATGTTTCTATCAGTTATGACTTTCATGGTTTGACTGTGGGCTTCACAAATTATTCTTCTGATGATTATTTTCAATTAAACGGTTCTAAGTGAATAGCACAATCAATGCTTTTTGGTCTGGTGTGGTTTTGCACAGTCTAATTACTGGATGAACTGGAATATTACTGGATTTTTCACCGTTTTAGCCACATGCTTACATTTATTACACCGTAAACATGCATTTAGTTTTGTCTTTTAAATCCACATTTCAGATAAATGAAATTTGCATCTGATACAACTACTAATTAGATAATATCGCGCATAAGGGTGCGTCTCATAAAAATGTCAAGAAATTGATATCAAAATCAACAGAAAAAACACAAAATTATATTTTTGTCAAATAAAATGAAGCTTAATTGTCATGATAATAATGCTTCATTTGTTTATGCTGAACATAATTTATTATTTTCTTCTTTTTTGGCAGAATGAAATATGAGATTCACCCTTAAATTCACTTAAATTGTGATATGCATTGCTATTAAATCGTTTTTTAGCCTAGAATGATGCGAAGGCCTGTGTGCAGTTTCATATATGCTCAACTGTGGATCTTTTTTCTTTCTCGAAATAGGCCATTTTAAAATGATTGTTGTTATTGTTTGCATTCTTGCATCATTTTGAATATTGTCACTCTCACACAAACACAACACACGATATTTATGTATTGACATTTGTCACATTAAACTCTGGAAATATTAATTTGGAGGAACAGGATGAATGATATTATAGAAAATAATTTATTTTACATTTATTTTAAATTATTTACATTTAATTAATTCTTTTTTAAATATTAAAATGAGAAAATAATCTAATTTTAATATTTAAAAAAGAATTAAATTAAAAGTTTGAAATTATTTAATTTTACATATATTTTAAATTATTTACATTTAATATAAACTTTTTTAAATATTAAAATGAGAAAAAATAATCTCTATATATATATTTAGTTTTCAATAATTTTATTTTGCATTTATTTTTATTTATATTTTAATTCTTTTTTAAATATTAAAATGAGAAAATCTCATATATATTTAGTTTTAAATTATTTTATTTTGCATTAATTTTTTTATTTACATTTAATTGAATTTTTTTAATAATCCTATATATATTGGTATGTATGTACGTGTGTATGTATATAGTTTTAAATTATTATTTTACAATTATTTTAAATATTAAAATGAGAAACATCTCATACTTCATAGTTTCACTGCAAATTTACAGCACAAAATAAAATCATTACTTTAACATGTGCATATTTTTGTTGATAAATATTATATCACCCTCTATTTTGCGAGTCAAAGTTGCATTATTCTATTCAACACTAAAGTGCAGTTCATGATATATCAACAGGTTTTGAAAAGAAAGCCTAGTTCAGCTTCATGACACCAACTATAACTCTTTAAATGCTGTTTTAAATGCAGTGGATTGTAGATTATTTCAGTGAGAAATTTGCATTTCAAGTGATTCTGAACACAACATGCATTCACAGATTTCTAGTCTGCGAAATGACTAAAGGATTTTTCCAGTGGTGGCAACTTTCCCCATTTAAACTGCCAAATCCCAGCAGATTTTCACTGAACTTTGCAGAGTCTGTTTCATATGTTTATCTAAATGACTAATGTTAGGGAAAGATGTTCTGTTACATTATACATATTAAACTGACTCCAACTAAACAGTGGTGGTTTTACTGTTTTTGTAACGCTGCAACAAAACTCTCTCTTATTTAGACTGCTCCAAGTTATTCATTTCCAAAAAATAACATAGAAATTCAAAATTGATTTGCAAAACAAGTTGTGTTAAGGAAAACGTGCCTTTTATTTGTCCTCTCATGCTTTTCTCTTTAAAGTACAGAAGTCAAAGCTCATCTGCGCTCTCTGATCTCATTCCCCTTCAGCTGTGAGCGTTTCCCATGATGCTCAGAAGATCACAGGTGACAAAATCCAACATACGAAAGCCCAAACTGTGTTTGCTTGTATGACTTATTCCTATTCTTTATGATTGGTGGCAATAAAACAATCAATGTGTACTCTTTGGTTACTTTGGTTATTCCGGTGAATATCACAGAATCATATTTCAAATCAAATTCAAGAGAAATAACCAAGAAATTATGTTTTGCATCAAGAAAATTAATATTTTTCATTGAGATAATACAATCTGCATTAGCATAAAAATTTCATTCTCATTACTGTACTTTGAATGTAATTGAGGAATGTAAATCATGGTATTATTTGTTATTTATGCTGATGTAAATTCTTTGAGGTTTTTATATATATATATGCTTTATTGTGTGCTTTAATATGCACCAATGTTTAAAAGTGCACTTAAAGGTGCAGTGTGTAACTTTTAGCGGCATCTAGCGGTGAGGTTGTGAATTGTAATCACCCACGCTCACCCCTCCCTTTCGGCGCATAGAGAAGCTACGGTGGCCGACACAGGACAAAAATGTCATTGTCAGAGACAGCAGAGATTGACTAGCGCTCTGTCAGTGTTGCCAACTTAGCGACTTATTTAGCGACTTTTCAGACACCTTTAGCGACTTTTTTAAAAAAGTGACTAGCGACAAATCTAGCGACTTTTTGGACAAATGTCAGTTACTTTACAAATGTCGCCAGTACTGTCCTGCGAGCGCGAGGTCTTGCTTACCCCCTTACGTCACACCTCTCTCTGCGTCTACCCTGTTCAGTGAATGGCTGAGAGGAGCAGCAGCGCATGCCGTTGAACGCACAAATCAGCTGACAGACGTGAATGAGCGGGCTGCACACAGTGTTGCCACGGATTTATCACTTATCTGCTTCCTTTGTTTTATATTTAAAGAATTTAGTTTGACCCGTTATGATTTACATTCTTCTCTTGTGCTTATCACTTACATTACTCACTATCAGAGCTTTAGTTCATCCAGTATCTGACCTCTCTCAATTCAGATTATTTTAAACATAAAGATTTCGTCATTCACTATATCATACTCGTTTTATTGTATGACAAAAAGATATAGGAAATGAGAACGTCTTTATTGGACAGTCGGCTATATTATTTTAAAATACGGATTAGGAGAGAAAACACATTAGACAGGTAGAACGCAAGTACGACGTGATGAGGTCACGGATATGCTAATTGATGCATGACATCATCTAGCGACATTTAGCGACTTCTTGGGCAGGCTTTAGCTACTTTCCTTGGAAAATAGTTGGCAACACTGCGCTCTGTAGAGAAGTTTGTCCGTTTAGGGCTACTGTAGAAACATGACTGCGCAAAATGGCGACTTCACTGTAAGGGGACCCGCGGTGTGTGTAGATAGAAATGGCTCATTCTAAGGTAATAAAAACATAACGGTTCATTATGTAAGGTCTTTATACTACACTGAAAACATAGTTATGTATATTATATTGCATTTCTGTCAATAGATCCTCATAAATACTACACACTGAACCTTTAAAAAGTAAATATGAAAGTTTTATAAGTCCTATATACACTAAAAAAAAAAAAAAGTTGTTTTTTTTTCTACCCAAATTCTGGGTTGAGCCTTTTGGGTCATTTTTTTTGGTTATTTATCTCGGGCTTTTTGTGACCTCTTCAGGAGAGAGCAGTACAGCTCCATCAAATTGGTCCATGTCTTCGGTAAAATACAGGTTTGTGTAGATTATCTATAAAATCGTTATTGTGCTGTATATCGTTTAATTTTATGCAAAGCAACATACAGGGGCGCGATGCGAGTCACCTAAACGAGTGTCGCGTCTGTCTTTTCGCGTGATGGAAACGCCTGATGCCTTGCATAAAGTTTTATGATTTTATTAAAAAAGATACAGAATATAAATACTTGTTCAAATATGTTCTCAGAACTGTACACTGATTGTTTATGGACAGGTTATGGAGTCAGTCACAGCATATTTCGGCTACGAGAGAAACGCAGGGCGGCGGTCTGAAGTTAGAAGTTCCCCCGCTGATCATGACACAAGCTCCGGCACGAGATCCAGCGCCGTTACGGTGGAAACGGGACAACAGAAACTGGTCGATTACACTTGAATAACTTATAAATGTTTAATTTTTACTTCCAATATTTGTTAAACGAGGCTAAATGATAGCAATATGTACTAAAACTATATTAAATATACTATACTGTAAAATATGATCGAGAATAAAGGAATTATCAGGCAAGCCAGTGGTTGTCGAGTATTTAAAAAAAGTTTAGAGGATTTAAGTTAATCCGTAGACATTCATTCATGTATGAAGTAAAAAATAATAATAATAAAAAAGCAATTAAGTTATAGTAAAAATGAATCAGCTATGCTGGGTTAAATAAACAACCCAGTTTGCTGTGTAAAATTAACCCAACATGTGTTATGTCCTATATTTATGCAGCTCTTGGGTTGAAAACAACCCAAATTGGGTTGTTTTTAACCCAGTGTTGGCATGCACTAATGCTGAATTGATATACTGTATATTCAATGCTCATGCCCATTAGAGTTTAGCTTGTCCTGCTTGCATGTGTCCAGCAGATGGCACAAGTGCAGTATTATTATCAATCTTACACAGACCCACAAACTTGGAACTACATGCTGTACCATAAACAGCTGTACTGGTTTAAGGCATTATGCTTTTAATCTTAAAATACATTTACAGCAGCCTACATTTACTCCATACAAACAGATCTTGTGCGATTGTTCTTTTTAGTCCTTTTAGATATGTTACAATTAAGTTATATCAACAACCTATATACAATATGTCGTATAGACTAAAGTGTGACACATGCTAGTATACAATATCAACACCTGGGTATACAGATCATTAAACATAGCACAATATAAATACTGTCAATGTTTATATAATTGTCAAATTAGTTTTGCATGTCCCGTCTGTACAGATGAACTGAGAGCTGTATCGGTTAGAATCGTGAGGTTGGGATCTGTTCTGTTATACACTATCTTAGTACATTAGAACTGCTTTCCACTAGCTGACTTTGGGTCAATATGCACTTAACATGTGCTGATGCTTTATTGTGCACTTTAGTATGCAACAATGTTTTAAAGTGCACTTAAAAAGTGCATACTAAAGTTCTATACCATGCACTAATGCTGTAGTGTGTATTTTAGTAAACACACTGAGTGCTTTAGCTTTTGTTAGGACTCGGTAGGTTGATTTTTGTGTGTCGCGTGTATTTAGTTTTCACGTGACGTCGCACCTTATAGGAATGCCCACCTGGAGGACAAAATAGGGCTTTCCTCCACTGCACACCCGTTATTTTATCAGGTTTGTAATAAGTATTAAGACAGTGATATTAAGACCAAAGTCAGTATACACTTCATTGGTGATGAACCCAGAACAAGAATGCATATTGCAATATTTATTATAAATGATTTATCCATGCACATAATTCTTTTTTTTTTTTTTTTTCATTCATGTGCCTCATTATCTTTTATCTTTAATCAAAATGGCTTCCCCTCCCTCTTGCAGTGACATCTCTTCTCTGATGACAAGGGCGGGGCAACCTGTCAATCACATGAGATCCACCAATAGCAAACCACAACCATCCAATCAATTCCCCAATCAAGCCCCGCCCTACATTTGTTCTTGTTTGAGAAGCCGTTTCATGCCGACTTGAATAATTTGATAATAAATATTAGTTTGCAATATCAAGATGCATAACAAGCTGTTTTGTACAGCTAAAAATGACTGGAAGACACCGGAAGCCTCGCACATTCAAGTTACACATTTTCAATAAGGTGTATAAATAAATTTGATCTTTTAATATCACTGTCTTAGTGCATTATGGCACGCTACGTGTTTTTCAAATTAAGGCCAGATTTACTAACAGCTTGCGCCAGCGCAAACCCTCTTTTGGTGTTAAAAACCACTGTCAGGATTTACTAAAGACACGCAGTGAAAAACTAGCGCTGAAAAGGCGTGGACAGGGTTATTTTTGCAGCTGATCTTATTGCATATGCATTTGTAGGAGTTTCTCTTTCAGACGCAGTATTTATGGGAGGAGAGTATTTAAATAAATCATGCAAGGTTTGGGCTCATCAATTTACTGGTATTTGTGCCCTTATTTACCGCCCAAAAAATGCATGTCTTAAAGGTGCGGTATGTAAGAATGAAAGCTAGTGGTTGAAATGGGTACTGCAGTCCAAATTCTAAACGTTCTCACGCGGGTTGCCAGTTTGAGGACACGCAACAGAAGTGAGCGCAATTGACAATGGAAGGCAAGGAGACTTGCACACTGTAAGTTGATGAGTTGATTTATTGATTTATGACAAAGTCCCTTTAAGACAAGTAATTTCACTTGGCGGCCATCTTTGAAACGCCTCTCGGGCTTGCAAGTGCAGTTCCTATCTCTTTGAATGGGGAAACATCACATTCTCCAAAACTGTTCGCCAAGCTTATGATTAAATTTCCTATTTGAAATCACCAATGAAATCTGACAACAACTGCCTCATAAATTTGGTTTATAAACGCTCGAATCATGACAAAAAAAGGCATTTTTCAGCCTGGACAAAGCGAATGCGCATGCACAGTCCTAAACACGCGTCTCAGAACACAGCCTGTTTCTATAGGTACCGGAGCTTCTAACGGGAGCTGCAGTGACACGATGACTTTACTAATCAACGATTGGCTCTTTCATTTAGAAGGCAGGGCTTCGCCATATTGGGCGTTACACTTTCTCCCATTCATAAGTAATGGAGTGCAGTCTTCCTATATATAAAGTCTTTGGTTATGATAAGTTGATATCGCGTTTTAATATACTCCCGCTCAGAGATTTTTAGATGGGTGCGGAGGCTTTTTTTAGGTCGGGTAGAATCTGCGATTTCTGACCCAGTTTGTTTGCAAGCTTCCATGGGGTGGCAAAATACTATTGGGTAAACTGGCAACGTCGGTATCACACAGACCAAAACAAAACCAGTAGAACACATGGCTGTAGCATTGATTTTCTGAGAAACAAGTAGGTGTATTTAGCATGTTTCCTACATATCTGTAAGCATATTATGGTATTTTTATGCTTTAGTACAGTCAAAAACTTACATACAGCACCTTTAAACCAGACGCTAATTTGCGCTGCTCTTGGTAGATTGCGTTGGTCATTATCTCAAGCTAATTTACCCTGTTTAGTAAATCTGGCCCTACATGTTTGAATTAGAATGTCCTGTTGTTTTTAGCGATACTGCAGCGGGTGCTGTATAAGTATCGCAAGTGCCCATAACTTCACATATCTTTGTGAGTTAAATATTTAAAACATGGAAATTTGACAGGCCTGTGCTGCAGTTTTTGCCCTCCAGTTCTCCGCTACAGTCACGTGCCTGAAAACTATGAATGGATGGCGTCTGGGTTTTCTTGTTCAGCCGCCCGCGGGCAATTCGAGCTAGATTTGCTCCTGCTAGGGTCCGTGTTCTGCTTGCACCCCACAACGCCGTCCCGCACCAAACAGGCGCATACAAGCTTGTAAAATGCCCTTCGCATTTCCCTGCTGGCCAGCGTGTAGATGACGGGATTCATGGCGGAGTTCAAGACGGCCAGGGCGATGAACCAATCTGCTTTGAGCAGAACCGGGCAACTCCTTGGCTCGCAGGCCACGTCGACGAGGAGGAGCACGAAGATGGGTGTCCAGCAGGCGATGAAGACGCCCACCACGATGCTGACGGTCCGCAGGAGGGCCATGGAGCGCTCGCAGTTGCTGTGCTTGGTGACTTTGCGGCTGCTGCTCTTGACGAGGATGTAAATGCGGGCGTAGAGGACGGAGATGGCCAGCAGCAGAGATATGAAGATGGTGATGCAGAACGCCACATAGCTCTTGCTGTAGAGAGGTAAGATGGTCGAGCACTGCGGAAGATTCTCCAGACAGTTCCAGCCCAAAATGGGCAGAGCTCCCAGCGTGACGGCGATCAGCCAACACGTGCCTATTAGCAGAAACACCCGGTAGTTTTTGTTTGCATCATAAGGCCTCATTTTTATCATAGTGAGATGCCGCTCAATCGCAATCGCCAGCAGGCTGAAGATAGAAGCGCCCAGGGCTACAAACATACTTCCTTCACGAACAAACCACTCGACTGGAGACAAGTGTAACGTCCGCTTTCCTGACATCAGCAAGTTTACTATGTAGACCACACCGGCCAATAGGTCACATAAAGCCAGGTTGGCAATAAAAAAGTACATCCGGTTATGAAATTTGTGGTTTTTCCAAATCGCCACCAGCACTATTAAGTTCTCCAAGATGATGAGGCTGCAAATGACCAAAAACGCCACCGTTTTGGGGTCCATCGGCGCCCCTTGGGTTTCATTGCGATTGTCTAGTTTCCCTGTGTAATTGTAATGCATGAAAATGTGTTGATTAATCATTGCAGCGCCTCCAGCAGATGGGGATGATGATGAAAATGAAGCCGCTCGGTCCGGACAGGAGGGGATCGTACAGGTAAGACGGGTCACGGCTGGGTGTTGGTGAGCGGGTTTACAGCGTTCTTCAGGGTCTCCGGTCAATCACCACCCTCTACTGTCATGTCGGTGGCACACATCTCCCTGTGGAGTGAACCAGATGTGCTTTAAACTCAGCTTGAACTCAAAATTACTCTGGTCTTAAAGGGATAGTTCACCCAAAAATGAAAAAAATAATATAACTCAACATCATGTTATTAAACCCATATTTCGTTCATCTTTGAAACACAAATAAAGATATTTTAAATTAAATCTGAGAGATTTCTGTTCCTCCATTGACAGCTACACAACTACCATTTCGTCTATCAAAAAGTTCATAAAAAGATCGTAAAACATCCATATGTGGTTTAGTTCACATTTGGATTAATTTCACGATCTCTTTTTGAAGCATCAGTTGCGTAGCTGTTAATGGAGCAGAAATCTCCCAGATTTCATTTAAAATATCTTCATTTGTTTTCTGAAGATTAATGAAAGTCTTACGATTAGCAACAACATGAGAATGAGTAATTAATGACAGAATTGTCATTTTTGGGTGAACTATCCCTTTAATGTGAATTATTCCTTGTTAGCTCATTTTATCAATCTCTCTTATTTTTCAAGAGCATCCCTTTCATGGTCCAGTCAGTTCCTTCATTTTGTTTCAATCACATGTTTCATGAAAACCACGCTGACTTTAGCACGGCAGGAACAACAGATGTTTTTATAATGCCTGAAGTCCATGACGACAGTAAAGAATTAAGATGACTATCAAGCATAAATTATCATTGTAGCTGTACAAAAAGTATAGTGGTACTACTTACTATATATACACGTACTATAGATACATATGCTAAATGATTATATAAATGTACCACTGCCTTACTTCAATGTACTACCGTTCAAGTTTGGAGCCTGTATTTTGTAATGGTTTTGAGAGAAGTCTCTTCTGCTCATCAAGGCTGCATCTATTTGATCAAAAATACAGTAAAATCAGAAATATTGTGAAATATTATTACAATTTAAAATAATTGTTTTCTATGTAAATATATTGTAAAATGTAATTTATTCCTGTGATCAAAGCTGAATTTTCAGCATCATTACTCCAGTCTTCAGTGTCACATGATCCTTCAGAAATCATTCTGATATCCTCAAATCAAACATTTCTTATTATCAATGTGCTGCTTCATATTTTTTTGGAACCGTGATACATGTTTTCAGGATTCTTTGATGAATAGAAAGTTCAAAAGAACAGCATAAATTTAAAATAGATATGTTTTATGTGTTCTTTCTGAATAAAAGTATGAATTTCTTCTTACTGAACCCAAACTTTTGAACGGTATCGGATTTCAAATAAACACTTGTACTACCCTTGTAGAAAGTCAATCTTAAACTTATAGTTGCTTCTTGGAAATATAAATATAATATATATAAACTGGTCATTAGCTGGTGCAGCAGGTTATATGGTGGGTGGTTAGCCAGCTACTGACCAGCTATCCATATCATTCTTCAAGCTCCATAACACAAAAGCCATCATAAGCTAAACTTTCCAACATGCTACTAATATAACATAAGTATTGCATGCACAACATTTAATATTATAATATGATCCACTGTTCTATTATTTGTTTGCACTAAACTCGTAGTGGTGTGCATGAGTTTTTAAAAGCATAACAAAATACATTCCCAAAAAGTCTCATGGAAACGTTTAAATATCTAAAAGTCTTTAAGCACCTGACAAATAGTTTGAAACGAGTTTTTGCTTACTCACCATCAGATATCACGAACCGCAAAGTTTCTTCACTGAGACCCATCCGTGTCTTGTTTTGTTTAAGGGAGAGCTGCTATATTTCCATCTTCAATCGTCACAAGTTCAGACCTCAGTAAAGTGACTGTGCGCGTGCAGCAGAGCGCACTGACTGCGCGTAATGGAAGAAAGTCCTTTATCACAACCGCATGTCTGCTGCTCTTTTCCTGCGGTATGTCTGACAGACAGTCCAGCCCACGACACACCTCCCCACCCTCCACAAGACGAAAGCCTTTCGGATACAGTCTACTATATTAAATAGGAAACAAGACTTGTTCTTCTAGTATTCTAGTATTTCCTCTTTAAAAAACGGAAGAACTGAATAAACAATATATATATATTTTTTTTTTTTGCTGAATTTGCTTATACTGTAACAAAACTTTAACTTAAATAACTACAAATGGCCAAATTGTGCTCTAACAGCGCTCGTCAGTGTCAAGATGATGAGATGGCCAATCAAATAAAAGAAGGCGGGGCTTGTTCATAGTCAGAATTTAACGGTCATCAGATTTTAACGGTCGGAGAGTGTGAGGTAAGATGTAATTAATTATTTAATAACTGACAAGGATAAATGACCGAACTATATTGTGATGCAAACTACTCAACGTTTTTGTCAAATTTAGCCGTTTTGAATCGAAAATACGCGATTAATATAATTCGTAACTGAATGTGACGAGATACTACGCCGCTTTGTGTTTTCAACAATATGGACGCATTCAGTCTTATTCGTATGCCTTATTTAAAATAGGCATGTGCGCAACGACTAATTTCATAAACGTTTAAACTAAAATTTTGCAACGAGTCATCGGACCACACAGGCCAGCCTTCGCTCCCCACGTGCATCAATGAGCCTTGGCCGCCCATGACCATGATATTTTTGAGATTGTTCTGAATCTTTTATAGTTCTGAATCTTAAACTGGCAGTAAAATAAATGGCCACTTTGAAATAAGATGTAGAATGAGTTAATATTTAGTCATTTATAATTTGAAAAAATTGTCAATTTTTTTTCTGCTTCAATGAAAATAGTTTCAAGAGAAGCCATAGCAACAAGCTTTTTTCTTATTGGATCGCTGCACAGCCAATCAAATCTGAGGACCAGAACTAAGCCAATTAAAAACACAATAGAAGACTCATCATGCCTGAGGAATGTTAGACCTGATGAGAAACAAACAAACAAAAAAACATTTAAAGATCTACAGTGCATAACCAGATTTTCCATCTTATCACAGAACTAGACTGGCAGCCCACATCAGATTTAAACTGGAGCTCACTGCGCTTAGCCGGCAGATTTGAGAGGTGAGTAATGGAACTGTGGAGAGGGAAACATCCCAGAAAAGAGTTGCCATGACCAGCCAGCACATCAGAGCAATAAACATACAGTGAGCTGACTTTAAAATGAAGACGTTCGGTTCAGTGCTGCGGTGAAGGCCTGATGGCTGCTGACGTGTGTGAGTGTGTGTGTTGTTCTGAAAGTGTGGGTTTAGCATTTATACACTCCAGAATGAGTGAAAGTTGAGCGCTCTGCTGTTTTTCTTCTTGTTTTCACTGATCCTGTATCAGATAAGTCTCTGTATTGTATCTAATTTCATCACATTTAATGTTTAATGGGTGAATCTCATGAAAACAGGTGTCCATATATCACATCAGATCAAATTAAAAGAAAAGAAAACCTAGAAATTATATTTTATGTTGTTTGTATGTATAAACATATATGTATCACACACACATCCCTATTTTTAGTATTTTTAATTTTCTGCCTGGACATTGTCAATTAAGTTTATAGACATTTCCTTTAACCCTAAAACACAACATAATGCAATGCATAATTCAAAGAAATCAATACATGGAAAATATTATTTTATTTTAGTACTATGAGATTTTTTTTTGCATTCAAATGCCATTTCTGTAATTCTCACCCTAGATTATAGCATAAATACTTTACAATATATTTGAATTATTTAAATTGTTTAATTTAATCAATAATTTAATACATTTAATTTTTTTAATAATATATTTTGCAATAATGACAATGTCCTGTTTCATTTTATAATGTGAGCTGGACATGTTCTTGAGGAGTTTTCGAGGTTCAGGGTTTGTGTTCATGCTGTCACACTGTCTCCCAAAATGTTAATAATTTTAACCATTTATAGGAAAGGACATTGATCTGAGAGCTGCTTGGGGGAGAATCAGACTGGACTGATGGCCAGAGAAACAACCTCTCATTAAAGACACATGTTGGGTTTCTATGTTTTATGGGGACTTTCCATAGACGTAATGGTTTTTATACCGTACAAACTGTATATTCTCTCCCCTTACACTAACCCTACCCCTAAACCTACCCATCACACAACACTTTCTGCATTTTTACATTTTCAAAAAACGTCACTTAGTTTGATTTATAGGCTGTTTTCTTCATGCATGGGGGCCAAAAAAAATCCCCACAAGGTCAAAGATTTCTTTTTTGGTCCTCATAACGTAGGTTTACCTGAACCACACACACACACACACGCACTGGTGTTTATATGAGTACATTCACTGAGCAATATCAGCTCTGTTTGCACATTTCCCACCGGGACAGCAGGTGTATCTGTACAGAAATTATATCATCATAGATTACTCATCTGACTTTACTGCAGCCATCAAAACCATAAGAGTCAAGAGGTCCCAAAGTGTTACTGCTCAGAGGCTTAATGGATATCTCAGTTATGTTTCATTAAGTATTGACTACTTTAGAAATAACCAGTCACAAATGAGTCAGTACTTTTCATACAGTTCTTATAAATTCATGTGGAGAACAGCTCAGATCATTTCTTGAGAATTTGCATCTTTGAATTTAAATATAGACTGAATGTAATTTGTGGCCGACCTACAAATAAGCAGAAGTTAATGGTGCTTCAGTCACATATTCATGGTGTTTGACTTCCTCTGTTATTAGCAGGAATTGCTAATAGACCAGCTGTAAATACAGTATGTACGTAAATATTCCATCATTTCCTGTTTAAAAGTATAAGTAGTATGGAGGCGTTTGAAAAAGCATTCAGTTGCGTTCTAGGCGGTGGGACAAGTCTGTGGCAAACCTCAAGTGTTTTCTGCTTACCAAAAGAAGGTCAAAAGCACGAAACTTCTTTTAGCTTTAGGTAAGTGCCTATTACCAACAGAATCCAATCAGAATTTAATTAATAAATCGTTTGACCGGGCCTAACTGTTATATATAGGTTATACTTTATAGATTATACTTCCATCAGGCATAACATTATGACCACTGCAGGTGAAGTGAATAACACTGATTATCTCTTCATCACGGCACCTGTTGGTGGGTGGGATATATTAGGCAGCAAGTGAACATTTTGTCATCAAAGTTGATGTGTTAGAAGCAGGAAAAATGGGCGAGATTTGAGCGAGTCTGACAAGGGCCAAATTGTGATGGCTAGACCAGGGGTTTTCAAACCTGTCCTGGAGGACCCCCAGCCCTGCACATTTTGTATGTCTCCCATATTTGACACAACCACTTCAGGTCTTGCAGTCTCTAATAATGAGCTCATGAGTTGAATCAGGTGTGTTAGATGTGGGAGACATACAAAATGTGCAGTGCTTGGGGTCCTCCAGGACAGGTTTGAAAATCCCTGAGCTAGAAGACTGGGTCAGAGCATCTCCAAAACTGTAGCCTTTTGTGGGGTGTTCCCGGTCTGCAGTGGTCAGTATCTATCAAAAGTGGTCCAAGGAAGGAACAGTGGTGAACCGGCGACAGGGTCATGGGCGGCCAAGGCTCATTGATGCACGTGGGGAGCGAAGCCTGGCCTGTGTGGTCCGATCAAACAGACGAGCTACTGTAGCTCAAATTGCTCATGCTGCTGGTTCTGATAGAAAGGTGTCAGAATACACAGCTGCATCGCAGTTTGTTGCGTATGGGGCTGCATAGCCGCAGACCAGTCAGGGTGCCCATGCTGACCCCTGTCCACCGCCGAAAGCGCCAACAGTGGGCACATGAGCATCAGAACTGGACCACGGAGCAATGGAAGAAGGTGGCCTGGTCTGATGAATCACGTTTTCTTTTACATCATGTGGATGGCCGGGTGCGTGTGCGTCGCTTACCTGGGGAACACATGGCACCAGGATGCACTATGGGAAGAAGGCAAGCCGGCGGAGGCAGTATGATGCTTTGGGCAATGTTCTGCTGGGAAACCTTGGGTCCTGCCATGCATGTGGATGTTACTTAGACACGTACCACCTACCTAAGCATTGTTGCAGACCATGTACACCCTTTCATGGAAACGGTATTTCCTGGTGGCTGTGGCCTCTTTCAGCAGGATAATGCGCCCTGCCACAAAGCAAAAATGGTTCAGGAATGGTTTGAGGAGCACAACAATGAGTTTGAGGTGTTGACTTGGCCTCCAAATTCCCCAGATCTCAATCCAATTGAGCATCTGAGGGATGTGCTGAACAAACAAGTCCGATCCATGGAGGCCCCATCTCGCAACTTACAGGACTTAAAGGATCTGCTGCTAACATCTTGGTGCCAGATACCACAGCACACCTTCCAGGGGTCTATTGGAGTCCATACCTCGACGGGTCAGGGCTGTTTTGGCAGCAAAAGGGGGACCAACACAATATTAGCACAATATCATAATGTTATGCCTGATCGGTGTATGTGTTTGTGCACATGATGTCAGGAAGCAACTTAACACGCACAATTACGACAGGGAGGTGACGGCAGTGCGTAATCGAGTTACCCTTCCCACTTCTGCTAGTTTTACTGAGATTTTTTTATCCTGTGCGAATTGGCCATTAATATTACAGACGTCCTGTGGTAAAATTACATTACTCCATCTAACCTTGAAAAACTAATCCCGTCCGAATAGGGCTTAAGTCTGTGAAATTACATGGAGAATTTTGCTAAAGTCTCCTGCTTCTCAGATGTTTCTCCTCAAGAGTTTCAGAAGAGATCTCAACAACATTTCTTTTAACCCTAACTCAACATAATGCAATGTGTAATTCAAAATATGGGTGAAACACCAGCAAAAAATCAATATAGAAAATTCTGGCACAGTATTAGCACAGTACATTGTGCCCTATTTTTCCTTCTATCCTGCAGAAATCGTGTCTTTGCCGGTTTTTCTGATGCAGCAGTTTTTCTCTCATCATTTTGGATGAGTTCACGAGAGAAATTCATGAGCAATTACAGTGAGTCAAAGCCTTTCATTTACTCTGACTTGCGCCAACATTTCTCATTTTGCATTTCCATTTGCCAAAATTTGTATATTATCATTAATTTAAAAAAAAAAAAGTGGAATAGTTTTGCTTTTAAATATAATTAATGTTTGAATCTATTGTCTGTAAAATCACATTTTAGGGTGGTGTAAAAAGCCTTTTTGGTTGTCATGTGACAAGAAAGCCATAAAGCAGGAAATGACATCACAGAGAGGCCTGCATGTCAAGGTCAGTAAGACTCTAAGGCTGCGTTTAACTCAACTTTTAGACATATACTTGCGAACTTCCCTAAGCACATCGAAAAGACTTAACCCTCCCACCTAATTCTTTTTCATTTACTTCTTATATTTCTCTTTTTATGACCTACCGCACTGAAACCCACCCAAATTCTGCCCTTACGCCTAAAAAAACGTTTTAATCTGGAACCTACATATTGAAACCTAAAACTTACCCTTGCGCCTAAAAAACCCTCTCGGAAACCTACAACCTACATCGGAAACCTACATGCAACACTTCGCGGTTGAGTACATAGTGCATATGAACATAGTGTATAAGTATAGTGCATCATTTAGGACGCAACTGAAGATATTTATTTGCCTTTTAACATAATTAACATATTTATTTTGCACTTTTAGCAGGGTAGTTCTGTTTTTTTAGATGTTGAACTTATGCAAAGAAAAATATGTTGTTTACCTTGATGGCTATGCTACTTTACATTTTTATTAAGATTTTTGGCTTTTAGTATGAATATGTTTGTGTGTTCACCAAAGCGTTTTTTCACGTGGCTGGTGTATTTTTCCAATAGTATTCAATGGGAGCGTCAATGAGCATAACGAGGCGCTGAGCGTCTATTTCACATTTACCGGTCGCCGAGAGTTGAAGAATGTTCAACTTTTCACCCAGCCGTCCAATCACAGTGGAGGAGGGGTGAGACAAATACAACACCGATCAACCGCCACATTCTGCTTGTACAACGTCAACAGATAATTGAACAAAATAATTTCAAACAAGAGCCAGAGCAGATACTTTACATTGTATCTGCATTTTTATATAGAAACAATACAGAAACCAACCATCTGTGAAATGAGATACTAGTAACACTTCCACGGATATTCTGTATCATAGCAAGCAAAGCGTCTCAATTGAAATAAACACTGCGCTGCCAAAACGCTCGCAAGCGCTCACAGCTAGGCGTTTTCAGCTGGCTAAAACGCTTTGGTGGACACGCGGCCTTACTGCTATCTATAAGCTAGTGTGCTCCAAAATAATGACAAAATTCACATTTAGAAGATAAGCATTCAAAACTTACAGTCTTTCACTTCCACCAATATGCATCAATGATCACTCTGCACTTCAGCTTCTCATCAGATTTTCTGTCCAATCACATGCTCTCTAGAATCTAAAGCCCCGCCCCCTTCATTATAAATAGACGCTGAGTCCGCGTCTGAAATCGGTCACTTGTTCACTCATTTACTATTTTCTACATGGTGAATGAATGGCACATAGTGCACTATATAGGGGATAGGGAATGATTCAGACAGTGTAAATATGCTTTCCATTTGGGTGAATGAAGTCTGGTTACATGTTAGTGTCATGAACCGCCGCAGCTCCGGTCCAGAGACACGATAACACAGAGCGGATCATGTGCTCGAGTCGGCGCAGACCACAAAACGTATCAGGACACATTTGAATTCTGCACAGAATGCTGTATTTTAAAGCGATATGGAGGAGAAACGCTTAAAGATTAGGAGGAAACTGCGGCTATTTTAAAAAAGGGGAGGAGCTGTTTGATGTGTCCCGCCTGTCTTCCTGTTTCAGTGGAAATTATGTCAACACATTGAATAATGCTGTGCGTTTCAAGGCACGTCAGTGGACCTTTAAAATCGTTCCTTATTTTATATGTATATAAAACTACAAACCCGATTCCAAAAAAGTTGGGACACTGTACAAATTGTGAATAAAAAAGGAATGCAATAATTTACAAATCTCATAAACTTATATTTTATTCACAATAGAATATAGATAACATATCAAATGTTGAAAGTGAGACATTTTGAAATGTCATGCCAATTATTGGCTCATTTTGGATTTCATGAGAGCTACACATTCCAAAAAAGTTGGGACAGGTAGCAATAAGAGGCCGGAAAAGTTAAATGTACATATACGGAACAGCTGGAGGACCAATTTGCAACTTATTAGGTCAATTGGCAACATGATTGGGTATAAAAAGAGCCTCTCAGAGTGGCAGTGTCTCTCAGAAGTCAAGATGGGCAGAGGATCACCAATTCCCCCAATGCTGCGGCGAAAAATAGTGGAGCAATATCAGAAAGGAGTTTCTCAGAGAAAAATTGCAAAGAGTTTGAAGTTATCATCATCTACAGTGCATAATATCATCCAGAGATTCATAGAATCTGGAACAATCTCTGTGCGTAAGGGTCAAGGCCGGAAAACCATACTGGATGCCCGTGATCTTCGGGCCCTTAGACGGCACTGCATCACATACAGGAATGCTACTGTAATGGAAATCACAACATGGGCTCAGGAATACTTCCAGAAAACATTGTCGGTGAACACAATCCACCGTGCCATTCGCCGTTGCCGGCTAAAACTCTATAGGTCAAAAAAGAAGCCATATCTAAACATGATCCAGAAGCGCAGGCGTTTTCTCTGGGCCAAGGCTCATTTAAAATGGACTGTAGCAAAGTGGAAAACTGTTCTGTGGTCAGACGAATCAAAATTGGAAGTTCTTTTTGGAAAACTGGGACGCCATGTCATCCGGACAATTACAACATCATGGCTGCGTAGAAGAAGGATCCGGGTACTGAAATGGCCAGCCTGCAGTCCAGATCTTTCACCCATAGAAAACATTTGGCGCGTCATAAAGAGGAAGATGCGACAAAGAAGACCTAAGACAGTTGAGCAACTAGAAGCCTGTATTAGACAAGAATGGGACAACATTCCTATTCCTAAACTTGAGCAACTTGTCTCCTCAGTCCCCAGACGTTTGCAGACTGTTATAAAAAGAAGAGGGGATGCCACACAGTGGTAAACATGGCCTTGTCCCAACTTTTTTGAGATGTGTTGATGCCATGAAATTTAAAATCAACTTATTTTTCCCTTAAAATGATACATTTTCTCAGTTTAAACATTTGATATGTCATCTATGTTGTATTCTGAATAAAATATTGAAATTTGAAACTTCCACATCATTGCATTCTGTTTTTATTCACAATTTGTACAGTGTCCCAACTTTTTTGGAATCGGGTTTGTATTTCCTTTCAAAAGGGAATTTAAGATTTATGCTTGTATTTCTGGGAAGTGAACATCACTCTTGTTGGTGAATCACTTTCCTCTGAAGGTGTTTTAAACTCTATAGTCACAAGATGTGGTCAGGTCAGTCTGTCACGATGATAAACACAACACTAGAAACTCTCCTACGTTTAGTCTGAGGTCTCGTTTGATGAGCTGCACGCACAACTAACACAACACATTATTGAAAGACAGCAGTATTAGTTAACTATATTAATTTAAAATTCCTCTGAAGCATTATACAAGATTCAACTCATTTTTTAAGTGAAACGTCTTACACAACCAAGTTGATTGTACTTAAATTTAGGGCAGCAATTTTTTTTTTTTTTTACAGTGGGTTAAATTGAACAGTTACTAATAAATTAATAAAATAAAAAGTTGCATCTTATATTATTTAATTTAACAATGAACGGTTGTATTTTTCTTAACATCAACAAAGATTAATATATACTGTAGGAAATGTCTTGCTCAATGTTAGTTAATGCATTAACTAATGTTAACTAATGGCACCTTATTGTAAAATATGCTTAATATTATGTAATATAATATTATGGTTATGTAAATGTTTGGGACAGATCTTAAAATCACCATGAAATGCTGTTCGCAATGCATTGTACTTCTGTAATGTGGCATTTCTGAGTAAAACGTGATATTCAATGAGAGCGTGTTGTAGGGCGGGACTTGATTTTATTCCTCAGGAATTGATTGGATGCTGAAAAATGGCATGTTTGACAGATTAGGGCTGTTAAATGAAGTTTAAGCAACGTTATGCTAACCCTTATATAACATGTCTGCGTTCCCACAATTTGCATGTGTCAGACAATCACCGAACTGATCTGGATCTGTCCCACATCAGTTCTGTGTTGGTAAAATCCCAACATGCTCTGCTCCTCAGACCCTCTGACGTCACACCGGGACATTTTTCCATTCACTGGTTATTTATTTGTCCATTCTTTGTTGCCACAAATCAGGGTACTGGCTCCTAACAAGGCCGGCTGAAGATTGTTTCATGCAGAGTGTTTGTTAGTCAGACGATTCTATTGGCTCTGAACAGACGATCGGTTTATTCTGGAGCAGATCCTGAGGCTTTTCCAAACGTTTGTGCTTCTGCTTTTAATTGATTAGATCGTGATGCTTTGTCTCAGTCTGATAGACGTCCACTATTGATATTATTGATCTGGCAGACAGCGAGAGTCTACATGGCTTAGTTTATTATTATTGACTGTTTGCATCTATTTGATTTTATTTAAATAATGTTTTTATTCAATTATTGCTTAGAATCAGCGTAAATCTGTTAATTGTGAAAACAATTATATTTATTTATTCATAATATTTTTTTTTTATATTTTATTTTATTTTATTTAAAATATTTCAATATTGTTCAAAATTTTTACCAGGTTTATTTATTTATTTATTCAAAAGTGTATATATATATATATATATATATATATATGCTTTTGAATATAAATACAGTGCCCTCCACTAATATTGGCACCCCTGGTAAATATGAGCAAAGGCGGATGTGAAAATAAATCTGCGTTGTTTATCCTTTTGATCTTTCATTCAAAAAACGCACAAAATTCTAACCTTTCATTGAAGTAAAAGAACTGAAAGTTGGGGGAAAATCTTATTTTGAATAAATGTTTTTCTCTAGTTCACGTTGGCCACAATTATTGGCACAAACTTCCTTTTGCCAGGATAACAGCTCTGAGTCTTCTCCTATAATGCCTGATGAGTTTGGAGATCAGAGATCATTCCTCCATACAGAATCTCTCCAGATCCTTCAGATTCCCAGATCTTCTCTTCAGTTCATCACTCATTCTCTATAGGGTTCAGGTCAGGGAACTGGGACGGTCATGGCAGAAGCTTCATTTTGTGCTCAGTGACACATTTGTGTGTTGATTTTGATGTTTGTTTTGGATCGTTGTCCTGATGGAAGATCCAACCACGGCCCATTATAAGATTTCTAGCACAGGCGTCAGGTTTTGATTTTTTATCTGTTGGTATTTGCTAGAATTCGTTATATCATGTATCTGAACAAGATGTCCAGGACCTCCAGCAAAAAATAGGCCCACAACATTAAAGATCCAGCGGTATTTTTAACCATGGGCATGGGGTACTTTTTTATCCCTGTTTGCACCAAAACCATCTGGTGGATTTGCTGCCGAAAAGCTCTTTTTATAGTTTCATCACCATAGATCCAGGTCCCGTTTGAAGATCCAGTCGTGTCTGACAACTGAATATGCTGGAGTTTGTTTCTGGATGAGCGAGGAGGATTTTTCTTGAATCCCTCCCAAACAACATGTGGTGATGTAGGGGTTATTTGATTTCTGAGCCCAAGACTCAACTAATCTCTGCGATTCTCCATCTGTGATCTTGGAGAGTCTTTGTCCACTCAAACTCTCCTCCTCGCCGTGCATTAGGACGATATAGACACACGTCCTCTTCCAGACAGATTCATAACATCTTTAGTTGATTGGAACTTCTTAATTATTGCCCTGATGGTGGAAATGGGGATTTTCAATGCTTTAGCTATTTTCCTACAGACACTTTCTGTTTTGTGAAGCTCAACAATCTTTTGCTGCACATCAGAACTATATTCTGTGGTTTTACTCATTGTGATGAATGATTAAGGGAATTTGGCTTTTGTGTTTCCTCATATTTATACTCCTGTGAAACAAGACGTCATAGCTGGACAATTTCATGTTCCTACTCACCATGGTGTGCTAAAAAATATGAATGGGAATATACTTCAGAGATATTTTACTCAAGAATTTCTAGGGGTGCCTAGAATAGGGCTTAACATTTATTTCATAATGAGATTTTCCCCCAACTTTCAATTGTTTTACTTCATTGAAAGGTTAGAATTTTGTGAATTTTTTGAATGTAAGATCAAAAGGATAAACAATGCAGATTTATTTTCACGGCCGCCTTTGCTCAAGTATTTAAAATGCATTCAGTTTATCAGGACTATTACAGAAATCTGACTTGTTTCATTTGTGTATGACTGACAAATATGCTTCACATTATGTTTATTAGTTTGTTTATGTATATATAATCCAAATGCATGGAAATATTATATGCAACTCAAATACATAAATCTTAAATTTAGGCCTAAATATTTCCAGTGCTGCAAGAAAGTGGAAAAATCTGAAAGTAGACCAATGAGATTTATTTAATATCTCAATTATGTCTTATAGACAGAAATATGCAGATCAAATAGAGACTTATATAATGACTCAAATGTAAAAAAAAAAATACACTGAAAAAATCTGGTGTAGGATTTACTACACCAGTTACCGTATTCACACAAATAATCAGAAAGAAACGGCAAGTAACACATTGAATTAAACGTGACATTTTGAAGTAGAAAGACTGAAATCATGTTTTCTATTTTTTTTTTTTTTACAGTGTATGACGATTAATTTATTTAATTTTTATTTCTCATTTTACTGAATGTCAGAAGAAACATCTGAGAATAAATCTATACTTAAATGAAAATAAACTGATCTGAGGAATACATCTCAGTTGTGTTTCTGTCCTCTTACTTTTAAAACTAAGTCAGTCGTTTTCCTGTGTGGCGACCACAGCTACAACAAGTCTGAGCTATTAATGTGACACTGGATTATTTCTTGTAAAAGTGATTTGAGTTGTGTAGCACTAAGGTCTTTGACTGTTACATCAAACCATGCATGCAAACATGAACTTAGCTAACATTCATCAGTTATTTATCTGTTTCTTGCAGCGTTTGTGCTCCAGACATGAATGATTCCTCAAATCATGTGTGTTGTTGAGCAGAAGTGATCAGATGCGCCATTTTAACCTGCTGGAACTGAAAACAGACTAAAGGAGACACAAAAGGAGGAAACATATCAAGACAGCTGGAGATCACAGAGAGACTTTTGTGTCTCATATTTCCTTCAGAATCTGTAGAAATGTACTTCTGTTGTGGTCATCATTAGTTAATGTTTGGCTGAAGAGAGTCTGGTTATAGTGTGCAGTGATGGTAAACGTGCATGAGTTTAATATCCTGTAAATGCGTATTGATCATGCACTTATGTCTCAACTTCCTGTTTGTGTATGCGGGTGTCTGTGGTCTAGAACGAAAGAAAGAATTTGGCCTTTTCACTTTGGACCGTGGTGATTTAGAACAGTCCCTGGTTGAAATCCAACAGTAACACTGGATAACAGATGGTTGTCTCTGGTTAATGGGTGCATCTCTCTCTCTCTCTCTCTCTCTCTCTCTCTCTCTCTCTCTCTCTCTCTCTCTCTCTCTCTCTCTGCCTGGATGCACTATAATTGTAATGTCCATGTCCTTGAGTTGGAGCCAAACTAAGCGAGTCAGGGCTGACATGACCTTGTAGAGAGATGCTGAAAGAAGAAGCTTACGTATACAAATGTGTTCTCTCTCTCTCTCTCTCTCTTTCTCTCTCTCTCTCTCTCTCTCTCTCTCTCTCAACACCTGTGATGTGATGTGTGGTGACCGGCTCAGAGGGTAACTCTAGTGTTCCTGTTAAGACCGGCCTCTTTCTCTCAATTTATTTCCCGCTACTGCCTAGAGAGTTTTATTTATTTATTTAAAAGTATTTCTGTTACAAATTTTATGAATTATTTAATTGATTTTACCCAGGTTTAATTTATTCATAATATTTAAAATATTTAAACATTTTTTACATTTTTACCAGATTTATTTGTTTATTTATTTATATATTTATATATATATACATTAATTGTGATTAATTACATCTAACATAAAAGTTTGTGTTTATATAATATATGTGTGTGTGTCAATGTCTGTATATATATATATATACACATATATATTTATTTTTTTATTTATTCTATATATATATATACATATACACTCACCTAAAGGATTATTAGGAACACCTGTTCAATTTCTCATTAATGCAATTATCTAATCAACCAATCACATGGCAGTTGCTTCAATGCATTTAGGGGTGTGGTCCTGGTCAAGACAATCTCCTGAACTCCAAACTGAATGTCAGAATGGGAAAGAAAGGTGATTTAAGCAATTTTGAGCGTGGCATGGTTGTTGGTGCCAGACGGGCCGGTCTGAGTATTTCACAATCTGCTCAGTTACTGGGATTTTCACGCACAACCATTTCTAGAGTTTACAAAGAATGGTGTGAAAAGGGAAAAACATCCAGTATGCGGCAGTCCTGTGGGCGAAAACGCCATGTTGATGCTAGAGGTCAGAGGAGAATGGGCCGACTGATTCAAGCTGATAGAAGAGCAACTTTGACTGAAATAACCACTCGTTACAACCGAGGTATGCAGCAAAGCATTTGTGAAGCCACAACACGCACAACCTTGAGGCGGATGGGCTACAACAGCAGAAGACCCCACCGGGTACCACTCATCTCCACTACAAATAGGAAAAAGAGGCGACAATTTGCACGAGCTCACCAAAATTGGACAGTTGAAGACTGGAAAAATGTTGCCTGGTCTGATGAGTCTCGATTTCTGTTGAGACATTCAGATGGTAGAGTCAGAATTTGGCGTAAACAGAATGAGAACATGGATCCATCATGCCTTGTTACCACTGTGCAGGCTGGTGGTGGTGGTGTAATGGTGTGGGGGATGTTTTCTTGGCACACTTTAGGCCCCTTAGTGCCAATTGGGCATCGTTTAAATGCCACGGCCTACCTGAGCATTGTTTCTGACCATGTCCATCCCTTTATGACCACCATGTACCCATCCTCTGATGGCTACTTCCAGCAGGATAATGCACCATGTCACAAAGCTCGAATCATTTCAAATTGGTTTCTTGAACATGACAATGAGTTCACTGTACTAAAATGGCCCCCACAGTCACCAGATCTCAACCCAATAGAGCATCTTTGGGATGTGGTGGAACAGGAGCTTCGTGCCCTGGATGTGCATCCCACAAATCTCCATCAACTGCAAGATGCTATCCTATCAATATGGGCCAACATTTCTAAAGAATGCTTTCAGCACCTTGTTGAATCAATGCCACGTAGAATTAAGGCAGTTCTGAAGGCGAAAGGGGGTCAAACACAGTATTAGTATGGTGTTCCTAATAATCCTTTAGGTGAGTGTACATATACATATACATATATACACTATATTGCCAAAAGTATTGGGACACCCCTCCAAATCATTGAATTCAGGTGTTCCAATCACTTCCATGGCCACAGGTGTATAAAATCAAGCACTTGGCATGCAGACACTTCTACAAACATTTGTGAAAGAATGGGTCGCTCTCAGGAGCTCAGTGAATTCAAGCGTGGTACCGTGATAGGTTGCCACCTGTGCAATAAGTCCATTCATGAAATTTCCTCACTACTAAATATTCCACAGTCAACTGTTAGTGGTATTATAACAAAGTGGAAGCAATTGAGAACAACAGCAACTCAGCCACGAAGTGGTAGGCCACGTAAAATCACAGAGCGGGGTCAGCGCATGCTGAGGCACACAGTGCACAAAAGTCACCAACTTTCTGCAGAGTCAATAGCTACAGACCTCCAAACTTCATGTGGCCTTCAGATTAGCTCAAGAACAGTGCGTAGAGAGCTTCATGGAATGGGTTTCCATGGCCGAGCAGCTGCATCCAAGCCTTACATCACCAAGTGCAATGCATGGGATGCAGTGGTGTAAAGCACGCCGCCACTGGACTCTAGAGCAGTGGAGACGTGTTCTCTGGAGTGACCAATCACGCTTCTCTGTCTGGCAATCCGATGGACGAGTCTGGGTTTGGCGGTTGCCAGTAGAACGGTACTTGCCTGACTGCATTGTGCCAAGTGTAAAGTTTGGTGGAGGGGGGATTATGGTGTGGGGTTGTTTTTCAGGGGTTGGGCTTGGCCCCTTAGTTCCAGTGAAAAGAACTCTTAATGCTTCAGCATACCAAGACATTTTGGGCAATTTCATGCTCCCATCTTTGTGGGAACAGTTTGAGGATGGCCCCTTCCTGTTCCAACATGACTGCGCACCAGTGCACAAAGCAAGGTCCATAAAGACATGAATGAGTGAGTTTGGTGTGGAAACTTTTGGCAATATAGTGTATATATACGCTCACACTTTAGATTTGGGTCCAAGTCTCATTATTAACTAACTGTTCACTATGACTTTTGCCTCAATTAACACCTAATTACTGCTTATTAATAGTTAGTAAGGTAGTTGTTAAGTTTAGGTATTGGGTAGGATTAAGGGATGTAGAATATGGTCATGCAGAATAAGGCATTAATATGTGCTTTATAAGTGCTAATAAACAGCCAACATCCTAGTAATATGCATGCTAATAAGCAAAGTTAATAGTGAGATTTGGACCCTAAACTAAAGTGTTAGCATTTTGATATAAAAAAAATAATAATATCATTTTTATTTATTTTAACCAGGTTTAAATATATATTTACATGGTTTAAATTTTTTTTTTTTTTTTAATTTTAGGTAGGTTTATGTATTTATTTAAATCTTTTTATTATAAATATTTTATTGATTTTAATTGGGTTTGTTTATTTATTATTTTGTTTTAAAATAATGTATTATTGTAATTTATTTATAATTTATTTGTTTATATTATTTTGAAAATTATTTATTATTATAAAAATCATTTTAACCACGTTTTAAAAACATATAAAACAAATTACAGCCTTGAAACCACACCATCCTAACATACATTTTTTTAAACGTATATGCGGCATCTCTACTTTACATTTACTTTATACCTTCCTTAATCATCTATTACTTCAAGCACAGTCTTCATTCTCAGAAAGTTCATAAATGGATTTCAAATTACTTCAAAAGCAGCATATTGATCTTTCATAATGTACATTATTTTCTTCACTGACATTATTTTTTTCAAACATCTATCCATGCTAGTTCTCTCTGTTTTCCTCTGATGTAGCACAATAAAATACATTACTATGTGCAAATCTAGACTTTAATTCTAAAAGAAGGGTTTTTTTGGACTGTAATTTATGATGTCCATAATAGTGGGGTGTGTTTTGATTTATTGTTACACATCTGTGAATCTATGAGTGCATCATTAAAAACAATCAAACAACACAAGATGGTTACCAGATGCAGGTCATACATTTTTTATTTATATAAATGACAACAGAGCTCATACATAAATCTGGACCAGAGTCTGCTGTAGAATATCGACAAGAATATAAGAGGCATAAATAAAACATCTGCCTCCCATCATGGATCATGTGTGTCTCATCATGCATGTTAGCTGTCTTTCTGTATGTAGGTGGAGGGCATGAGTACAGCTGCCGTCTGGCGTCAGACAAACAGACACTAAGTCTGAATGGGACTGAAGTAAAAGGCTCTGAATATAATGGAAGAGCAGTAGATGAGATCCTGTGACCTCACCCAGTGTCTTCAATTACACTGACCCTTAAAAGTGCCCTTCCTTTAGTGCTTTCACATATAGACCCAGATTAATGCACTTTATAACACTTAAGAGGACGGCAACATCTAATGTTAAGCTACAGTGGCAAGTTAAGGAATGTGAACTTGTTAAACATCACTAGCTGCAGATTGCCGGATCTTCTGTACGGACATCAGAATTTTTTCATTAGAGATCCTCCAGATCTGCGTGTTCCAGACTACCCGGATTTGCACTGACTTCAGATTCTAAAGATCCTTCCGTCTGCGTGTTCCAGAGGATAAGGATCGTCTGCACAGACATTAGAACCTTCAACTTCAAGGCTCCTTCATCTGCGTGTTCCAGAATAAGGACCTTCTCTGTGCTTCAGGAGTTCAACGTTCACAAGTACTTCATGTTCAAGGCCGTGGAACAGAATCCAACTCCTTTCATCCCACTGCCATGCGGCCCAGCTCAGCAAGTGGAAATCTATAAATATATATATAAATATATATAAGTGATATATAAATATATCACTTCACCAAACCTCTTTCCAGAGACCAGATGATAAACTTCCTACAATTTATAATTCTAATTCAGTCAACAATCTTTCATGATTGTTATTTATTGTCAAGGTGAAATTCCTTGGCTGGTGCCCCGTAATATAGGAAGAAATCTTCTGACACTCTCACACTCACCTTAGGTGACGTGTGACCCAAAACTCAATATTAATATTAATACTAAATATTGATATTAATATTTAAGACCTTAATTCACTACACATTAACTGCTTTGTATTGTAACCAATAAAATAAGTGTTTTTATTGTTACTATTGCCTTCCGTGAGACTTTACTTATAACTACAAACTAAGCCTCAAAAAAGAACAACCTGTCAGTGGGTAAGTATACTTTATAGTTTAGACAGTATAAATTAGACTAGATTTGACTATCCTTACCTTACCTGAATAATCATAGACACACCAACTAACACTCCTCAAACCATTCCTGAACCATTTTTGCTTTGTGGCAGGGCGCATAATCCTGCTGAAAGAGGCCACGGCCACCAGGGAATACCGTTTCCATGAAAGGGTGAACATGGTCTGCAACAATGCTTAGGTAGGTGGTACGTGTCAAAGTAACATTCACCTGGATGGCAGGACCCAAGGTTTCCCAGCAGAACATTGCCCAAAGCATCACACTGCCTCCGCAGCGTTCTTCCCATAGTGCATCCTGGTGCCATGTGTTCCCCAGGTAAGCGACGCACACGCACCCGGCCATCCACGTGATGTAAAAGAAAACGTGATTCATCAGACCAGGCCACCTTCTTCCACTGGTCCGTGGTCCAGTTCTGATGCTCACGTGCCCATTGTTGGCACTTTCGGCGGTGGACAGGGGTCAGCATGGGCACCCTGACTGGTCTACGGCTATGCAGCCCCATACGCAACAAACTGCGATGCACTGTGTATTCTGACACCTTTCAATCAGAACCAGCATTAACTTCTTGAGCAATTTGAGCTACAGTAGCTTGTCTGTTTGATCAGACCACAAGGGCCAGCCTTCGCTCTCCACGTGCCATGACCCTGTCGCCGGTTCAAAAATTTTTTCACTTGCTGCCTAATATATCCCACCCACTAACAGGTGCCGTCATGAAGAGTTAATCAGTGTTATTCACTTCACCTGTCAGTGGTCATAATGTTATGCCTGACCGGTATATATATATGTGTATATATATAAATATATATAATGTGTGTGTGTGTGTGTGTGTATGTGTGTGTGTGTATATATATATATATATATATATATATATATGTATATATGTATATATTATTATTATTATAACCTTTATTTAACCAGGAAAAAAACTCTTTTTAAAATCTTTTACAAGAGGGTCCTGGCCAAGACAGGCAGCACACTTAATTAAACATAAAAAACATTTAAACATGAAAACAAGTACATTATTTACATTTACGAAAAATGTATACAATATCAGTGAAAACAATTACAATCAGGTAAATCCTAAATGTGTGTGTGTGTGTGTGTGTGTGTGTGTGTGTGTGTGTGTGTGTGTGTGTGTGTATTTATTTATCCTTTATTTAACCAGGAAATCCCATTGAGATATTACATTCTCTTCTTCCAGGGAGACCTGGTTAAGACGGCAACACATAGAGTTTCATACATAAATAACCACAAAACAATAATCATACAAAACAATTAATAAAGATAAAATCAAGAAAAGCACTTACAAGACTCATTTAAAGCATTTTGCAAAAGACATTTAAAAGTACTCAGAGGCGGCAGTATCTCTAGTTTAAGGTTTAGGGAGCATAAAAAGAAAAAGTATACCTTTGGAAGTTTTAATCGAATGTGTGACAGGGATCTAGTACAATAACTATTTGTATAAAAAGTTAAAATATTTGAAATATAAGAAGGAAATTTACCTAGAAGTGCCTCAGCAATGAACATATACATATGCAATTTCCTCCTATGGTATAAAGATGATTCATATAGTATGCAGTGATGAGTACGTGAGTTTGCGCCGCTAACAAAGCCTAACGCTGCATGATAAACCGAATCCAGTTTCCTTAATAAAGATGAAGCCGCATGCATATAAACAAGGTCACCATAATCAATTACAGATAAAAAGGTACTCTCCACGATTTTCTTTCTAGCCTCATAAGGAAAGCAGTTTTTTAAATGATAAAAGAACCCCAATTTTGGTTTAAGCTTCTTCAGCAGTTTATCAATGTGTACATTAAAAGCAAGTTTTTCATCTAACCATATGCCTAAATATTTGTAGGAACTAACTCTTTCAGTGGTTGTACCATCTAAAGTGGATATTACCACATCCGTTAACTTAGAATGAGTACGACTAAAAATCATATATTTTGTCTTTTTTGAGTTTAACACTAATTTCAACTGTGCCAATGAATGTTGTATAACGTTAAATGCATTCTGTAAATTTAGTACAGCTTGATTTAAAGATGACGCTGCAGTATAAATGATTGTGTCATCAGCGTACAGATGTATATTAGCGGAATCCACTCCAAAGCCTAAATCATTAATAAAAATAGAAAACAAAAGAGGAGCTAAAAGGGATCCCTGAGGGACTCCTTTTTTTATTTGATGGAATGATGAACTATAGTTTTCTAAACATACACATTGAGTGCGCTCAAAAAAATAGTTTTCAAACCATTTTAGAGAAGCTTTACTATAGACCTAAGTTTCTGTAACAATAAATTATGGTCAACAGAATCAAAAGCTTTCGAAAGGTCAACAAATAACGCTGCACAGGGCTTTTTGCTATCTAAGGAGATTATAATATCATTTGTGACTAGCAAAGCTGCAGTTATGGTACTATGATCTCCTCTAAAAACCCATTGGTGATCATTAAGGATCTTATTATCAGTTAAAAATTGTTTTATTTGATCATTTATCAATGATTCGAATACTTTAGCTAGAACTGGTAATCTGGAGATGAGACGATAATTATTAGGAGCTGAAGGGTTTCCACCTTTTAATAATGGAATGACTGTTGCTGATTTCCACATTCTTGATATGGTATTAGAAATTAAACTTAGGTTAAAAATAGAAGCAATTGGCCCTGCCACAATACGAGCAGCCATTTTTAAAAAAAATAGGGCTCAATTTTGTCGACTCCCGCTGATATGTGTGTGTGTGTGTGTGTGTGTATATATATATATATATATATATATACACTCACCTAAAGGATTATTAGGAACACCATACTAATACTGTGTTTGACCCCCTTTCGCCTTCAGAACTGCCTTAATTCTACGTGGCATTGATTCAACAAGGTGCTGAAAGCATTCTTTAGAAATGTTGGCCCATATTGATAGGATAGCATCTTGCAGTTGATGGAGATTTGTGGGATGCACATCCAGGGCACGAAGCTCCCGTTCCACCACATCCCAAAGATGCTCTATTGGGTTGAGATCTGGTGACTGTGGGGGCCATTTTAGTACAGTGAACTCATTGTCATGTTCAAGAAACCAATTTGAAATGATTCGAGCTTTGTGACATGGTGCATTATCCTGCTGGAAGTAGCCATCAGAGGATGGGTACATGGTGGTCATAAAGGGATGGACATGGTCAGAAACAATGCTCAGGTAGGCCGTGGCATTTAAACGATGCCCAATTGGCACTAAGGGGCCTAAAGTGTGCCAAGAAAACATCCCCCACACCATTACACCACCACCACCAGCCTGCACAGTGGTAACAAGGCATGATGGATCCATGTTCTCATTCTGTTTACGCCAAATTCTGACTCTACCATCTGAATGTCTCTACCATCTGAATGACCATGCAACATTTTTCCAGTCTTCAACTGTCCAATTTTGGTGAGCTTGTGCAAATTGTAGCCTCTTTTTCCTGTTTGTAGTGGAGATGAGTGGTACCCGGTGGGGTCTTCTGCTGTTGTAGCCCATCCGCCTCAAGGTTGTGCGTGTTGTGGCTTCACAAATGCTTTGCTGCATACCTCGGTTGTAACAAGTGGCTATTTCAGTCAAAGTTGCTCTTCTATCAGCTTGAATCAGTCGGCCCATTCTCCTCTGACCTCTAGCATCAACAAGGCATTTTCGCCCACAGGACTGCCGCATACTGGATGTTTTTCCCTTTTCACACCATTCTTTGTAAACTCTAGAAATGGTTGTGCGTGAAAATCCCAGTAACTGAGCAGATTGTGAAATACTCAGACCGGCCCGTCTGGCACCAACAACCATGCCACGCTCAAAAATTCCTTAAATCACCTTTCTTTCCCATTCTGACATTCAGTTTGGAGTTCAGGAGATTGTCTTGACCAGGACCACACCCCTAAATGCATTGAAGCAACTGCCATGTGATTGGTTGATTAGATAATTGCATTAATGAGAAATTGAACAGGTGTTCCTAATAATCCTTTAGGTGAGTGTATATATATATATATATATATTTTTTTTTTAAATAAGCAAAAATTAAAGGCAGCACAAAATCTACCATGGTTTCTAAATACTTCACAATTTATATATATATATATATATATTTAAAATATATTACTTTTTTACAGTAATGAGAATTTGGGTGGTAAATGTGCTTAATTCTCATGAAAATAATGCAAAATATGACATTGCAAAATATCTTAATAATTGTGATGTGCTCATTTTTCTTGCTTTATTTGTATGTGATGATTGACATACTGTATATTCCCACTGTCTGTGACACTGATAATCTTTGAGCGACACGCTCCTGTGTGAACGGCTGTGTTCTTCAACAAGCGACCTTGTGGCTGATTTGTTATCATTATGTTCTGAAACAATAGAGGGTGTTGAATATTTTCTATCCTGAGTTGAAGCAGGAAATGTGCTGTTGGGCTCGGGACAGATCCAAACTAATAATTAACCCCACAGGGATCTTCTCTTCCACCCCTTCCCTGCCTAAAAGAAAGAAAAAAGTTTTGGGATCAAACTTAAAAGAGCTCGTGACTCAAGGTCTGAGTGTATTTGGTGTAAGTTGATAACATTACAAAGGCCATTGTGAGGGAATTTCCTGTGTGGTGGTCTTCAGGCGTCGTCCCCATGACGACAGAGTCCCCG
>CM077183.1:4061969-4216969 GCA_039654105.1 Coreius guichenoti
TCGAAAATAAGGGTCGACAAACGAGTGAGATTTAAACAGTATATATATATATATATATATATATATAGAAGTTTGTTAGTCTATTATTATTATTATTATTATTATTATGTGTTTTATGTTATGTTATATATTGTATTGTTGTATATATTGTATTATAATACATGTTTTATTATTATTTTATTCTTATTATTATTTAAAAAACGGCGGCTTCCAAATTAATGTTTAAGGTATAATTGCGAGTAATTTATATTATAAAATAAATTATTTTAACCACTTTATTTTTATTTATTTTTATTAGCCAGAGAAACTTAGTAGTATACAGTATAGAATACAGAAATGTACATATTAATACACAAAAACAAACCAAAACAAAATAAACAAACAAAAACAAAACATGCCAGAGTGTATAAACCATTGACCCGTTAATAAAAAAACCCTGTATATTCATTAAAAATATGACAAGTCTTCCTTGCTTTTTTTAATTAACATTGTTCTCCCAACTGGTGAAATAGTCCTTAGTCTCCTGAAGAAAATGAATAAAGTTTGTCTTGGATCTTGACCATTTCTTCTTGTGTATATGAAAGTTTCCCAAAGTAACAAGTTGTACAATAAAAGTAAAATTATTATTATTATTACTTTCATTGGAATAATACATACATATATCAAAATTATTTAATTTAAATATAACATTTGTTTTCCTTCTAATTAAATTTCCCAAAAAATCTTTACAAAACAGATGGATAATAGATTATTTTTCTATTGAACAAAAGTCACATGAATAATCAATATCTAAATTAAACCTCTCTAATACACTTTTAGCTGGATATATACCATGTAAAATTTGAAATGTAACCTCTTTTACTTTATTATTTAAACAGTTTGCTTCACAAATACACCAAGCTTTATATTTCTAAATACACTGATCCACAATAAGCTTTTATGAGTAGCTGTTTCACCTGTTATAATATTCCTAATATATTTAGTACAACTGTGTTTCAGAATACCAATGTCTCCTAAAAACATTAACCACTTTATTTCACTTCATTTTAAATCTTTAAAAAAAATGGACGTCAATTTGCTTCATTCGCACTACAGCTCCCACAACGCCCTGCGCCGTCCTCTCAGGCATGAATATGTACTTCCGGCGTGGAGCCGGTCCTTTTCCTGTGCTGTAAACTTGAGTAAAGCGGCTTTTCAGTCCGTCCAACTCAATCTACAGCCATCGACCAGTACCGAGCGCCAAGATGACCGAGCAGATGACCGTGAGAGGGACCCTGAAGGGCCACAACGGCTGGGTGACCCAGATCGCCACGACCCCGCAGTTTCCAGACATGATTCTGTCCGCGTCCCGAGGTGACAGATACACACTGTTTATACCGCTCAACTACAGCTGTCTGACGGCCGTTAGCGCGACTAACAAGTGCATTGGTGCTACCATAGTGCTCAGTGATTACAGTGTTCATTTACCATAGTAGTCCAAGCTACTTAAACTGAAGTATGCCCAAAACATGGTATTACTGTAACGCCATGGTACTTTTCCGGAGAAGAAAGCGGCAAAGTTAACGCCTTGCTTATAAAAAAGTACTGTGGTTGTACCATGATACAGTGATGCTGTTTTATAGTAATCCTATGGTACTTTGTTGTATACCATGGTATTTACATGGTTCATCATGGTGCTTTATTTATTTATTTATTTATTGTGTGTGAAAATAACTATTATAAGGTGTCTTTGTTAAAGTGTATGCACAAGTATTGAGTAATATTAATTAAAAACATATTTACTATAAGTTTGAGTATAGTTAGTTGCTTGTAATTATGCATAATTTACTGTTAATATATGTGTAAAATTAAAAATGTTTACATGAAATGACAGTTCTGCCCTAAATAAGTGCATTAACCATTAAACTAGTCAGTTGTCGCTTTCAATTGCATGATTTCTGGCATTAGTTATAGTTGATTATGATTAATAATAAGGCTGTTGATTCATTTTAATTTTGGAGGGAACAGAAATACTGGATAAAGCCAAATATTTGTCTACTAATTAGTTGTTTCTTGTAGTGTCATGACGGCACTTGCTGTAATATCTGCTCGTTTCTCTAGATAAGACCGTCATCATGTGGAAACTCACCCGTGATGAGACCAACTACGGTATTCCTCAGCGAGCCCTGCGCGGACACTCTCACTTCGTGAGCGATGTGGTCATCTCATCAGATGGTCAGTTTGCTCTGTCCGGCTCGTGGGACGGCACTCTGCGGCTGTGGGACCTCACCACGTGAGTATGAGGGTGTCTCTATAGGGATTTTTACACCTGAACTAGTTAACCCTGGGTCATTCTAAACCCCGGGTAAACGGAATCCTGGGTTATCTTGCTTCACGTTTCACACTACTCATAATTAACCCGGGGTTAACAATTAATCCTGGGTATTCATAAACTGCTGTTTCACACCGTAGATTCCTAAACCTTGGGTTAACATCCTAAACTCTGGGTTAACATCCCAACATCCTAAACCCTGGGTTAACATCCCAACATCCTAAACCCTGGGTTTAACATCCCAACATCCCAAACCCTGGGTTTAACATTCCAACATCCCAAACCCTGGGTTTAACATTCCAACATCCCAAACCCTGGGTTTAACATTCCAACATCCCAAACCCTGGGTTTAACATTCCAACATCCCAAACCCTGGGTTTAACATTCCAACATCCCAAACCCTGGGTTTAACATCCCAACATCCCAAACCCTGGGTTTAACATCCCAAACCCTGGGTTTAACATCCCAACATCCCAAACCCTGGGTTTAACATCCCAACATCCCAAACCCTGGATTTAACATCCCAACATCCCAAACCTTGGGTTTAACATCCCAACATCCCAAACCCTGGGTTTAACATCCCAACATCCCAAACCCTGGGTTTAACATCCCAACATCCTAACATCCCTCACCCTGGGTTTAACATCCCAGCATCCTAACATCCCTCACCCTGGGTTTAACATCCCAGCATCCTAACATCCCTCACCCTGGGTTTAACATCCCAGCATCCTAACATCCCTCACCCTGGGTTTAACATCCCAACATCCTAACATCCCTCACCCTGGGTTTAACATCCCAACATCCTAACATCCCTCACCCTGGGTTTAACATCCCAACATCCTAACATCCCTCACCCTGGGTTTAACATCCCAACATCCTAACATCCCTCACCCTGGGTTTAACATCCCAACATCCTAACATCCCTCACCCTGGGTTTAACATCCCAACATCCTAACATCCCTCACCCTGGGTTTAACATCCCAACATCCTAACATCCCTCACCCTGGGTTTAACATCCCAACATCCTAACATCCCTCACCCTGGGTTTAACATCCCAACATCCTAACATCCCTCACCCTGGGTTTAACATCCCAACATCCTAACATCCCTCACCCTGGGTTTAACATCCCAACATCCTAACATCCCTCACCCTGGGTTTAACATCCCAACATCCTAACATCCCTCACCCTGGGTTTAACATCCCAACATCCTAACATCCCTCACCCTGGGTTTAACATCCCAACATCCTAACATCCCTCACCCTGGGTTTAACATCCCAACATCCTAACATCCCTCACCCTGGGTTTAACATCCCAACATCCTAACATCCCTCACCCTGGGTTTAACATCCCAACATCCTAACATCCCTCACCCTGGGTTTAACATCCCAACATCCTAACATCCCTCACCCTGGGTTTAACATCCCAACATCCTAACATCCCTCACCCTGGGTTTAACATCCCAACATCCTAACATCCCTCACCCTGGGTTTAACATCCCAACATCCTAACATCCCTCACCCTGGGTTTAACATCCCAACATCCTAACATCCCTCACCCTGGGTTTAACATCCCAACATCCTAACATCCCTCACCCTGGGTTTAACATCCCAACATCCTAACATCCCTCACCCTGGGTTTAACATCCCAACATCCTAACATCCCTCACCCTGGGTTTAACATCCCAACATCCTAACATCCCTCACCCTGGGTTTAACATCCCAACATCCTAACATCCCTCACCCTGGGTTTAACATCCCAACATCCTAACATCCCTCACCCTGGGTTTAACATCCCAACATCCTAACATCCCTCACCCTGGGTTTAACATCCCAACATCCTAACATCCCTCACCCTGGGTTTAACATCCCAACATCCTAACATCCCTCACCCTGGGTTTAACATCCCAACATCCTAACATCCCTCACCCTGGGTTTAACATCCCAACATCCTAACATCCCTCACCCTGGGTTTAACATCCCAACATCCTAACATCCCTCACCCTGGGTTTAACATCCCAACATCCTAACATCCCTCACCCTGGGTTTAACATCCCAACATCCTAACATCCCTCACCCTGGGTTTAACATCCCAACATCCTAACATCCCTCACCCTGGGTTTAACATCCCAACATCCTAACATCCCTCACCCTGGGTTTAACATCCCAACATCCTAACATCCCTCACCCTGGGTTTAACATCCCAACATCCTAACATCCCTCACCCTGGGTTTAACATCCCAACATCCTAACATCCCTCACCCTGGGTTTAACATCCCAACATCCTAACATCCCTCACCCTGGGTTTAACATCCCAACATCCTAACATCCCTCACCCTGGGTTTAACATCCCAACATCCTAACATCCCTCACCCTGGGTTTAACATCCCAACATCCTAACATCCCTCACCCTGGGTTAACATCCCAACATCCTAACATCCCTCACCCTGGGGTAACATCCCTCACCCTGGGTTAATGGGTTAACATCCTAACACCCTAAACCCTGAGTTAACATCCTAACATCCCTCACCCTGGTTTAACATCCCTTACCCTGGGTTAACATCCCTCACCCTGGGTTAATGGGTTAACATCCTAACACCCTAAACCCTGGGTTAACACCCTAAATCCTGGGTTAAGCATCTAGTTGTAACATTCTAACACTGCATCATTTCCCATTGCACAAGTTTGGCACCGCAATGCGGGGTTAACACTGCAAAAGCATCTCTGATCCTGCTCCAGGTCAGGGTTTCATAACCCTGGGTTAAAAGCGACACTAAAACCCCGCTTCTAAGTATAAAACATTCCTTTACCTGAGGTTCAGTGTGAGCGCAGTGTGAATAGCCCTCATGTTTGTGACCTTTTGCTCTTCAAATGTTCTTTTCAGTGGAACCACAACCCGTCGCTTTGTGGGCCACACCAAAGACGTGCTGAGCGTGGCCTTCTCCGCTGATAACCGTCAGATTGTGTCCGGCTCCCGGGACAAGACCATCAAGCTGTGGAACACCCTGGGCGTCTGCAAGTACACCATTCAGGTGAGATGAACCTTGGGTTTGTCAGTGTGGTCATCATGTGGTCCTCATAGGCTGTTTTAGCAGTGATTTATCTTGGCCTGATCAAAGTGACAACCCTATAAAACCTACTGCATCAGATTTGATATGCAAATTTCTAAGGCCTCTTAATTAACATGATCAAAAGTTTGCTGAAAAAACTTGTTGCACACAATCTACTACATGCCTTCTGTCGTCTGATTGATAGTTTAGACTTTTTTTTTTTTTTTTTTTTTTTTAAGCAAGTAAAAGGCCTTTTATTATAGCTGTCACCTCTTTTTACTGTGAAAACTTTACTGATTTTTATGAAGTAAACAACTTTTATAATGTAAGTAATATTTCAAGATGAACACTTATCGGACTGAAACAACTTAGGGTTACTTGATTATCCATACATATTTTTTAGAAAAATGTTCAAATGTGAGTATCATCAGGCTTTTGAGGAAGGTTTATTTGTTCATCAACGTTGTATTGCATTATATATTACAGAGCTTTGATCATAAAACTAAGCATTTAAAAATTGTCTTACCAAATACATATTATTGGCAGATATAGAGTAACGACTGATATGCAATTTATGCAAGTAGTCTGTTATACTGTAATAAAGATCTCATTGATGTAACATTACAAGCATCAGAATTTCATCTTACTTTTTGTCCATATAAATATCAGCAACTGCCCCAAATTGCATATTTTTGCTCCGTTTGGGCCAAGTGTTTTTCCTCCAAGTTTGAACTCCATATTCTCACCTTATCAGATGATATGAGCCATAAAAGCCTGGTGTATCAAATATGATACTCAACAAAAAACAAATTTTTTTTAGATTTTGTCTAAAGGTTTAGTAAATGGCTCCATTTTAAAAAAAAAAAGAAAGATTTTTCAGACTATTATTTCATATGTCAGGCTTTACAGGGTTAAAGCTGTTAGCTGAGCTGATGTTTGTGTTGTTCCTCAGGACGAGAGTCACACCGAGTGGGTTTCCTGCGTCCGTTTCTCCCCAAACAGCAGCAACCCCATCATCGTCTCCTGCGGCTGGGACAAGATGGTCAAGGTGAGAACTAAGTAGTGTTTAGGTCAAGTTAAATTAATTTATATAGAGCTTTTCATAATGCACATTGTTTGGAAGCAGCTTTACAGAAAAGTATTGACTAAGGTTTTTATTTAGCAGTTTAAATGGCAGAATTACTTACAGTAATGTGCATTTTATAGGCTTCGCCCAAGACCCTGTTGCGTTCATGTACTTCATGCGACACTCAACAGTTTGTGAGACTGGAAAATCCTTGTGTAGGATGAAACATTATACAGAGCATCAGCACCAGCGTATGATCTCTGACCTTTATACTTGCTTTTAAGAGTGTGTCTGCAGGATCAGCTCTTCACACTTCTCTACTGACTTCATCAGGTGCAAACCACATCTACTTTTAGAATTTTTATCTAAGATCAAATTCAAAAACCTATTTTAATAGTTTTTTTTAATATCTTTCTCGACATGAATATAGCCGGGATAGCTAGTATGGCGTTAAACTATAAACAAACTAAATCATAAGATGCAACCTGGTGCTTTTTTAACAGTTTTGTGGGTGTTCACATGTATGCTGGACATTTGTTTATGCTTTTTTTTTTTTTTTTTTGTGATCCAACTCATTCATTTAAAATCATGATGAAACGGAATGATTGGAGAAGTCGAACGACTGCGTTCCCCCGAGAGAAACTTTGCGTTCGTTTGCAAATCTTTGAGTTCTTTGTGAACGAGTCCAAAGGTTTTGCGAGCAAACACAACATTTCTCGGGGGAAGAACACACAAGCATTGACATAATTTTTCCTCCCATATCATTTTTTTTTTTCCATCACCTTGTCCATTTAGGGGCCCCATATAAGTGTGTCCAATCTTTTCACTCATAGCATGTTGTTTCTTTCAGGTGTGGAATCTGGCCAACTGCAAGCTGAAGACCAATCACATCGGACACACCGGATTCCTGAACACCGTCACCGTGTCCCCTGATGGCTCCCTCTGTGCGTCTGGAGGAAAGGTCAGTTTAACTCTTGATGGTCCAAATCTGAACGTAGGACCTGTTGAATTTCATCAAATCGTATAGACAAGGGGTTTTCAAGCTGGTTTCCAGTGACCCCCAGGGGACAGCAAGGGACAACAGTGTAAAAAATGTACAAATACATAATTAAAAAAAAAGTTTCAAATAAATACATTTTAATAAATGCTTTTAAAATTAATAAAACGCATAATAATCATCTAGCATAACAGAAACCAATTTTTTTTTATTTGTCTTTTTACAGAAAAAAAACATAAAAAAATAAGCTCAAATTAAATAGATTAAAAAAATAATAAAAAATTGAATAATGTAGTATAACATAAACTAAATATTATCCAATTAATATTTTACTCATTTATAATAGTGATTTTTTTTTTTTTTTAAATAGTATAAATTGGGTCTTTATTTATGAAACTATATAGCTGCCTTTTAAATAGGATGATCATTTTCAGTCATGGTGATAAAAGACACAACTCTGCCAATTACCATTTAAACTTAACCTTTAAGGCTAACGATTGATATTCACTTTTATGCATTATTTAACTCTCTGAAGTCGGCAAAGGCGCCGGCGCATCCACCTCGTTTTTTTTCTTATCAGTGCGAAAGAGACTCAAAATACTGTCGATTTTGGTCATACAGGCAAGTGTTATATCATCATTATGTATACTCACAATAAAAACAAAATGTGCTTTTTGCAAAATAAAGAAAACAAGCATGATGCGCGATCTGCAGCCTCTATCTCAATGAAGTCTTTTCTGATACTCTTTAGAAATTGAACTGTAACTCAGTGAATACTTGTCACACAAACATGAGACATATGTCTAAAGAAACGTTGAAATGTCAGGTTTTAAATAATGTAAATCAAATCAAAAACAAATATTCTGTGTTTATGTAATCTGAGAGATGTCAGTCGTTCGCGAGCCTCTTCATTAGTGTTAATGCGGCCACTCCGCGATCCATGCGAACAGTCAACGCCCACATCAACTCATAAACACATCAAGATTCGTGCATGTACTTTACATCGTTTTGAGACGCGGTGAGGAATAATCCTGGAATAATTTACCTCAGAAGAAAAGCTGTTTATTTCTAAGAGTAACAGATCCAGCCGAGGATTGTGAGGTAAGTTTATTCTGTTAGTGTCTGTGAATATTAAACCGCAAAAGACTGTTTAAATATGAATCCTGCTGCAACATAAAATGTCATAGACATAAGACTGTTTAGACAAGATTTCTTTGGCCTGTTTTGGACAGATTATGAAGTGTTTATTGTAAAATAGCCTAGTGTCACATCAATACAGCTTTTGTTCGTAAATTTCTGCTCAGATGCTGTAAATATAGTACCAGTCAAACGTTTTGTTCAATAGGCTACTTGTTGTAGCCATTAAAATGTATTTTGTCAGAAAAAATCCATTTAAAATAATGTTTTTCTATTTTAATATACTGTAAAATATCATTTATTTCTGTGATGCAAAGCTGAATTTTCATCAGCCATTACTTCATTTATTCATCCAAGAATCCTGAAAAAAGTATCACAGGTTATAAAAAAAATATTAAGAAGTACAGCAGGTTCCAACATTGATAATAAATCAGTATATTAGAATGATTTCTGAAGGATCATGTGACACTGAAGACTGGAGTAATGACTGATGAAAATTCAGCTTTACATCACCAAAATAAATTAGATTAAGTATATTAAAATAGAAAACCATTATTTTAAATTGTAATAATATTTCACAATATTAATGTTTTTTTCTGTATTTTTCATCAAATAAATGCAGGCTTGATGACCATGAGACTTCTTTCAGAAACATTAAAAAAAATAATGTGTCCAGTTGTTTGACCCGTACTGTATATAATTTAAATATAATAGGCCTATACAAAATTTTGTTCACATGCTGTGCAATATCAGCAATCATGTTTTCTATTACGAGTGGACATTATATTAAGGTTAATACAATAGTTGATCCTGTTATCAGTATCCTCACAGATTATCAGTTTCTTTTTTTCTTTTATCTCTCAGATTTGAGAATCATAGTGACCTGATACTGGTCCACATAGGACATTGTGCCTTTGGCTCTCACTTTATTTTGTTGACTATATTCTAAATAAACTACAAAATAATAATATTTCCTTTGTCCTGTTCCTTAGCTCCCTCTCAGTCACATACCTGACTCAAAGGCTCATTCTCAATGACACTTTTGCCATTTAATGTGTTTATAAGCAACTGAAAAAAGCACAAATGTCAGAGCATGTCAAAACTTCTAAAGGGCCCCAAAACTGTGCAGACCTGTAAGAGTTAATGCAGTTCTGTGCCCTCATTATGCTGGATGACTTTATAAATGATATGGTGGTTTGACCTTCCCTGTGTCTCTGTCTTCAGGATGGACAGGCCATGCTTTGGGATCTGAACGAAGGCAAGCATCTTTACACGCTGGATGGCGGTGACGTGATCAACGCTCTCTGCTTCAGTCCCAACAGATACTGGCTGTGTGCCGCCACAGGGCCGAGCATCAAGATCTGGGTATGATGAGCCGTGTGATTTATGACTTGTTTTCACATCAAAACATGTTCTTGGCAGGATGGTGTCAGTTTGGTCATGCTCTATTTTATTGTAGTTTCACTCATTTTACCTGATATATCATAACTCTGTTTCAAGTATGCATGTAGTTTGTGAACTTTGTGTTGCTGGACAGTCAGTCAGTATTTGGCATTTTTATATTTGCATTATTGCAGCATCATTCATTTGGCAAACCTCAATGTTCAACTGGTAAATTTAAACGGGTGATTTCAATTCATTCACATTGAAAATCATTGCAATATATGTTTAATTTAAAAGACGGCATTAGTATGGTACTAAATTCAATTTGGTGAATCAGTTAAAATTGTCCATTGTAAAAAATGGACAGCACTTAAGTGTTGATCCTGGCTGGTGATTTCAATGAATCAACGTTGAAAGTAATTGCAATACATGTTACATTTAAAATGGATAAAAATAGAATAAAGTTGGCAAGTTTAATTCATTTTGGTTAATTGGTTCAAACTCCATTTCCAAAAATGACTGGTTTAACAATTAGTTTGTGTTGCCACTTAAAAATATTGATTTTTTTTTTTTTTTGACTGGTGATTTCAGTTCATTAACGTTGAATATCAGTTTATTTTGGTGAATAAGTTAAAATGTAAAATGGTCCATTTAGAGAAAAAAAATCGACTCTGATTTAATGATTCTTAATCTCCACTGAAAATCCACATTGAAAATCATAACAATACATGTTACATTTCAAATGGACAAAAATGACATTAAAGGTGGCAAGTTCAATTCATTTTGATGAATCATTTAAAATTTCCATTTCCAAAAATGTACTCTGGTTTAACGATTCATTTGTGTTGCCACTAAAAAATTGTGTTGTTTTTTTATTTACTGGTGATTTGAATTCGTCAGCATTGAAAATCATTGCAATACATGTTAAATTTAAAGTTGACAAGTTAATTTTTTATTTGTTTAATCGATTCAAACTGTTCATTTAAAAAAAAAATCACTCTTCTTTAACTATTTGCCACCACTTAATGTTAATCATATATTAAAATGCTTTTATTTTAATTAAAATTATTAAATATCATACACTAACATTCATTTAGTAAAAAAAAACAGCAGGAACACTGATTTTGAATTAGATTTTTACTTGCAATAAACTTGCAAGTTTATTTTACTTGCATTTGCACCCTAGTCACTCTTCTCACAATACTGTTCTCTCTCCCTCTCCCCACAGGATCTGGAGGGAAAGATCATTGTTGACGAGCTCAGACAGGAAGTCATCACCACTAACAGCAAGGCTGAGCCGCCCCAGTGCACGTGTCTGGCCTGGTCTGCTGATGGACAGGTAAGAGCTTCCCGCAGGCCGGAGTAAAGGCCCTTTCACACTGAGCACAACATGATAAAGTGAAGCAAATCGCCGACCAACAGAGCTTTCCTATCTGAACGTGAACCGATTGATCGCCTCCAGCTAATTCACGCCTGCACGATAGGTGGTGCTGACCAAAAATTTCCTCATGTATGCATCTCGTAGGTTTTCCCATTTGGCTTTAACCTTGTCTGCTGCACAGCATACAACAGTGAATTAAGACAAATAAAGTTTGGTACTACACAGAAACCATCATGGTAATAACTTCCGACTGCGATCTAAAGTGATTAAATAATGGGCAGATGTGCATTTGTAGTTTTTTTTTTTATTTATTTTTTTATTTTTTTTATTATATATAATAAACTGACCGCTACACCTGTTTAGCATTTCTCATGTAAACATTTCTCATTCTTTATTGTTATAAAAAAAAAACCAGTCGCATGAAAAACACATACAGAACATATATCGTCATAATCATATATTTATTTGGCTTCATGGTTCATCTGTAGAAACGTTTCTCTCAGTTGTTTGTGCGGAAGCATGCGGAACTCAGAACGAGGAAATGAACACAACGATGTCATTCGGAAGGGGAGGAGTTATGATCACACAATATGACTGACAGCTCTAGAGCCAATGAGCTCTTTGACTCATAACAGACATGCACGGAAGAAAACAACGCTCTGTACGCCGTTTCAAACTCTTCAGATCACATAATTCAGTGGACAATTGTGTATAAAGAACATGTAAAGAATAAATCTGTTCTCAGGCACCAATGATTAAAATAACTCAACATCCATTCTCTTCTCTCTGGAATACTTTTCTTTGGTGTTAACACTGTTTTCAAAACAGCGCCACCACTCTCACACTTGTGCAACAGCAGCGTCTCGGATAAGCTCAAATCTAATTGGACGGCTCGTTCCATTGTGGGGTGACGAGGGGGAAAATTGTCACACTAGTCGGGAAAAAAATTCTTGCTTTGTAGTGCAGCAATTGGTCGCGCCCGGTGTGAACGGCTCAATGGGGATCTATTGTTTCGATTCAAGAGAGTCATCGCAACGTACATTCACACCGTTTAATTGTTGTTTAATCGCACTCGGTGTGAAAGGCCCTTTATTGTGTGTGTGTGTGTGTGTGTGTGTGACGAGGTCATTTTGCAGATAATCAGCATCAGTTTGGATGGTGGATCTCTTGTGTATGAGTGCAGTGGATAATCTTCAATATAAACCAATGGACAAACAAAAATGTATTAATTACACAATTTTTTTTTTCTCTCAGACTCTCTTTGCTGGATACACAGACAACCTGATCAGAGTTTGGCAGGTGACCGTCGGAACCCGATAAAGATGTAGATTCCAAGAACAATGCAACACGTGGAAAAATTGAATAAAATAAATAAATGATGAAAGGGACCTTGTCCTTGTTGTTTTTCTTTTTCTCTCCAAATCAGTGCACTTTAGCTGATCTCTTTGTTGTAAAAAAACAGCATTATATTACTCATGATTTAATGCCATATTGATTGCTTAACAAGGCTCTTTATGCATCAGTTTGGGACTTTATTTGGGTAAAAAGGAAAGGCTGGATTCTGTGAATACTTTAGGAACTATGTATCTATTCATGTATGAATGAGCAAAGCTTTGACAAAGTAAGATACCTGCCATCTGATTGTTTCTTACATAATTTTTGGGTTAAAAATCTTTTTGTTTAGTACTATAGAATCACACCATGTCACACTTAAACCTTTAATATTGTTAAACCCTGTCTTTTTTTCATTTTCATTTGGGAAGCAACATATTAGTTTAAAGTCTGATCCATTTAAAAGACCCATATAAATACTCAATGCTTCATGTAGTAACCCTCAGGCAAACTTGCAAAAGAAATGCATTTATATCATGCAAAGGATGTGACTGTATAGAAAATGTATGTTAATATGCCCTTAAGGCCATTTGAAATGTCTGAAGATAAGTGTGGCAAGCCAATAAAAATGGTTAAAACATATTCCCCTGGTTTCACAGACAAGGCTTAAGCTAGTCCCAGACTAAAATTAATGTTTGAGTTGTTTTAACTGAAAGCAACTTGCACTGAAATATCTTAAAATATGTCAGTGTTGTAGTTTTGTCTCAAGATGTACAACAGTAATGGTTTTTTTTAAGGCATGTTTATAAAAGCTAATTGAACTAAGGTCTAAGCCCTGTCTGTGAAACCGGGCCATTGTTTTTGATAAATTATTTACAATCAAAGCAATTTTTTTTGCATTATTGTCATTGGAAAAGGCACATATGTAGAGAGATTGAATACAAAAGTTCTGGGTGGTGTTATAATGGCATAGTAATGGTGACATACTGAATGGTATCTATAAAGTAGTAGTACAACAAAATAAAAAAACAATCCTTTTAACTCTTACATGGAAACGTGTAAGTACACAGTTCCAGTTCAAGAAAAAGCTGGAAATATCAGGGAGTCATGACAAAATCGAAAGTTAACATAATTTGTTGTGAAATTACTCTGCGAGTGCAGTCATTCATCGACTACGGGGGAGAAATGATTTAAATCGATTGGGAAGCTTAAGTGTGTAAAAAACCATTAATATATAGTTTTACACACGCGTGTATTCTTTGTGTTTGATTGCACAACGCTCTCGCAATCGTGTTTTATGGTGCACGCGCTCTGGAACATCTCGTGCTAAAGCGTTTGAGTAGCAGAGAAAAGAAGTGCGCAGGAGGAAACCATAATGGGGCGGGGCTTCTACCGTCCCTTGCCAATCAAAGAACGCTATCATTGCCTGGTCACTCCCGGTAATCCAATCACAGCTTGTTTTATTCCAACGGGTTCATCCGGTGCTATAAAAGTGGCCACGAGTTGGTACAGTACGCGAGAGTCCATCTTGGAAAGCGGCTTTTTCAGCGCCAATATTTTACAGTAAGCCGGTTAATTTAATTTCGCATGATTCCCGTGTTGCGCTAAGCTGTGATTTTTGAGAATACACGTAAGATGGTGTATTAGATGAAAAAGCATGTTTTATACGCTCGGAGTGCTTAAAAACGACTCTATATGCGATCGTGTAGCTAGTTTAGCTTTGCATGCTGCTTTAGCTTTCCGTAATCGGCCTCAATGAATCCTTTTGTTTGTTTGTTTTCATAAGACTTATGCGTTTTTATACGCTTCTAACACGTTTTCGCGCCTTTTTCACTTGTTTACTTGTAAATTTAACAAGCTAAGACTGAAATCGGGCTTTTGTGCACTGAATCTAATGGCGTAACCGTGTTGCTACTCTATTATTCTAGCACCGTTCCTCTTATTTCACAAACTTTAATCGTTTCTAATCCAAAGGTGATCAAAAGGAACTAAAATGGCCGACGCAGAGCATCAGTTCATGGAAACCTCCGAGAACGGGAACGAGGAGAGTTTGAACGGAGCGGAGCTCACGGAGGAGGCCGCGGCGGAGGACGAGAACGGAGATGGAGGACAGATCGACGCCAGCAAGGGCGAGGAAGATGCCGGGTAAGACTATAGAGAGCTTAATTATGTTTTCGTGTTTAATATAGATCTTTTGTTTAAAGTCGTCTTTCTTGGCGCCATGTGTCTGTTAATAGGGGGGGTGGGGTGGTTTTCTGCCCGGTATTGTGCTCATTGTTGGAGATGAGGGTTGTTTGGTGTTGAATCTCACGCTGGCGGGTGGCAGCTGCCGTTAGATCTTCCAGTACTCCCTTTTACCGCGCTAAAACCACGTGGCTTATTCCTTATATTTAACCCTAGCTCAATTCATCTGCATAGTAATATACTTTGTCCAAAGTGTATATGGTTGCCTGGAAACGGTCCCTAATATAGTTTGTCGGGACACTGGCTTGTCCAATCAGACTTTAGAATTGGAACTATCGAGTGCATTAATCCCCGCCTACTTTAAGCACCTTGGTTCCTGAAGTTTTTTTTTTTTCCCATAGGGATTTTCTTTATTTAAAAGTTACAAGTCATGAACCAAATCAACTATAGCCACAAGATCAATCTCAATACAAACTTTTACAAAAATGGGTTTGAAAATTGTACAGGAGACAATGCTTTAATGAGGGAATTACTCCATGATTAATTTAAATCGTTTATTTGCAGATGTTTGTGTGTGAATAGAAGCGGAATTGTTCATTGCAAAATATGCATTTTAAATATACAAGTAGTTTGAGTGTATTGATAGACTTGATTACTCACACACTCATTGGAGTTTCTCTGCGGAATCATGGGTGATGTAGTTTTTCCACCTGGAATGCCACTGAACTTATTTTAAAAAGTTGGTTATTTCCTGATCCTGACTGTTGCTTTTATGGTACTATATGATGCTATGAGTGCCTTTTGTCTGTGGTTTAATACCGGGTTTCATCAACTCATCAAACAGTTTCTCTTTATGCAGTAAAATGTTTGTTGGAGGACTCAGCTGGGACACCAGTAAGAAAGATCTTAAGGATTACTTCTCAAAGTTCGGTGAGGTGACAGACTGCACCATAAAGATGGATTCAAACACTGGCCGGTCACGAGGGTTTGGATTCATCTTGTTCAAAGATGCTGAAAGTGTGGAGAAGGTATGGGTGCTTTTGCTTCTCTGTTCCAAATACGTATTGGGTGGCAGATGTTTGCAATGTTGTTTATTTCTTTTAAAAGGTGCTACAGCAAAAGGAACACAGACTAGATGGCCGACAGATCGATCCCAAGAAAGCCATGGCCATGAAGAAAGAGCCGGTCAAGAAAATATTTGTCGGTGGCCTTAATCCTGAAACCGCAGAAGAGAAGATCCGTGAATACTTTGGGGCCTTTGGAGAGGTGAGTTTTCACTGAGCGTAAAAAAAAAAAAAAAAGCGACTTGTCTACCAGCTTTAATGCTTTATCGATTATGCTTGCAGATGGAAAATATTGAACTTCCAACGGATCCAAAGACGAACAAAAGGAGGGGCTTCGTTTTCATCACATTCAAGGAAGAATCTGCTGTCAAAAAGATAGTTGAGAAGAAATACCATAACGTTAGTGGAAGCAAGGTAACGAATGGAGAGGAAGACCTTGTATGTATATTTTTATTCTCTCATACTTTTGCAATAGATGCATAGTTATGGTGGGTAAAATTGATTTGTGGGTGTGCACAGATGCTTGATCACTATGGCTTTTTATCGGTGCTTAAACGTTTTATTCAGCCTCTTCAAGTCTGGCTTTGCGCTCATCCGTTTTGTGCCTCTGATTTCAGTGCGAGATCAAGATCGCCCAGCCCAAGGAAATCTATCAGCAGCAGCAGTACGGTGCCCGCGGAGGCTTCGGTGGTCGCGGCAGGGGTCGTGGGGGTAAGAGGCATGCTTTTTGAGTTTCAGCAACAGCAGCATTATCAACCAATCTGAGCTTGCAACATCTGTCGTTTCCTCAGGCCAAAACCAGAACTGGAACCAGGGATATAACAGCTACTGGAACCAGGGATATGGGAACCAAGGCTATGGCTACGGTGGCCAGCAGGGATATGGTGGTTACGGCGGCTATGGAAACTATGACTATTCCTCTCCGTACTATGGATATGGTGGTGGTTATGACTACAGTAAGTGTGCATCTTCCAGATGCTTATGATCGTCCTCGTGTCCCTTCCATGTTCACTCACTCTTGTTTTCTTCAGACCAGGGCAGTGCGAGCTACGGAAAGACACCGAGACGTGGTCACCAGAGTAGCTACAAGCCGTACTGATCACATACAGAACAGGTAGTGAATGCATTTGATTCAGTAAAATGTACAACAATTGCAGGTATTTTGCCTGCCTTGCATTTTTAAGCTGCTTTGCATTTGTCTGTTTTGATGTTTTCCAACCTGTATGTTGCCACTCACCACGTCTCTCCGTTTCTCCACAGGACTGATGTATTCCCAAAAACCAGGAGTCTGACAGTGAAGCCGACAACAGTTCACACACGCAGACTCTTTCCTTTTACCGGACAAGATCATGACCCATTTGTACAGAACCGATGAATAGGGGAAGCAATGTCACACTTCCACATTTTTATTTTAATTTTATTTTCCTTTTGTCCACATTTCCAGAGATGGAAGTGTTATTTTTACTGTACTTTTTGGTACCTTTTTTGAATAATGTATTGTATGGTTGTATTTTACATGTCTACTGGATTTGCCACATGAGGTTCGGGAGCTGCCAGAGCTTTTGAAATAAAACGATTTTGAGTAAATTTTTCTCAATGTTTCCAGATGCTTACTATGCTTATCTTGTTGCATCGCATAGGAGAGAGTCTTTTAAAAACCAGAGTCTAGTGAATGTCAGCGTTTTTGGGTAATATCTAATAGTGACTGGAAATTTCCACTTTTGTTAGCTTTGATTTTAAACTGTTTTTGACTTGCCTTCTCAGTTATATTGCTTAAGTTTGTCATTTAGGATTTTGCTAGCGACCATAGTCGCATTGCTCCTATAGTGTTTTTGGTAGAAATAAATGACTTATAAGTTTTTTGGAAGTGTTCTTGTTTACTGGATAACATTAATGTTAATGACTTTGACTTAACTTTTTTTTTTTTTTTGGTAAGTTTATTTTGCATGCATAGCAACTAACTGTTAAACTATCCAACTTATTTTTCAAACAAAAGTAAGCATTTCTTGTGACTGCAATATTGATTCATAGACTACAATAGGTATATTGTTGAGAATCCTAAACCAATGTTTGACTGAGATATATAAAATAGTGTAATACCAGTTTGCAGCATAAAACTGCTTTTGCACAGCTAAAATAACTGGGAAATGGCTCATACCAAAAGCCTTGCACATTAAAGTTAATAAGGTGGGTAAAGTAAGTCTTAAGGAAACTTGTTCTGGTTTATCCATGATTTGGTTCTCAGTCAGGTTTGGAATTGTGCACTTCCATACCAGCCTTATTATTGCTGCATTATATACTATGTATACAGTGCAAAATGCAGCTTTCTTGTATGAATAGAATACTTGAATCTACATTTGCCAAATCTGCAGTATGTAACAAAGCACTGTTGTGTTGTAGCCCACAGTGCAATTCACTTGACCATTTCTAGAGTGATGAACAAGGTTTTTGCATCTTCAATTAGATTGCAATTAGAACTTGTACTGTCTCTTCATTTGGTAAGTTAAAACAAAATGAGTAAATATGCTGGGGATATTTTACAATATTTCAATTGGTTTAATTAAAAAGAAACAATGCATAAATTATCTGTTTAAAATTAATCTCGCTTAAATTACCTCAAGTGACTATCCGATGTACCCTTTCTGAAAGGAAGCTTAAACCAGACTGTTGGTTTGTATGTTATCTAGCAAACACAATGTTCCCCTTACGTTCCCGTATGGTTCCCATGTGGTTTTGGGTAACCAAATAAGCACGTTCTCTGTAGGTTCTTTTTAGATTTTATTTTTATAACCATGCTATGCTGAAATGTTTTTTTCATAAACAGTATATTTTGCAGATACAGCTATTAAAACCTGTATTAGATCAGTCAAAACGCATTATTTTCAGATAAATGCAATTTTATAGCTAAAAATATTAAGTCAAGGTTAAGCGCAGTATGAAAAGCATACAAATAAGTACGTGGGTTTAACTTTCTTTGCGCGCCCCTGATCTACTTCACAAAAAGCCGCGCACTCGCGAAATTTAAAAATTAACGGTCATTTCGTTTTGCTGACTGACTAACGTTTATCGACCTCTTTATTGAATAATTGCTAATAATTAATATTTGCGCAATGTTTATATGTGAATAAAAGCCTAAATTCAATCTGTTCATCATATAAAGCTATCTCTTCAGAAATTTTGTACATTATTTACATTGAAAGTTTTACGATCTCTTTATGAACTGATTGAAGCGTCAAAGTGGTAACTTAACTTAGTTGCGTAACGTTAGCTGTCAATGGAGAAACAGACAATCTCTCAGATTTCATCAAAAAGATCTTCATTTGTGTTCTGAAGATGAACCAAAGTTTTACGGGTTTGGAACGACACGAGGGTGAGTAATGACATGATTTTTTAATAGTGAAGTCTTTGGGCTACATTTTAGTATTTATTTGTTACAGAAATATTGAAATACTATTGTTTATGATTTATGTTGTCAGTAAAAGTCAAATATTGCGTTGTACAACATGCACATCACAGTTTTACTCTAATTTCTTGTTTTGCAAACGAGTTTCAAATATGAATCAGTTCGCCCGGAAGATCCGGTTCAAAATAACGATTCAATTTGGGATTTGATTCACTTGACTTGCGGGAAAAAGTAAACGTGCAGGTTGAAAGGCAAGAAATTAAAAATTTGCATTACAAAATCAACAGAATCGTTGTGGATGGAGGTGGCAGTTCTGGATGTGCCTAACTCAATTTCACCTACGACAGGTACGTTAATGAACAATGACATAAAATACTGCACAGATGATGGAAAAATACGGTTAAAAATCAAAGAACACGCTGTCAGAATAAATTAATTGCTACAACCATTAAGGGGTCAATTAACTGGCATCGGACTGATTTATATACGGTTGTTTACAACAAGCCAAACAAGGACGACATGTTAAGCGTTTACAAGTAAAACTGCCAAGTGAGAACATGTGTATTTTATCCTAATTTCCATTAGAGGGCGCTAGATAGCAGTGAAAGAGCTGGACACCTATGTAAAGGTATATACAATGCATTAATCTTTTTATTTAAATGAACAGAGCTGACCTATAAAATTGATTGGTTATGATTTTAGGTCTGCATTTTGGTGTAATTGCCGTTTTCAACTTAAACATTGAGCCACTGTCACAAATTAAGACTAAAGTAAAGATTAAAGTAATAATGGTATTGCAAAATGGTAATCTTACTTTAAAAAAATTTCAAAAAGTAATCAACAAATAATTTTTTAATGGTGCAGATATTCAATTCAAATTAAGGGTCAGTTTGAGATGTTGATCCAAAACTAGCAGCAAACACACAACGCAAGTAATTTCAGTCATTAAAAGTAATGGTGAGAATAAACTTGGTGCTTAGAGAGATTAAAACTGTGGGTTAAAATGGAAAATGGTGATCCTACTTTAAATTCCTTCATAATGCATGACAGCATTAGTATGTGTTTGGGAAACTGGCTCATACTGAAGCGCAGCGAGAGCGTGTGGGTTTAGATTACTCACAGAGATGGTTAATTGTGCCAGAGAGGGCTGTCTGTCGGATCCTCACCGCCTTGTGTCATAACAAACTACCACATGCTATGATTTCAGAGTAATTTTAGGCTGAGGTAAGTTAGCCGTTAAAGAGCTGGTGCATCATCCGGAAAGCTGGACGTTTAGGAGGGAGAACAAATCGTGGTCTTGAGTATGGCACTTACCGTTAAAATACTCTAAAGAGACAGTTAATGCACTTGACCTCATCGCTCCAGATAAAAGCCTCTCTAAATGACCCAATTCTGTAGTTCAGCGTCGGCCTTTGTCAGATTTCCAAGAAAGAAATGAGCACAAAAAGACACAGAATGTTCTTGAAAAAAGCTTTTTTTTTTTTTTATTGTATTCCAGTTCTTGAATTAATTTGATTCCGTTAACCAGGGATTAATCTAATATACAAATACCACACACATTTATAAAAATGACTTTCACTGAAATTGTCCCCTAAAGGGACATGGTGGCGGAAAAAATATATTCTCTGAGAAACTCTCAAAGGACACAAAAGTTTTGCGAGCGAACGCAAAAGCATTGAAATATATTTTTTCCTCCCATCTCATATCATGTCCCTTTAGGGGCTCCTTATTACGGGGTTAAACAGGAGTAAAGTGCATATCTCAGACATGTTCTGTGATACTTTTTTTTTGTATTTATTTTTAAATCTTTAAGAAATAGCAATATATCGTAACCAATATTAAAACATCATCAAACAAATAGTGCAAGTAAGTTCCCATTAGTAGCCACAGAAGGGCTTCATATATATATATATATACAAATCTTTAAGCACCTTCATTGTACATGGCCATTGAAACATCTTTGCATTTTCTACAAATTTTAAATGCCTTGTCAAGTGCAGAGATATAAAATTTTCACGTCAATTCTCATTTGGAGTACTTGTACAGTGGCTCTAGGGTTGTTAGACTGGTGTTTTGTGGGTGTCTTTAGAAGAAAGTCTTGAAGGGGAAAATCAGTGTGTGAGTTTGTATCTGTTAAAAGTGTTTTATGTCAGTATTGTTTTGAGGGTTTGATCGTTTCCTGCATCGACACACATTCTCTCTTGAAAAACACGCCCCCTCTCAGATAAAACAGAACACAAACGTGTTAGTGTCTTATAAAACCTCTTAGTAAAATATAGCCAAGGCTTATTTAAATATGCATAAATAGCATGAAAATATTTTTGTTTCCGTTTAAACGATGCTGAATTACTCTATTCAGATATGAAAGGTGTGGACGTTACCCCCCCCCCCCCCCATTTTAGTTTCCTGTACACGACAAGCACCTCCAAGACACTTCATATGTGGGAAAAAAAGACATTGGATTTCAAGTTTGTTCTCTAACAACACATCTTTGGATGTTTTACAAAGTTCAGTATAGAAATAACTACGTTAATGAACAATTCCACCATAGAACCTGAAAGCCATCTATACAAATGATTATTTTAAATGTTGCAGACAAGAGCGTTGAATGTAATTAGGGGTCAGTCTGAGATGCACAATATAAATTCAATCCTGAAAGTAATTATGAGGAAAAACAGCTTGCAGTTACTGCAGATTGGTTTGACATCTTATTTTGGCTGTAAAAAAGTTTTTTTTTTGTGTGTGTGTGCGTGTTTTCCAATTCCTGAGACCTTTTCTGATTAATTTGTCTTCTGTGGTCATTCTAAAAATCGAACTTTTTTTATTTTGCATAGTGGATGTACAATGTGTAGGTTTGTAATTTCCCTGTGTTCAGGATTTAGATCATTTCATTAGAAAACCATTGTCAGATAATGCAATGCAAACATCAAAGCTTCTAGCTTATTTCAGCAGGACTTCTTTTTCTTTCAGCATACCTGATTGTCAAATTTTTTTGCATTCAATTTTCACATACTCCATTGCACTGAATAGTCTATGAGCATATCACCATTGTTAGCAAACGCTGAAGCATCAAAAACAGCTTAAACAAATGCACATCCAAATCTAGTCATTTAAAAAGTATTTAAAATCCCTGTCATCCCATTGGAAGCTGACTTATGAAACGAACAAACAAACGAAAAAAGTAATTCTTTTATTTTTTAATATTACAGAGTCTGAACCCGAGACTTCTCCTTGTGGCGTCCGAAGCGAGCAGCTGTTTCAAGGTGAGCCAATCAGAGCTCAGCAATTAACGGAAAAGTCACTTTGCGGCCTCCGGAATGGGCGGGGCTCGTTCCAGTCTCATGGCCCAGGGGTCAGAGGGCGCCGAATAAAAGGGCGGGTGGGGCAGAACGTCTTCCGCCGCCACGGCGAAAGCAAACACACCCCGCTTTCTATTCACGTCCTCTGAGATGAGCTTCCTGTTCGTCTCACCGCTGCCGTCCACGTCCTCCATCGTTTTCCCTCCCGGAGGTTGCTGTTTCTCAGCCAGCTGAGCCAACAAGGGGGCGCTGCCGGCGGTGGGAATGCGCATGTTCCTGTCTGCTTGGAGGGCGTTGGGATCCTGGGGGAAGAGGAAGTTGGTGGACCGCCAGGCGGAGGGCTTTCGGCCCCGTCGCGGGCGCGAGACGCGGCAGCTCTGCCGCTTGATGTGCCGGTGCAGGTGGTCGGAGCGTGTGAAGCTCTTGTAGCAGTGCTCGCACTGATACGGCCGCACGCCCGTGTGGATGCGCAAGTGGTTCTTCAGGTCGTAGTTGTGAACGAACTTGGAGTTGCAGTGCAGGCAGATGTAGGGCCTCTCGCCGGTGTGCTTGCGCATGTGAATCTTCAGCTTGTCTTGCCTGAAAAAGAGTTAAGTTTGAGGTTATTTTGTATTCTTGAGAGAATTCTTGCAAGATGCACCAGGTCTTGATGCTTACTTTTTCCCCAAGGAGCACATGCAAAATTAGAAAAATTTTGAAAAAAAAGTTTAGGGGTACAATGACAATGTATCTAATAATGTGTTTTTACTTAATAAATGGATAGGAGGAGACATTTACAAGCAAAATTATTTATTTTTATAATATGTAAGTTATTAGAATACAAAAAGTGCACTAGGGCTGCACGATTGACAAAAATCATAATTGTCGATTTATTCCCTTGAAATTGTATTTGCAATTATTAATTGTGACTATCACAATTTACATTGAAAAATGTTTTGAATAGCTTTATACCATTGTTTGAAGCAGCTGCATGCTATATTTTTATATTAAAATAAGATGAAAACATTCTTCCTGAAAACCTTTTATTGCTTATTAAGCCTCAAATGTTTTCAAATTGGTTTGATTTCTTTAAAAAAAAAAAAAAAAAGTAAAAATATATGCACGGTATTATAATGTTATACTACAATTAAAACCCTTAACCTGTAGAAAGAAAAAAACACACACATCTTAAGCACACAGAGTAATGCAAGTGGACAGTTTTTTTTTTTTTGTAATTGCGCCTTTGAACAATTACATAATTGTGGCATTCATAATTGTAATCACGATTAAAAATTTAATTGTGCAGACCTAACTAGGGACCAGATTTACTAACAGCTACTAACACCCTCTTTTGGCATTAAAAACTACTGTCAGGATTTACTAAAGACACGCAGTGAAAAACTAGCGCTGAAAAGGCGTGGACAGGGTTATTTTTGCGGCTGACCTTATTACATATGCCTTATTACATTTGTAGGAGTTTCCCTTTCAGACGCAGTATTTATGGGAGGAGAGTATTTAAAGAAATCATGAAAGGTGATTTACTAAGGTTTGCACTAGTCAATTTTCTGGTGTTTGCGCCATTATTTACTGCTCAAAAAAAGCAAGTCTTAAACCAGACGCTAACGGGTAGATTGCGTTGGTCATGGAAATGATCCGACTGTGTCTGTGTTCTTTCATTTACAGTAGTAGAGTCAGTAGATCACGCGCAGAACGGTCCACTCCCGTCTGCGCTTTTTTGGAATTGCGCTCTCACGCTAATTTGCCCGTTTAGTAAATCTGGCCCTATGTTTTTAAATATTATATCTATTTCAAACTGTATTTATTTATTTATTTATTTAATGGTAATTATTGTTCAGATACTACTAAAATCTATATTGAATATGTGTTAAATAATGCTCTTAACTCTCTTAACGGAATTTTCTGGCTTTCCGTGTTTTCACTGTTATACGGTAGGGGGCGCTATTACACAACTTCTGAAAGAGCACAGAGTCTCTGGATCAAAACACAGACAAGAAAGGATCAGAAATAAGCGATAAAAGCGTTGCTTATGCACGTTAGTCTTTGGGGGGAAAAAACAGGATTTCCTCAGCTTTTTGTTCAAAATTTAGCTTTTTTATGAAATGTACCCACATTTAAGTGTTGATAATAAAAAGATACTATGAAGCTAGAATAAAACTTTTTTTTTATTGTTGTTTTAAAGCAGAGGCTCTGTTCTTTCTTTTGATACATTACAGGTTCAGATATTCGTACAACAAAATCTTCTGGGAGCCATGAAATATTTGTGAAAATGATCAAAAATGCTGGCGGTGGCTGGCAACTTTTTTTTTTTTTTTTAAATGCTGGTGGTGAAAGAGTTAATCTTTCATTCCTGTGACGGGGCAGCTCAGATAGAAGCGTTCACGTTGAATTAAAATTTCAGGTTGAGTTTGTTATGTAACCAGAATATCAATAATAAACAGTAAAAAACACCTTATGCAGAATACGTGACTCTTAATTAGAAAGATGCCTGAAATACACCGGGACTCTTATTTTGAAATGTCAATGTGTTACTATTGCCGGCTGCTCTTTTAAAAAGATGAGGGAGATAAAATATGCTCATCTGAAACGTATTACAATATAAGCATTATAAAGTAAACATTGTCATAATTCATCAACAGTAGATCACAAGCAATAAATGCATGGTATTCATTGATTGTGAACTGCGCTGAGACGGTTGCAATAGCGCTGCTATTAAATAGCACTCAAATGTGAGTGACTCTTTCTCACGTGTCTTTCTGCATGCAGAAAAACACACAAACAGGTGTACGCCTTCATACTTGAAAAGCATACAGCTGCAAGTTGCTCAACAGTAGCAGCCACAGAAGAACCTAAAAAACACGAAAACCGAAACACTTTTCCACTTGTTCCTGTTATGTGGTATCCAGATGAGTTATCCAGAAGCTAAAAAGCCTTCGTTTGATCTATTTCTCACTCTAGATCTCACTCATAGAAATTTCATTCCTCTACAGAGCGTTTGAGCCCAAAAGTGAAATGTAGGTCTTATATCAACATCACCACGCTTTGGCTTTTATTACAGTGTGGAAACCTCGTGCGGGCTTCGACCGCAGTGATGCATAAAGTGTTTCACAGCAGGTTTGTCCTTATGATGCTGTTCTAGTTTGCATGTGCCGTTTCATTGTTGTAATACCGAAGCTTAGCAGTTCAGCTTCAAAGAGGCTATTTATTCTTATAGACAGTCAAGAATGTCATTTGTTTGAGGGAAAACATTACATGACAGCAAGTCAGAATTATTTCTCGTAAATCTGTCATTGTAAAACATTCTTTGCTTTCTTCAATTTGTCTGTTCCTTTTTAGTGAATGTGCACTTTAAAAGTGTTATTCTTGCACTATATCTGATTGAATGATGTTAAAAACAGTCCTGAAATTTTAAAGGGATAGTTCACCCAACTTTTTCATGCTGATGTAGTTTTGGACTTTCATTGTATGGAGAAAAACAGTTTTCAGATGAAGGTTATACTGTTTATACCGGATACAAGTTAAACCGGTTTGGAATGACATGAGAGTGAGTAAATGGCAAGTTTTTAGTTAATTTTATAGGTAAACTATTACTTTAATGGTGGTGTTGCGCATTCACATCCGGATTGTGGTACTTTGTTATCCCATTGTCTCCATTTCTTCCTATCATTCCCATCAACTATCACTATAAATAATGGCGGCAAAATAGTTTTTTTTTAAATAGTAATTTAATAATAATTTTAATTAAAAAAAATAAAAATCAAATATGTCCCCATAATTCCCATCAACTACCAATATAAATAAAACTGCCAAGTTTTTTTTTAATTTCTAATTTAATAATAATTTAAATAAAATAAAATTATAAAGAATAATACATTAAAAATGGCAAATAATAAAATTAAATGGTAAATAAAAATTGTAATATTTAGAAGTGTATATAAAATACCACCATCATTCCCATCAACTATCACTATTAATAAGTGTCAAAAGTATCTTTAAATAGTAATTTATTAATAAATTAAATAAAATACAATAATTAATAATACAATTAAATGTTAAGCAATAATTGTAATAATTAGAAGTGTGTAGAAAAATACAAAATATACCCATCATAACCCACCCATAAACTTTCACTACTTTATTTTAAAAATTATACTTAATAAAATGAACAATAATTTTAATAATAAGTGTGTTGAGAAATACAAATTATTTCTATACTTCTACAGGAAAGTATACTAGTGTCACTTCCTTTATCTTCTCTCGTTTACTCTCTTTACTCAAGTTTGTGTCACTTAAACCCGACTCACCTGGTGAAGCGGACCTCGCAGATGGTGCACATGTAGGGCTTCTCTCCCGTGTGTGTCCGCATGTGCCGCGGCAGCTTTCCCGCTCCTTGAATCACCTTGTTGCAGATCGGGCACTGCTGTGACGCTTTGGGCTTCATCTTCCTCTCCTCCTCCAGCTGCCACGGAGGAAACAGTGTCCCGAGATGGGAGGCGGAAAGAAAACTCAGGTAGGACCGCAAGTCCGCTCCCTCTTTGATCGGGCCGAGAGCGGGGTCAGAGGTCATACCCAAACCTGGACTCATGAAGTCTTTGATGAAGTCTCTGTGAAGGATAGGGTTTGTGGGTTCATCCTTTAACTCTTCTTTGATGACTTCTTTCTTGACCGCAAGGTCCAGAGGGCTGTTTTCCAGCGAAGCCGTGGGGAAAGGGTGTCGGGGCTTCAGAATCTGAGGGTATCCTGGGAATTCTGCAGCCCACATTGGAGGATAGAAGCCTGGGAGAAGGGGTGAGAATCCAGCTCCTCTTTCCAGGCCTGGCACTTTCGGATACAGTCCCTCTTGAAGTAAGGACTCTATGGAGAAGTCCTTCAGCGCCCGGCCCTCTAGTCCCTCCGGCCCTCTGGGTTTCTCAGCATGTGGGCCATCCCGAGTGTCCAATAGGCGTCTTTGGGATTCTTGGCCGTCCCGGTCCGGGTTCGGCGCCTCTTGTTGCGAGCTGCAGGGCGGGCTGTCCGCTCGCCTGTCCTCCCAAACTTTTCGTCCCTCTTGGTTTTCAGCCACGTCGCCTTGTGCAGACTTCTCACTGTTGTCGTCCTCAAATTCTCCATCTTTGGAGTCCGCCTCCTCCTCCATTTCCTCCTCTTCGTCCTCGTCTTCCTCGTCATCCCCCTCAAACTCCTCTCCTTCTGCAGGTCCCCCTCCTTCTCCCCCTCCCCCCGTGTCCATGATTTCCAGACACACGTTTATGATGCAGGGAATTTCCAGGAGCCTGGCGGCACTCAGGATCTCCTTGACGTTGGACGCGGTCACCGTCAGTGTCGACGTGTACGCAAACTCCAGAATGGCCGTCAGCGATTCCGGCGCCACGAAGTCCAGCTCGTAGATGGCGTGCGGGTTGGGGTCCCGACTGGAGCTGGTGGCCACCGTGAAGAGTTTTTTGAAGTACTGGCTGCAGGCAGCCAGGACGGAGCGATGAGTGCGGTACTCCTGGTCCCTGACGACTAGGATGACGTCGCAAAGCAGACCGTCCCGCCGCTGCTCGTTAAGACTGCACAGGATGTCGTTGCTGTGGTTCGGGAAGGGGATTCCGATCAGGTCCTCATCTGTGTGTGCCATCTTCTCCGGGGAATCTGTGTACAGGTAAAAAGTGAAATTGGTCAGAGCTGCAGTTTTTTTTATCCTGTCGTGCATTAAAACAGGGCTGGGTGCTAATCTATATTGATATTTATTTATTTTTTAAAGATTTATTTTTGCACATTTTTGACAGGACAGTTAGTTGACAGGAAGCGAAGTTGGAGAGAGAGAGAGGGATGGGATCGGGAAAGGTCCACGAGCTGGGATTCGAACTCGGGATGCCCGAAGCACAACTGTGCTACATAAAAGAGGAGCGTTCGAGCGTTCATGCTTGCAGTTTCAATAATTTAAATCCTCCAATCAGAGCTTTTCTATTAAAGAACACTGTCCGGTGTTTCACTTAAACTTTGCAATCTGGCAACCATGTGCACGCAAGCTCTCTCTCGCGCGTGCGGATGATCTGAAAACACCAATAAACAAGTAGATTTTCTGCTTAAATGAGTGTCATTCAGTCGGTCCATGTTCTGTCATGGGCCGCTTGTGTTGTTTGTGCGACTAAATCTGCCATCAAACCTTCTCAGTGATAAACTGTAATAAATCCAAGCATGGATCTCTCGACTATTTGAGATTTGTGTTTGCTGAATAACTGCACTTACGTAACCTCTGTGTGACAATACAAAGTCTTTTTTGCTGTTGTTTTAATAGAAAAAACATTAAAGTAATGTGGAATTTCATTCTGAGTTTTAAATTTTTAGAGAAGTTTCTTATTTCTCCATTAGGCCTATATGATAAATAGTCTATAATAAATCATTAATCTAGTTGAGGTAAAACAAACCATGCGCTTGGGTCGACATTCTTGTGATTTGTGCTTATAGGTGAAAGTGCAACAATTCTGATGAAATGTAAAAATACATTTCTCAAATGACAACAATCGATGTGATTTATAATTTTGAGCAAAATAATCGGGATTATCAATGCAGCATGACGAAAATGTGACTAAGTTTTAACTGACGAAAACTAGACTAAAATGCTCAGGCATTTCATTCTAAATCAAAAGGTAGTTTACTTGTAACAAACATTAAACATGTGGAATGCATTTCCTTCCATGTTAATGGTATAAAATGATGAATATTGGTATCAAATGATATGGGATAAAATATATTTGGCCATATCGCCCAGACCCACATTAAAATAACATTGATATAGAATGAGATTTGACCTAAAGCTGCTTGTTTTTGTAAAAGTGTGTAACTTGTGTGTGCTTGAACTTTGCGGTTAAAGAGGATGCGTCACAATCAGATAATTAATTAGCTCCTATAGAGCATGCAAGGAGCAAATCTATGTTTCTGTTTCTGTCTGATTGCGATCAAACAGCAGCTCCACTGGCTTCTGCTTTTTAATGACACATATTGATAGCAGTGGCCATTTTGTTGTGTAGGCCTCGACAGATAGCGAAGTAAATCAGATAGTTTGCATTGTGAAAAAAGCTGACACTTATCTTTATCACGTTCGGAAAGAATAGAAGACAACACAGGAAGGCAAAAGGGGTCAGGCTCTAGTTTCTGCTTTCCACGGGGAAAAAAAAATGTCAGGGCATGAGTAAACGTAACCCACCGCCTCCAGTTTTACTTGTCACATGAGAGGTCTGATAATGGTGTGATTTAATTGCTTTTAATTAATTATTAGGCATGCAATGTTAAATAATTTTTTCCTTATTCTCATGTTTCATTTAAGTCTAGTTTAGACGTGCACTTCTACTGTACAGTGTCCAACAATAATAAAGAATTTGCAAAGCTGTATTTTTCGGACAGCGGATCTCTGTTCAGATGCTCTTAAACTACAGGCCTACATGAATGGAGCCCGAATTGTACCTGCGGATTCCCTGAAATGTTTACAGTGACTTTTTAAGAGGCGTTTTGGCATCATTGTCCTTCATTCATGGCTATGAATAGAGTTTAATCTCAGTGTGTCTCGTCCCCGTGGTCACTGCAGGCATGTGGATGGATGCTTTCATACGTCCCGCCACCACCGAAAGCTGTCGACTGGCGTTCAGTGGGCCAAAAACGGCCTCTGAGCCAAAGTAAATGAGCTACTAGTGTTTTCGGGATTTTTTTTCTTGTACATTGTCTGTCTTTATTCTCTATATTGAGCCCAGCACTTACCAATCAGGATTTTAATGTCCCTTCTGCTGTTGCTAGGAGACAGATGCTATAATTACCGTTTGAACATATAGTCACGGAATGTATCTTTTAAATTGAGATCCTTGTGTTCTAAACAATGTGACCCTTCAGGTAAATAATACATATAGATGCAACATTGGACTGTATGAATCAACATGAAATTGGAAATGCAAATATGAACGACTTATAGATCTTGAAGAATATCACATATATACATTTTTATATATATATATATATATATATATATATATGCCTTGAAATGGTTTATAATTGATTGGTTTGTTCTTTGCTAATTGAGTATAAATAACATTTTATTCTTTTGATGATTTTGAAGGGTTAGTTCACCCAAAAAATTTACAGTTTGTCATCATTTACTCACCCTCATGTTGTTCCAAACCTGTATGAGTTTCTTTCTTCTGTTGAAAACAAAAGAAGATATTTTGAAGAATGTTGGTAACCAGACAGTTGACGGCACCCTTTGACTTCCATTGTTTTTTTTCCTACTATGGAAGTCAATGGGTGCCGTCAACTGTCTGGTTACCAACATTCTTCTTTTGTTTTCAACAGAAGAAAGAAACTCATACAGGTTTGGAACAACTTGAGGGTGAGTAAGTGATGACACAAATGTGAACTATCCCTTTAACCACGTGTATAATAACACAAACACTTTAATTGGTTTAATTGCAGAAAGAAAGAAAAAAGAGAGAAAGACAGAGGAAGAGGGAAGGATGAGATCTCATGTCCCCAGAAGTTCCCTGACAGGTTGGGCAAAACTTAAAAAAAAAAAAAAAAAAACTGTGCCCCACCCTGGAAAATCCAGCCAAGTTAAATAGGCGTTCAGAGCTAAAAACAACAGTGAAAAAAGAAGGAAGAGAGACAGAGTGAGGTCTCCCACCCACCCTGGGAGCACATGCGTTTCTCGTCTCCTCTTTTCTCAGTCCGGCCCTCCACACCTCCTCACTCGCTCCCATAATTATAGTGTGTGTGTGTGTGTTTGAGAGCCGACTGGCCCCTCCACACACGCTTAACACTGACTAACTCCTTCAAACCTTGGCAATTTACTCCTCCGTGTGTGTCGACAGTGAACGCATATGACTAGCTACATGCAGACACACCACAGACTTCTGCTAGTTGCGTATAAAGCTAACTACTAATACTACAAATTAAAGCAACACTAGGTAACTTTTTGCGCTGTAGCGGTTAACAAACTGAACTGCATGTGTCTTGCGGAAGAACACTGTAGCCGGAGCTACTTCTCTCTGTTTATGTCTATGGCGAGTCATGCACGTACTGTGCTACTCCGCAGCGGTGCCGACCTGAACCGGACTAAAATATTCTGAATATAAACACTTATTATAAGTGTACCGTAGTGATTCAGGATAAGACAAAAACACGGTTTGGAAAGTGGATTCATGATGTACTCATTATATACATTTTTGTAATTTTTGAGCACAAAGTTACATAGTGTTGCTTTAACCATATAGGGTACAACGGGGTTAAAGGCACATTTGATTTAATTTTCCTCTAAACCACCAGATGGCACTTTCCAAAACATCCGCTTTTCAAGATGCACGTGGAAATTTGGCTGATCCCAAAAAGTTGATTCTGATCTAATATTTGATGTTTTTTTAAAATGTTGTAGATTTAAGTAGCAAATGAGAATCGCTAAAATTATTGAATATATTTTGAGACGAAGGTGTTCCTAATGATTTTCAGTTTTGTTCAAGATAATTAAAGCAACAGTTTTTCAATAACGGAAGAATATGTAAAAGTATGGTATTTGGGGTAAAAGGCACAATAATTAACATGATAAATATCTGGCTGACTTTTCCATTTTTTTGGCATGACATGGTTAGATTCAGATGGTAAATATCATGTATTAATTTGGGTGTCCACCTTAGAGATAATCACCATATTTATAATGAAACCATCATATTTAAAAATGTGATATTAATCATATTATATAATAAATTATCATATTTATTGTTACTGCTATAAAGCTATATTAAATTATTATGGGATCTCATTCAATGCTTTCAGAATCTTTACTAATTTTGTTTCTGTATTTTTAAAATTTAACATTAACATTTTAGTGACAGTATATTTATTGAACAAAAATTATTTTATCAAAATAAACAGAAAATAGTTGTGACTGTTTGCAGAATAACTGCACTTACGCAACCTCTGTGTGACAATACAAAGTCTTTTTTCCTGTTGTTTTAATAGAAAAAACATTAAAGTAATGAGAAGTTTCTTATTTTTCCATTAGGCCTATATGATAAATAGTCTATAATAAATCATTTGATAAAGTGATTGTTTCGAACAAGTATTAACTTAGACATTATTAGAACATTATTTTAGCTAAAGTATTTGTATAATGTGTGCCTTTTGCCCCATGCTGCCCCTCTTGCCACCTCATACATTTTATAAGATCTTTAAACGAAATAAAACTTTTATGATTTATTTTCACACAAAATCTGTTGCTCCATAAATGTTCAGTACAAACGTATATATTTTTTCTGCAATCATACACTATGGGAGTAGTGAAAAACACATTTTTCTTAAGGTGTACCTTTCTATCTATTAGAAAACCTTTGTTATCAATCGTCTTTTTTGTCTAACTTCTTGGGAAATTTTGTCTGCAAATTTTCTGTGGTTTTCAACACTGACCGTACCCTTAAATGCAATCTTTTGTGTTTTTATCTTTGCACATTGAGTATGTTTATTAAGCCGTTGTCCTTGTTGGTTCCCACTGTGTTGGCTGACCCACACACACACCTCACCGATAGATGCTATCTGAAATCCTGTCGAAACTGTTGATGTGGCACTGCTAGGAAAGAGCATGCTTTAGATTGATATCTGCGACCGGACCACAGCTCAGTCTGTCCACCTCCAGACAGACAGAACATCCACATTTACACTTTTTCGTGTAAAATTATTTGATACTTTGTACTCAGTTGGAGTGTAGTAGGATTATTCTGTAGACGTAGCCTTTGTGGTTTGCTTTTGATGTTTGTAATGATAAGGAAAGAAGATGTCATTTTCCATGCTATCGTAATGTTTTCATGCTGCTGACAACAAATTTCATTATTTCAGTAAATTTTATTTGTTTGACTGCTAATATTAGAAGTGCAGAATAGTGTAACCTAAGAAAACATATTCAGTTGTTTTAAAAAAAAATCATTAGCATATAGCTTATTTGGTTATAAGCTGGTTATATTATTGGTTCAGTAAATTTTCTGGGGATTTTTAACTCTTTCTTTGAAGCATTTCTGAGGCCTCTTAACAATTTTTAAATAATAGAATTATTATTATAAATAAAATAAATTAATTTTCTTATTAGCTGCATTTTGTTGCATGCCATATCGAATGCCCTGCTTGAGGTTAAAGGATGTTCATGGATCATGTGAGGATCTGAAAACAATGTTCAGCATTTGTTCTGGTGTCTGTCCCAAGCTACACAGTTTGTGGAAAGAGGTGAAGAACGTCTCATAAAATACCCTCACACTGCCTGATAAAATACCACACACTCATTTCAGCACAGAGAAGCGCTTGTCATTTGAAAAAGATGCATGCGTGTGGACCAGTGTTTCCTGCACTGCTATTCAGGAGCAGCATTGCAAAAAAAACAGAAAAAAAATCTAGATGTGTTTCTTTGATATTGCGTCGTTGTCCTTGTTGTTAGCTTGCAGAAATGAACATGCAATGAGCACGTGTCAGTGCTGCTCGATTAACAAAATCATCCGTTTTAATGAATCGCTTAAACCTATTAGTGAATCAGTGTGAATTGAGCAGTTTTTAGTATGATTGGTCTAAAAATGGTCATTTATAATGTCAGTAAAACCGGTGTAGAAATGAATGCATGCAGTGTGATTTAAGCGTGATCAATAATAACCTTGTTTGCAGATATTTCCTATTTTCATCTTTGCATGTTCATGCATTACTAGTTCTGAGTTCAACATAAATCACAATGTGTCATATCTCAAAACATAAATGACACTGAGTAAAAACCCAAACTACCCCCTCAGTTCTTTGATCGTTCAAAATAACACACACCTATGTTTGATGTTTGAACTAAATGCATAAGCACACGCAGGCGAGCACGAGCTTTGATGATTGTCTTAACTGGGACAAACACTGTGTCTTCAAAATTAATATAGTGATTATTCGTCAATAAAAGTCAAAGCACCTTTTTTAAAACACAATTTTGGGGGTTAAATGCATGCATTCGGTGCACGACGGATGCCTCGTCTAACTTTGTGATGCAAAGATGACCAACTCTTGATAGTGTAAAGTTACAACATCTCCTCCAAAAGTTAAAACAGTTCACATTTGTGAGAGATATTTCATCATGGCCTCTTTAGGGAGGCAGGGCTGGAGTCTAAGACAGGAGCGAGCGCGTGTCATGGTGCTCAGACTCACGGACACTCAGACTGCTGGTAAATTGGCTAAATCCAGCCGTGGGTTCGTGGGTCCTGAGGGAGATCATTTAGGGGCCTCACCTGCAGGGGCACCTGTAGGTTTTAGTCTATTAGCGCTTCGCTGAGACTCACGGCCCTGTTTACAGACAGAACTGCCTCCCTCCCTCCTGTGTGCTCTAGCGATGGCACGGCAATCGCCCAATAGAACGCTGTGGATTTGAATACGCTTCCTCTCAGCCCTGTAGTGATTTGCATATAATACACAGCAAACGGTTTAATGGTAGTTTGGTTACTGTGACCCTGATTTCCGTTTCAGACATTTGCATGTTTTGACAGTCCTGAATAATTACTTTTTGTGGTTCTGGAATTCAATTTTGACATTTGCATTAAATAGTAACAGAAGTTTTGAGTTAGAGCCGCTGAGAAATGCTGGCATTAGTTTTGTTAATTGGTAGCTGAAGTGACAGGTCAAGAAGTTGTCAGGCAAAAAACTATTTTATGCCAGATTTTTCTGATTCTTCGTAATTTTTCTATATATACCATGACATCAATATAATCATGTCACCTTTATTTATATAGCACTTTATAGGATACAGATCGTTTCAAAGCAGCTTCATCATGTGATCATGTGAAATATATAATATTGTCTGTGTGAATGCACACACACACACACACACACACACACACACACGCTACTGAAAATGTCTTTCAAAACATCTCTCACCACTGCATTTATTTAAAATAATACAAAAATGCAGTAATTTCTGGTTTCTTTAAATACATCAAATTATTCAATAATTTCAAATCAAATCTATATATATATATATATATATATATATATATAATATTAGTCAAAAGTTAGGAATAATTAAGATTTTGTTAATGTTTTTTAAAAGAAGTCTCTTATGCTCACCATGGTAATATTGTGAAATATTTGTACAATTTAAAATAATTTCTATTCTAATATATTTTAAAATGTAATTTATTCCAGTGATAGCAAAGCTTAATGTTTTATATATATATATATATATATATTTCATAGAAATTTTTTTTCTCTAAAATCAATGTGCATATCAGTTGTCAACCACTCCAATACAAATTGACGACAGACCACAGACTTAAACCGGGACCTTGTTCAACAAAGTTCAAGAAAACATAATAAAGTGTGGCGTGTAGGTTTGGCCTTGTATTTTTTGGCCCTCTCTGAGTTCGTTTAACTTTCTGCTGTAAATTTGACCCAAATGTTTGAGCTGCTTTTCACCCGTAGACTGATTCACCCGCCAACAGATGAGAACACACATAAACGACACTTTAAGAGACTTAAGATTACACACAGTGATTGTGTAATGTCTGCTGTAATTCGTCTGTTTGCTAAATATATGAAGCGAGACCATACAGACACCTGCATCACACGCTTCACCTGCTACAAACAGTAATTTACACTGTTTTTAATCTGCGTTCAGCCCTCTTCAATCAAACACACACACACACACACACACACACACACACTCACACACACTCACACACACGTCATCTTTATGACACCCTTTCAATACCTTCAAAACAAGGATATTTGAATGACTGTCTAAACTTTAGTAATTCTAATGACATTTTGTTTTGCGTTTGTGTAAAAAGTATATAAAGTATATAAAGCTCAGATTTTTTTTATTGGATGATAATGTTAAAAAAACAAATCGATTTACAGTCTGACATTTTCGAATCTGATCTGGGCCACTTTTGTGTGGAAACAAATCTGATACATATCTGATTTTTGCATTGTGACGTCAGTGTGTTTTTTTTTTTTTTTTTTTTTTAACTTCCAACCCCAAATTTTTCATATTTGATTTAGCCTTCGCAGAAATTATAGTTTATAAATTGCGTTATATGAATGAAGTATCATATATATATATACACACACACACACACACACACACGTATACACATATATATATATATATATGTGTGTGTGTGTGTGTATATATATATATATATATATATATATATATATATAGCCTATAACTATATACTTTTATATATTTTAGGTATATACATTTAATTAATTTTTTTACACTTATTTTAAGCAATGATAGTCGCAGTTAAAATGTTTAGCTTAATATATATTTAAGCCAAAATTTATAATTTCATATAAAAATGTGATGTGATACAGTACCGGTCAAAACATTATTTGGAAACATTAAGGTTTTTGAAAGAAGTCTCTTCTGCTCACCAAATCTGCATTTATTTGTTCAAAAATACAGTAAAAACAGTAATATTGTGAAATATTATTACCATATAAAATAACTGTTTTCTATTGTAATATATTTTAAAATGTATTTTATTCCTGTGATCAAAGCTGAATTTTCAGCATCATTACTCCAGTCTTCAGTCACATAATTTATTTATTTATTTTTTGTGGAAATCATGATACATTGCCATTCAAAAGTTTGGGTTAAGTAAAAAAGAAAATAAATTCATACTTTTATTCAGCAATGGCACATTAAATAAATTGCTGAAAATAAATGCTGTTATTTTGAACTTTCTATTCATCAAAGAACCCTGAAAAAATTACATTTTCATAAAAATATTCTGCAGCACAGCTGTTTTCAACATTGATAATAATCAAAAATGTTTCTTGAGCATCAAATCCTCATATTAGAATGATTTCTGAAGGATCATGTGACACTGAAGACTGGAGTAATGATGCTGAAAATTCAGCTTTGATCACAGGAATAAATTACATTTTAACATTTATTTAAATTGTAATAATATTTAACAGTATTACTGTTTTTACTGTATTTTTTATCAGCCTTGGTGAGATTAAGAGACTACTTTCAAAAACATTAAAACCTTTATGTTCTTAAACTTTTGCCAGTACTGCATATTTAATGATGATATGAAAATTGTTTGTAACGATGAACATGATTACACATGTGGGTCGATCAGTGGGCCACATTTAAAAGATCATGAAAAATGAGTGCAAAGTAAAAGACGTAGTCATTTTAACCTGTTGTGATCACTGAGCACTTTGCCATGCTGCTGTCACACACATCAGAGTCAGCGGTGTCTGGTGTAATTGTCGATTTGCTGTGTCATTACTTGTTTGTGTTAGTTTGCGTTTACAGCGGGGCCAAAACTCCACAACGCTCATTTTCTGGAGACGACATCTAAAGAATGGCCCAAACAATTACGTGAGTCATCAAATGACTGCCCACAGACATGCTGTTCTATACCTGAGATGCACACAAACATACCCGACGGACACGTACAAACAAACATAAACAGCTTGTACGAACGCACATGTCAAATATTGTGCGCATTCTGAATCAAACACACACTGAGACAGACTTTCCCACATGCACAACTCTTGAAATCAGGTTAGCAGGAACGCACTCACCCGTGAAGATCCTCAGGTGTGTCTAAGTCTATGTGTGATTTTATTCCAGGGCTAAGTGTTGTCTCAGATCCGAGCCGGTCTCATCTCCGTCTCTGAGGGACGCAAAGACGTCTGTCCATCCTGTCTGCTCGAGCGTCTCCTCTCCATTCACAAAAAAGCACAGCTACCAGGCAGAGCATCCAACTACAAGCCCAAAACAACGGCACACGCGGACAGACTGAGAGGTTTGTGTGGACGCTGACAGGAAGGAGGAGAGAGAGAGGGAGAGAGAGAGAGAGAGAGGAGGTGGATCTACTCTAGAGCGGCGATGTAGTTTTTATAGCTGGGTGGGAAGCTCAGGATAATAATACCCATCCTCCTCCACAACACAGTTTAAGCTCAGTATGTAATAAAGCCCATGGTGCACAAACCCTCTGATTTGGGGTCAGACAAAATGAATTTTTAGTTTTATTCGTGAAGGATTTGCAACTCGAACTTGGGCACAAATGAAGGAAGAGAGAGAGAAAAGTACCAGTTCTATATATGCATGTGCGCTGACTTCAGAAGATGAATTAGACGAAGGTAGAAGACCTGAAGTTCACAATAGCAGACTTCTCTTACTTCTTGCTTACTACTCAGTAAATACTGGACAACTTGCATTGTATATGGTCTTTTATTTTTATGACCTAAATGGATTTGATTCGGCTAGTGGCGTCCAGTTGTAGTCTTAGATTAAAAATAAATTCAGTTTTATTTTATTTAAACATTTGGTAATCAACTCATATAATGAGTCACGAAAGAGATTGTAATTAATGTTTAATTTTCACAGGAAATATGTATGCATAGAATACATACTACATTTGCCAAAATGTGCAGTATACATGTAGTATACGCCCAGAGCACAATGCATTGTGGGATAGAGTATCTGAAGCATTGAGCTCTGGTTGTATACTACATGTATACTGCACATTTTGGCAAATGTAGTATGTATTGTATAGATGCAGGAAAAATTACTAACTGTGCATCTATTGTCATGAACTAAAACTAAAACCATAAAAAACATTTAATTTCTTTCTAAATAAAATATTTAAAAAAAGCTAGTTGCCAATGCAACATTTCTTATTTTAGTTTAAGAACTAAAATACCTACAACTAAATAAACTTCAACTAAAATCTAAAACTGTATAGACATTGTTAAAAACTAAACCTAATAAATGAATAATAAAATTAAAAAATATAATTGTATGTCAGGGATGCTGCTGTGCACAAGCATAACTGCCATATAATGCAGCAAAAGGAAGAGTAGTATGCTAGTTTTCTGTTTCTGCAAAGTTTGGCATTGTTTCCTATGTGGTGCACAGGTCAGATTTGCTGCTCATATTTTGCATGTGTGTGAGTTTAATTAAATCACACTTAATATAATGGCAGAATTGAGACATTACGACTCTCTAGTTAATTAGAAGTTGGTTGTTTTATATGTGCGGTTTGACCCATATTGCAGCTCAGACTGTGTGTTCCTCAACAGGGCTGTTCAATTTCCCTCCGCTGAAACTGAAACCAGAGGTAGACGGCTAATCAGTTAGTTAACGTGTAAACTTATACTCACAGTCGTGTGAAGAGTACATTTATTCATCCAACCAGCAGTTTTACTGTAAAGGGCAAAAATGACTGTTTAGTGTGGTTTTCTACATATTCATCTGTAGCAGCTATATATATATACATATATATTTTCTTTATAATTTTTTGTATAATATATATTTTCATTTTCTTTATATGTATGTGTATATATAAAATATTATAATATATAATATTTAATATATATATATATAAAATTATATATATATTATATATATAATATATATATATAAAATATTTAAATATTTTTAAAATATTTTAAAAAAATATAAAATATTTTTAAAATGTATGTGTATGTATATATATATATATACACACATTTTAAAAATATTAAATAGTTTAATCATGTAAATATTTATATAATTTAATATATATTTTAGTAATGTACTTATAATTTTTTACATATAATCTATATTGTCATATACATTTTCTTTATTTATATATATATATATATATATATATATTTTTTTTTTCTTTTTTTTTTTTTTTCCTTTAACAAAAATTATAATATATATTTTATAATATACGTTTTCTTTATAGTTTTAATTAGATATATTGTAGTAATATACATTTTTTTTATGTTTTTATTAGGGCTGTCGATTTAACGCGTTAATTAGATTAATTAGTTACGGTAAAAAATAACGCGTTAAAATTATTAACGCACTTGCCCCGCCCCAGACCTACTTCGGTCATCTTACATTTCATACAGTTGATTGATGAAGAATATGAAGCAGGGCAACAACTGACTGTGTGATGAAGCCTATAGAATGCAGTTAGAATGGCCATAAAATTCAAGATATGAGGCAAAAATGCCTCTGTTTGAGTTTTAGTCTCAGGGTGTTTTTACACTGTTTGTTGTGGTCCGCGTCAGAGCTCGATTGTTCCCGCCGGTGCTCTGCGCGAATACACTCGCTTGTATCCAAGGTAAATCATCAACACTATCATTCCTTATATGTGTTTTATTGATCTAAATACATCGTCATCTGATAAAACACAGGCACAGGTTACTTCTCTTGCGCACCTGAGTCTGTGTTGCTTTCACATTCACGTGAATCGCGTCACAGTTCGAGCGCAAGTTGCGCAACCGAACTCAGATCACCTCCTTCAGGCAGTCTTGAATTCGGTACCCCTGAGCTCAGCTCACCCGGGTCCGCATGACAGCTTTCACATTACCAATTCTTCATGTGAACCGCGCCCCGTTTCGAACTAAACTGACAGTGTGAAAACGCCCTCACATTTACATCATGATAAGCAATATATCTCACGAGTTCTGTTTTTCTGTCCAGAATAGCACGAGTGCAAATGCGATACTGATCTTATACAACAGTTTAATAAAATAAATAAGTTAATATTGTGTTGTTTTTAGTCTGTTTTGCCAACGAAAATATAAAGACAAAGCAGAACTGTTCGTCTCCGACTATACACAGCAATACACAGTGGCGTTTCATTTCTGAATCCGCGTTTTGAACGAATCGAGTGAACCAATGATTCATTGGACCATAACCATTTGAAAATAATTCAAAGAACCATTTATTTCACTCCTGAATGAACGAATCGAATGAATGACTCAATGATTCAATTAGACATTTACTGCCACCTACTGGCAGTTTCTTATTTAGAGTATAATTTCATATTTCCATATTAACAAAAGCAAACATTAAAGGTATAGTTGACCCCAAAATATTTCTTTCTGAAGCTACTTTTTGTAATTTTTTTTATTTTTTTACACAATAATGACTTTAAATTATCTTTTGGGAGTAATTTCTCAGCCAAATTTGATGTGCTATTAATTTGCGATTAATTAGATAAATTAATCGCCACATTGTGTAATTAATTAGATTAATTAAATTGTAATCACTTGACAGCCCTAGTTTATATATATATATATATATATATATAAGTAATGTACTTTTTTATAATTTTATATATATACATATACATATATATACATATGTATGTGTGTGTGTATACATTTTCTTTAACAAAAATTATAATATATATTTTAATAATATACATTTTCTTTATAGTTTTAATTAGATATATTGTAGTAATATACATTTTATTTATATAAATAATTTTTTATATATAATTTATTTTAATATACATTTTCATATATATATATATATATAAAATTTGTAATATAAAATATATAGTTTAATATATATATATATATAATATAATATTAATAATTGTATTAATCATATTTTATTATTAAGTAGTGTAGTTAAATGTGTGAAATAGTAATGAAAGCATTTTTTTTTTATAATATATATAATATATTATTAATAATTGTATTAATCATATTTTATTATTAAGTAGTGTAGTTAAATGTGTGAAATAGTAATGAAAGCATTTTTTTTTTTTTTTATAAAAACTCATCATTAAAGCTCAATTATAGTAATTTTGTCTAGGTAAAACAAAATATTTCTATATTCTTAAAAAGAAGGATGCAATTAAAGGGGGAAAAAAATCAAGTGCAGTACTTTCTGTGTCACAAAACATTTTTCCCACCTTTCAGCTGATTCTGTGATTCTTCTGAAAGCTTTAGATTATTAGACGTACTTCTGGGTATGTAAAAGTTTTGTATATATGATGTATTTATCCGTCTAATGAATTTATTATGTTCTGTTTTTAAAGCTGGATCAAGATGGACAATCTCATATAATACACTCACAGCTGATTTACACTCTGTCAATGTTTCATTTAGTTTATATTGGTATTTTAATGTAATGTCAATGAGATCTTATTTATTTGATAACATAATCTCTCTTGTCAAGGATAATAGTAAAAATCTCTTTTGTTCAGTAAAAATAGAGCTCAAGCTAAACTCAATGTGAAATTCTGCACAATATGTGAGACAGACACACAGAGTTACTTTTTCAGAATAAGAGCATGTCTGTGTGTGAAAAGAGAGAGAGGGAGTGTGTTTCCTTCAAATCTATTGTTTCAAAAGCCATAAAACTATTACAGACTCTCTCGTTTGTGTTTTTTGGCACTGTGACATTTTCCCGCCGTGTCTGTCTCTCTAAATCATGACTCGACGCTTTAACACGGACAGGATTTCCTAAATGACATCAAGAATCCACCTAGTTATGTAATTTATGACAGATTCATCATGACCTGCTTTTTAACAAGCACAGTTTATACCAAAGCCAGTGTAAAAGATGATTTAGATGGACTTCTTTATACTGCTGAAAATGTGACGAATGCAAGATGTGAACATTTAAGAGATGGACAAATGAATTATGGAGATGTGTGTCTAGCATTTCGTTATAACACACACTCACACACAACATTATATGAAGGTTTTCTCAGTTAGTTGTCATAGAAACCTCAGACAGGTGATTCTATACGTCTCTTAAAACAGATTCCTGTTATTAGAAAGTGTTTTATACTCTCAGAAAAAGTACTTTATTTTGTGTTACACAACACAAGCACCTGTTGCATTCTCAGTGTTGTCACAAGTTGCTTTTACAATGCAAAATACTTCATAAAAATAAATGTTCTTCAGTGGTTCAGCAAAGAACCAATTTTGGACATTAATAAAGTTCTAAAGTCATTGGAGGTTCTTTTGCACATTGGTGGTTTTCTAAAGAACTACAAAATAACCTTATTTTAACCTTAAAAAAAAAGCAATTGGTGACAACACTGAGAATGCAACAGGTGCTTGTGTTGTTATGAATTGTGATTGACACATCATAATGCAATGACGCATTGGTAACACTTTGTTTTCTTATGTTCTGCCACCCTCTTGAAAATGCTTTAGCATCAGTGTAATTTTAGTATAATTGAGATATTATTATAGGTTATTATTAATTATTATTGAATTAGTTGTTATTTTCTTTTTTTCGTTTTGATTTGAAAGTTTTAGACATTTTTGTCTATTTTAGTACATCATGTTGAACTAAATGAAAATGAGAAATGTCTTTTGGCGACTAGCTGAAATAAAATAAAATATATATTCTTTTCAGCTAACATTTAATTATTTCAAGGTTTTAGTTTTAAGCCTGTTTAGCATGATGAGGGTTTTGGTACCAGAACATTGGTGGTTTTCTAAAGAACTACAAAAGAAAAGTTTTTTTTTTTTTTAATCCTGAAAAGCAATTTGTGACAACACTAGGAATGCAACAGGTATCTTGTGTTGTGTTATGAATTGTGCTTGACACATTTTGAAAATCGTAACACAATGACCCATTAAATCGAGCTTGCATTCCTAACACTTGTTTCTTCATTGGCCTCAATGGTTCCATGAAGAACGTCCACGGAACCTTTTAGTTGCAAAAATTTTAGAATTTTAAAATGTTCTTCACACTAAGAAAAAAAGGTTCTTTTAAGAACTGATGACTGAAAGGTTCTTTGGGGAACCAAAAACGGTTCTGTTTTTGTCTTTTTTTTTTTTTTTTTTTTTTTACATCTCTAGTTTTTTATTAATTTTAAGGGGGTTTTTTTGTTGTTAAACTAAGTGAAAATGAGAAGTGTTTTTTGTTTCAGTTAACTTTTATTTCAAGTGACAAAAATCTTTTTAGTTTTAACTATAGTTACCTTGTTTAGCATCAGATTTCTCAGATGTCTTTTGCATCAGTCAGAATGCACTGAGAACTAGTGTGTTACTGTGTTTACAGCAGCAGTCAGAGGAAGACGAGACACTTTCAGAAGCACGGCTGACATCCGTCAAACCCTTGTGTTCGGTGACCCTGTGATGCCTCTTTTCAGGTAAGGTCTTTCTTTTCTTTCTTTCTAGTTTGCTAGTCAAGCATTTCTATTACTGTTGCTCATGTGTTTAATGCATAAATTCATCAGTTTTATATCCTAAGCCTTTGGATTTACAATTTGGGACGCTGTGCACAGATGTATTGTGGGAGTGGGGGCTTTGGCGCTCAAGGGTGTGGCCTTGTGGGAAAAATTTGTCATCTCTGCCCACTTACAGACAAACCCACCAACTAGGGTGGGAAACAGTCGTCCAAGGACGACACACACTCACACACACACATACAGAGAGCCCAAAATATGCGACAAGGTCATCTGTGAACCCCTCCACACATCAGCTCCTGTTTTTACTGGACGTGTTGTGTCTTTTGGTCGGCTTCATCTGCGTTATCTGGTATCTTCCACACACACACACACACACACACACACGCACACACATACATGCACACACACACATGCACATACATATACACTTAGACAACAGAGAAACAGTGATCATTTTTGGAAATACTGCTGATAAGAAAGTTTTTATCTGTGTTTTTGTCTTGGTCAGGCTTGTGTGTGTGTGTGTGTGTGTGTGTGTGTGTGTGTGTGTGTGGGTGTGAATTAAATATCGATAATGGTTTAAGCTTTAATTGCTTTATCAGTGTATTGTTTCATTTCTCAAAGCATGATGGGAAATATAGCTTCGTTGTGCAAGCCTATCGAAATGCATACAAGCTAAATTTTACATTTTAAACTTTGACATTTATGCATTTGGCAGACACGTTTTGCTATTATATTGAAGGTATACTTTTTATTAGTTCATGCATTCATAGGCATTGCTAACACCATGCTCACGCTCTGCTGTTTAAACTACAGGAATTACACATTATCATGATTGAAACCAATTAACTTTAGCAATTGTTCTGTAATTGAGACACCTTCAACCCAGAAAGTTGCGGCTTAAAGGAAACCAGAGTACCCTGTTGGCATTGTGCTGGTGTTCATATGTGAATCCGGTCATTGCGACAAACTTGAAGGCAGATACTTGAGCGCTCAAGCTCAAATGAACTGAAATGTACATCCCGTAATATGCTGTTAATCCAACTAATCATGCATGTAAAACACAGATCTCACACGTGTTTGCGACAGATGGAGTGTGTGAGGGTGTGTTTTTTGTGTTTTTTTGAGATGCTCCTTCTGAAAGGACATTTTTGTGGAGGATTGTGAGGAGGAGGCTGGCCCGTGTGTGTGTGTGTGTGTGAGTGATTATGACTAGCCCCTGTCTGCCCTCGGGCCCTCTGGCTCTACCTAATTAAAACCAACCAGGCTGCAGGGCACAGGAGACAGATGTCTGTCAAAGCGCACTCACACACACACACTTAGACACACACAGACACACACAAGATGCAAGCTTTCATAGTGATCAGTCACAAACTGTATGCACATATGTCGCTTCATGCTAAAAAATGCAAGTGCATATCACACGCATGCTCTCACGCACACAGTTCATTGAAATCTATATGTATAATGGCACTGATGTTCAGCAGTCTGATTGAGCTTTTTGCCTCAAAAAAACATGTTATATGTAGAGATGGGCCGATAAAAAAAAATGCATGTTTTTTTATTTTTTTTTTTATAAACAATTAACAGAACAATTAATATATTTAACAGGACAATTAACCAGAAAAATAATTGTACTTAATTTCACATATTAATTGATTTGGTAATAAGTGTGTTCCAAAATCCACATACATTATCATTTATTATTATTATTTTTTTTTTTTTTTTTTAAACGTGTATATATATATATATATATATATATATATATAATTTTATTATATTATTTATATTATATATGTATTTAATGTATACTATATTATATATAATACTTTATTAATTTTTTTTATAATTTTAGCATTTGATTGGCTGGACAACACAACAATTATCAGGACAAACAATATTTTTACTTATTAATTATTTTGGTAATAGATTTCCCCTCAAAGTGTGTTCCAAAATTAATGTATAATTTTTTTAATAAATTAAAAAAAAAAAAAAAAAAAAAAATATATATATATATGGGTAGTCCTGTATCATATTAAAGTCCTGTACCATATAAAATATATATTAAATGTTTTATATATATTTTTAATTAATAAATGTTTATAAATTATAAATTTTTAAATAAAAAATTATTTATTTATTGTATTTAATTCATATATAATTAATAATAAACATTAATTTAATGTATTTTATCGTTTATAAATGTATTAATACATTTAATTTGATTAATAGTGACAGTCTGAAATTAGACAGGAATTAACAAAAATTGGGGGACCCGTATCAGGAAATGACCCAAGCCTGAATTACGGGTAATTTGGGTCGCCCAGCATGTGCACTACCTACCAGGCCAAGACTCCGTTTTAGGCAATACATGGTAAACATTTCCCTCTATTTTGGAATAAAGCTTATGTAAAATGCGTTTTTTCACTGCATATTAACAGTATAAGGGCCGCACTGCTCTGAAGATCCTATCAACCACTGGAAACCTGTTTAAGGCATTTATCATAAACAATATCCAGACAATACTATAACCAGCAGCTACCAAACGCTGAGATAATTCCTCAGTCATGTGTACTTCCTGCAGTCACACATTACAGCCCGACTGTCAGTCCATCAGGCCCGAAAGTGGCCCGCTGTGATGCCTAAACTCTTCTGCTGAGGTATCTGCTCCAGTCTGTGTGTGTGTGTGTTATGTGGGGTTAGGGTGGGTGGATCAATGTGTCCTTATTTTAAACTGAGTGAGTGAGTGATAGCCCACACACTCATTTCTATCGCTGTCTTTCTCTCCATACACCCCTCCTCTGTGCCTCTCCTCTTTTCTCACACCAGTGGGTGGACCCAGTTTCAAAACCAAAATCTTACAGCAACATTACAAAACAAAACGTCCCGCTTTCCCTCTCTCTCTGTGTGTGTGTGTGTGTGTGTGTGTGTGGTTAACTGAGCTTGGTCTCTCTATGTAAATGTGTGTTGTGGTGCGTTGCCCTCAATAATACTCTGTGTGTGTGTGTGTTTGGGCTTCTGTAATTTACCCAGAGCAACAGAGAGAGGAGAGAGTCTGGGAGTTGCCACTGGTTACAGTGACTCTTCTCACACAGGAAACACCTACAGGAGTTTAGATGTTCCCCAATCAGCTGCTCTCACATCACACTCACTTTTCATAGAAGACCGGAGGAAATCAGTCAAACACAAGATCTTAAATCTTAAAATTTCACAAATCTGAAATCTTAACAGATCAGCCTTAAACCAGAAGAAAGATGTGTCAGCTGAAAGAAACTAAACTGTTACAGTACAAGTAGTAGTCTTGCTGGAGTATACACTGAAAAAAAAAATGTTGCACACATTTTTTAAGTAAATTTCATGTATGGAATTAAGTAAACTCTACTTAACTAAGTTAAGTACAACAAAGAAAATAAGTAATTTTAACTTGGCCGATAAAAGGTTGAGTAATTTCTACTTAGTTGAAGTTTGCAATACTTTTTACTCAAACAATATAACACCGAGTTAAACCATGCTAAAGTCTATGCTTTTCTTAGAAACATCTAAGAAAATAATACAGTCGATTATTGTTTATGTTTCAGAAACCATATCTACATAGTAGAAGTAAAGCGGCACGTGAACACAGAGAGCTCAATACTTGGTACACAAGGACGGTAACATTCGATGGATTCTTACTGAAAGCTAATTTTTTGAGATATCAACCTCAAATTTGGAACACAACTTATTTAGATTTATGGCTTTGATTTTCTCAGTTTTAGTGTTTTGGAAAATATATATTTCATACAAAAATTTAAAATTGTATGTTTGTGCATTTTTCATAACAATAAATGTAAAATTTTGTAAAACTTTTTCCAAGTTCACTTTTTTTTTACTTCAGCAATAATCTGCCAAGTGTCGTCTTTAAAAAGAGGACTACCAAACTTCAGTCTGTGCTCCAAAGCATTCAGGATTTATGACAGTTTAAGTTGGAAATTTGATTTTCATGTCTATGGTCAAAAAATAAATATAAATGGATTCTAACTACTGCATATATAAATATTTTAGAACCATAAAATACAAAATATTAAATAAAAAATATTATAGTACAATCATTTCATTGAAATAAAAAAAAATTCTGTTATTTTTGACCGACACGTGAACCGTACCAGATGGTTAAACAGATTAGCTGTATAGGCATATAACTTTTTTGCCTTTCTGGAGACTTTGACCTAAATTTATGGTTAATTTCCTGTTTGTTATGGGTGATTAGTCAGTAGTCACGTGACCCTGTGATGTGTAGGAGCTTCTAAAGAAAAACACTTGTTGAATTATCATATAATCCCAGCCATAGCAGTGCTCAGAGTTTATTAATATCAGCTCACCGTGACCATAGTGATAGTGAAATTACATGATCATGTGACCTGGTGAATTGCTATTAAAATGAACATGCTATGACATCAGCATTAGCTACTTAATAAGTGTTAACGGTTTAACTATTGAATTAATCAGTGCAAGGTGTTTAACAGCTGGTTATTCAGAGCAGAACACATTCATTGGAACCGTTTTATGCAGTAGAAAACAAATTCGTCAGGGAGTTTAACTGTCTCGCTCTCTCTCTATGGTAAAGGTGAGGTCAGGGCAGTCCTCACGGTTTGACAGATAAGCGTTACCTAAATCACCACAAATGCTTTTTTGAAGATGAAGAGAGAGGAAAGAAAATGACATATAGACAGGCACTATTTGACTCTCTGTTTGAGTGTGCTGTTGGGCGGCTGTGTCATCAGAAACACTTGAGGATGTGAATCCCCTAACTTTCTCTTTGGGTTGTGAACTGGGCAAACTCACGCTTTATTAGATTGCTTCACATTCATAGAAGAGGCTGGGGTCTTTAAGTAAAATCAAACCACAAAATGTCAAACAAAATTAAAAGAAATGATTAGCTGGTTATCACAAAATGACCCCTGAGAGGATGATGTGAGGGGTTTGTTTCACCCTGAGGGGGTTTATTTTTATCGGTTTATTCACCGATAGATTTTGTGATTCACTCTTTTTTGCAATAATGAAACTAGAACATATATGTAGGACATTGGTTGTACCGCATATTGTCACGTGTGACCAATCAGAATCAAGTATTCCAGAGAGCTGTGTAACACAATTAAATGTTATGTATGGAATGCAAAATCGTAAAATTTCAGGCCATATTTCACCAATAATCTTTAGTTCTGATATCCCACCATGCTCATTGTTAATTTTGAATGATTTTTCACTTCTTCTTTATTGAAACAAAATGTTTTTTTTTCAGTAGCTAAACTATTGTATAAAGTACTCTTTTTATTATTTTATTATTAAACAAAAATCATTTGGACCCAAAAAGTAGCAATGCATGTGTACCAGCCAATAACAGCACTATATGTAAATCAATATTTATATATGCTCGCATCACAATCCCTCATCAATATTTGTTTTGTTCAGAAACATCAAGTCTCTATTCCAGACAGCCAGTCAGACCTTATTCGTCTTCAATATTATAAATTATATAAACAAGCCATTGTTTGGACATACTGACTGATTACCATAAAGTTGATGGTGGAAAATGGTGGTGATAAACTGTTTTTTTGAAAGAATTTAATACTTTTATTCAGCAAAGATGAATTAAACTGACCAAAAGTGACAGTAAAAACATTAATAATGTTACAAAGTAATCTGTTTCAAATAAATGCTGTTCTATTCATCAAGGAATCGTGAGAAAAATGTCACAGTTTCGACATAAATATTCCTGCAGCACAACTGTTTTCAAAATTGATAATAATCAAATGTTTCTTGAGCACAAATCCTCATATTAGAATGATTTCTGAAGGATCATGTGACACTGAAGACTGGAGTAATGATGCTGAAAATTCAGCTTTGACCACAGGAATAAATGACATTTTAACATTTGTTCACATAGAAAACAGTTATTTTGAATTGTAATAATATTTCATAATATTACAGTTTTTATGGTGCCAAACTTTTGAATTCTAGTGCATATACATTCTCAACACTATTTTGACCTATTCTACCTATATATATATATATGCTGTTATGGAAAAGTGCAGTTAAATTAGTAGCTTCTTTCTCAACACTGATGTTCCAAAGCCTCAGTGTTGTTCTGAGCTGTGTTTGTGTGTATGTCTGTAGTCTCTGTGTGTGTGTGTATGTAGGACATACAGCGGCGTTCCCAGCAGTGATCTAGAACCATGCCGAGATCCCGATCATTGTTCTTGTTACCTCGTTCCCGATCATTGTTCTTGTTACCTCGTTCCCACACCCTCCCGCGTGGAGCGCACCACACTCTCGAATGTTTGAGAACACGCCAGTGTAAAAGTATCTGCCGTGTAACAAAAGACTGCTTCAGATCAGGTTCAACTTTGATAAACCTTGTCCTAGTGACTCGGCAGACAAAGGCGTGGTGCGTATCCCGGCATAACCCCACTCCCTCGCGCTGCTCTGCGTTTCTTCTCTCTCGCTCTGTTGAGAGTGACGGTGAGGTTTGGACTCCCACCGCAGGAGTTTTTATGTAATCACGGCCTGTTAATGTCGGGTTAATCGGGGCTGCTTGAACATGCCGTGATGGATCTGAAAGCAGCTGCTTGGCATTGAAAGGAAATCTGGTACCCGTCACAGCCACAATTAAAATGAATGAATAATTGAGACCGGCGGTCATCTGCCCATTCACCTGATATACGGTGTCCCTGACCACACCGAACAAAGCTCCCCCTCTCTCTCTTTCTCTCTCTCTCTCTCTCTCTCTCTCTCTGTGTGTGTGTGTGTGTGGATACCGTATTCACACAGTTTACCCGAGTGCACTGAATGTACATGTTTGAATACTTCAGCATTTAAGGCCCCAGATTCATGATAGAGTCTCGGCTTATGTTCACAAAGAGAGCAGATGAATGATGTTTCCTGTATTCCGTCTCAGACATGGCCAGTGCTGCTCACAGTTTCATTTATATGTGAAGTTTCAGCAAAATAAGTCACAGCAGATACTGGAAACATGCTGATCAGTGTTTTCAAAGCTATTTTTATATTATATATATTATTTTTATATTATATATCAATTTGTATATATAAGATTTTTTTTTCTTTAGAATGTTCACTTTAAATTAGAATTTTTGGAATTTAGAATTTTTTAAATTCATTTGAAGAGTCTTTTATTTTTGAAATAGTGGAAGACATCGACATTCCAATCTCTCACAGGTCAAGCAGTTACATTGTTATAGTTTGAAATGTTGAAAATTATTCTGAAATCTTAAACTAATTTTAAGGTTAATAATTATTTATGTACCATATACCATATTATATTGTTCCCTATAAATATACAATAATATATCCCTCACAAAACAACCATGATTTCTTTACATATTTTTTACTAAAGTATTTTTTTTTACTTTTATTGACGTTACATTACCAACTTGAAGAATGAGACCCTTACAAAAAAGCTTAATTTTTTTTTAAACTTTTTTTTTTTGTTGCAATATTATGCTATTCAAGTGACATAATGAAAGTCTAAAATATATTAAATTGTTTTTTTTTTATTTTTTTTTTAGAATGAAGCATTATTGCTCAAGTGCAGATATTTTCTGACTTATTATGTAAACTTTCCCCATATTTTAATTTTGTTCTCATGCATTTTAGTTGCTGTAGTGGCGTAATCGCTAATGTTCTTCGCAGCCTGATTTGTCTCAAACTGGAGTTCTCTTGCAGGAGTGATACACTGAGTGATGCTGAGATAGCATCAGACCCCCGTCCCTGACCTGTCATCTCATTTTACTGTATTAGACTTTCTAATTAAACAAACGGTGAGAACGAGGGGGTGGGTGGGTCCCGCAGAAACTAGTGCTCTTTACATGACAGATGCACAAGAACAAATGCCATCACAAAGCCTTTACATTTCACCACAGACAGTGATGGAGCAGTTACACAGGCACTGATAGAAACAAACTTCGAGCGAAAGACAGAGAGACAGACAGTAGTGGTTGCTGACCTTTAGGTGTTGCTGGTGGAGTTGCTTCTTGGAGAGAAGTCGCTGCGTGTCAGGAAACAGACTGCTATCCTCCGATTCAAACATGTGAAAGTGAACACAGACGAGAGAGAGAGAGAGCGACAGGGGGAGAGAGATAAGCAGAGGAGTTGCGTTTTGCACAGAAGGTGTGTCGTGAATCAGGGAGAGAGAAAGAGAGACGGAGAGAGAGAGAGAGAGATACTAAACAAAAGTTCACACCCACCCAGCCCTCCCTCCAAACCAAAAGTATGTTGGCAGCCGGCCGCACGTGTCCACCTGACATGTACCTCGCACACACACACACGCACAAACCCTTCCAGCGTACCTGCAGACACTGACAGTGTGCTTTGCACTAATACCAACATGCTCATCAACATGTTTACATTCTGATAATCTCATAAATGCACACACACACACATAGTGTTATATATTTTATGCATCAGTTCAGAAGGTGAACAATTCAATGTATTGTATTGGATTTATTGGATTTTCCTTTAAGTCAGAGGACCATATTTTATGTTTTATTACTGAGAAATATGTTTTGTGAGTGTTTTGTTCAATTAGATTAATTTATTAGCACCTACATAAATAAATGGTCAAATGATGGTAGCAGATGCTATTTTGATATAGTATATAGTAAAAGTTGTTAACTTGGAGAGCTCTTTATACCTGATCTGACCCTTAGAAATGACTTTTGTTGGTGAAATCCAATGAAATTTAGTCATATAAAATATGTATGAGTGGAATATAACCAGTAAATTTAGATGTAAATTGTTAGTTAGTTAGTTATATATATATATATATATTAGTTATATTATTAAACATAATAAATATATATATATATATATATATATATATATATATATATAATTATTAATTATTATTATTATTAGTCAATATAAATACAAACAATACTGGAATTTATCTATTTATTTATAATTTACTGGATGAATAAATATGTACTATTATTAATAGTAATAAATAATATTTATTTATTGATTATTTTATTAATACTTATCCAATATGTATGCTGTTTTATTAATATACCATGGTACTATGTGATTATCATATTCATATATACTTTGTTATTTTCATGGTACTCCTAGGTGAAGAATAATACCATAATACTTATTTTGTAAGTGAATACTCGTATAGCATATTTATTGTATACATTGATCGCAGCCCCCGTAGAAGATGTGTAGATGGGTGTGATGTGTAAATATGTGTTGACTCTTCTCATGGCTGCGTTCCCAGTATTCAGTGTCTGCGCTGTTATCGTATTAAACTCAGGGAGGGGCTGGATATATGTGGGCCGCTCCATTAATACCCACCTAAAGAAGGGAGCGGGCCTGTTTTTGAGGCTCATGAGTAAGGCATTTGTGAATGCAGGTGTGCACCGCACAGATAATTACACAATGCATCAAGTGTACAGCGCTAAACGCGTTACTGTGTCATTCACGCTGCACAAACGGCATCATTTAAAGATCAAGATTAATACACATTTACCCGGTTCAAATCACTCTCAAGCACTTTGATACCTGGAGGTGGATTTTAATTCAGCGGCGTATCGTTCATCAAGTGATGTCACTGAAGAAAAGGTTCTAAACGGAACCTTAAAGGGTTCCGTCAGCTGCTTCATATATAGAACCTTTCAGGGGTTTATGGATTTAATTTTAGTTTCATTTTTATTTTGATCAAATTTTATGAATTAAACATACTTTATCACTAGAAAAAAATTAAATAACCTGTTAAACTTGAAGGTATTATGCAATCATTAAAGACATTTCTTCTTATATAGGGTCTTTAAAATTGAGAATGCTTGAATCCATGAACCTAAAGGCCCGTTCACACCAATAACAGTAACTATAACGATAACTACATTAGCATCCATGATATCTTTCTGTTTGTTATAAGCACGCTTCAGGTTTGTCGTCTGTCGCTTTAAATGCTCAAGCTCTTTAAAGCAGGATGGATTCTGATTGGCTGTCAATGTTTTTATCGTTCATCAGCTGGAAAAAAATCGCTCTGAAAGTGATTCCGACGACATTGTTCCTCTGTGCCGTTATCGTTATAGTTGTGGTGTGGACTACTATTCTTTTACATTTAGAACGATTTTTAGAACTATATCTTTATCGTTATGGTTATTATCCTTGGTGTGAACAGGCCTTAAAGAATGCATGATCTGATGAGTATGTGCTAGAGTCATTGAACATCCCACGATTGACAAAATTAGACAAAAATTTCTTTTAAAGGACTCATCATGAGGATTCTAATCTCCCTTGATCTTCTGAGATGAAAGAGTTTGATGTCTGACTATGAAAACATACTGTAACTTTCAGAACTCAAACTTCTTCCTCAGGTTAAAAGATTAATTGAAACAAAGATACTAAAATGACTCGTTCTGAACTTCCGCAACCCGTCAGACAGATGAATATGTTAATGCATGACCGCCCACATTCACGTCAACAGCGCCTATTGGATTTTCAGAAACATAGAAACGAGCAGTCGCATTTGTTTGTTTCGTTGGCTGATGAAACGGTGGGCTTAACCTCTGAATACTGACACATATCGGTGTGGATGCAGCATCACACGGAAACATGAAGCCGTTGTAGAAATGATCAATTCATGAGCATTTTTCTAGACCACTGATATGACGGGAGTCTTCATCTCATTTTAAACATTTGCCAAATATTAATGTCATTAGCTGTAAGGTGTATAGTAGATGTAAGCTATACTTTTGTGCATCTTTAAATCTCTCTTTCATTGATTATTGTGTTTCAGAAACATGAATGACATGGTTTAGTTTTTTTCTGCCTCTTTCTCTTTCTGTTTTATGATCACTGATTGTTTGAAATGAGACAGACCTATAAATGAGGACTCACTTTTTCAGCTGAAACTGCAAAAAATCAACCACTTCCTTTCCTGCAGTGTCTGTGTGTGTGTTTGTGTTTCCCTCAGCAGTACATGGGTAGCAAACGTATCCCTCCTAGTGACATATACAGGGGAGTTTCTTCCTTTTGACTCTGTGGACTTATTTCAAATTCATTTTTATTATTTTTATGAAACTAATCTAAATTTCTACCACATCCCGAATTTTGTATTGAGTTTGATCACACTCTGAGGTGGGAATGACATTTGTTTATATTTTTAGAATTTAAGTATTAAAAGTTGCCTAACTATCAATAATTTCATAGTATCAAATATTCAAATATTTGCATGCTTTTTGTACAATATGACATGCTTATAGGTGACTGGAAATGATGCACAATAAAAATCCATCTCAAGCATGCTTTTCTCTGACATTTTTGTCTCCTTGGTGATCAAGTACACTAACCTAAGAAAAAACAAAATTTTATATATATATATATATATATATATATATATATATATACACTGATCAGGCATAACATTATGACTAATATGTGTTGGTCCCACTTTTGCAAACAGCCCTGACCCATCGAGGTATGGACTCCACTAGACCCCTGAAGGTGTGCTATGGTATCTGGCACCAATATGTTAGCAGCAGATCCTTTAAGTCCTGTAAGTTGCGAGGTGGGGCCTCCATGGATCGGACTTGTTTGTTCAGCACATCCCATAGCCACCAGGCCGTTTCCATGAAAGGGTGTACATGGTCTGCAACAATGCTTGGTGGTACGTGTCAAAGTAACATCCACATGGATGGCAGGACCCAAGGTTTCCAAACAGAACATTGGCCAAAGCATCACACTGCCTCCGCCGGCTTGCCTTCTTTCCATAGTGCATCCTGGTGCCATGTGTTCCCCAGGTAAGCAATGCACACGCACCCGGCCATCCATGTGATGTAAAAGAAAACGTGATTCATCAGACCAGGCCACCTTCTTCCATTGATCCGTGGTCCAGTTCTGATGCTCACGTGCCCATTGTTGGTGCTTTCGGTGGTGGACTGGGGTCAGCATGGACACCCTGACTGGTCTGCAGCTATGCAGCCCCATACGCAACAAACTGCGATGCACTGTGTATTCTGACACCTTTCTATCAGAACCAGCATTAACTTCTTGAGCAATTTGAGCTACAGTAGCTCGTCTGTTTGATCGGACCACACGGGCCAGCCTTCGCTCCCCACGTGCCTCAGTGAGCCTTGGCCGCCCATGACCCTGTCGCCGGTTCACCACTGTTCCTTCCTTGGACCACTTTTGATAGATACTGACCACTGCAGACCGGGAACACCCCACAAGAGCTGCAGTTTGGGAGATGCTCTGACCCAGTCGTCTAGCCATCACAATTTGGGCCCTTGTCAAACTCACTCAAATCCTTACACTTGCCCATTTTTCCTGCTTCTAACACATCAATTTTGAGGACAAAATGTTCACTTGCTGCCTAATATATCCCACCCACTAACAGGTGCCGTGATGAAGAGATAATTAGTTACGTTTGAGCTTCCTCAAGAACCAATGAGGTTCATTCTTGTGTGTTACGCAGCACGTTTGAGCTTCGGCAAGAACCAATGAGGTTCATTCTCATGTTACGCAGCACATTTGAGCTTCAGTAAGAACCAATGAGGTTCATTCTCGTGTTAGGCAGCACGTTTGAGCTTTCACAAGAACCAATGAGGTTAATTCTCGTGTTACGCAGCACGTTTGAGCTTCGGCAAGAACCAATGAGGTTCATTCTCGTGTTAAGCAGCACATTTGAGCTTCTGCAAGAACCAATGAGGCCCTGGAGGCGGCCTGGCAACCTGTGGTGGCAACCTATTTTCCGCCAGCTGGCAACCTGTGGTGTCGAAATACTATTGGGTAAACTGGCAACGTGCGTTATTGCACAGACCAAAAGAAAAACAGACGTTCCGACACGGAACACACATTTCAAAGTAAAATAACTGTAGCATTGTTTTTCTGAGAAACGAGTATGTGAATTTTTATGCTTTAGGACAGTCAAAAACTTACATACAGCACCTTTAATACTTTTCATTGGTTAGATATTTGCAAAACCCACAGACAGATGGTTGACCAATAGAAATGATTTATGGAAAAAAATGGAGATATGAGGAGATCTAGAGATACAAGTTTTCCGCCCGACAGCGACTCTATACCCATGAGTTTGCAATGTTGTTTAAAATTATTTACACTCTTGCATGTGTATTTCTGCTATAGATTATATAAATATAGATACAAATTCAATATGATTTATAAAATTTATATTATTAAAATATAATGAATTTTTTTTTGAATAAATATAATAAAAATGTGTGCGTGTACGTTGTTGTACTATAAATTCCGAGAAACCTACTAGTGGAGTATACTGTACTGTTAGTGGTTGTCGGTGTCGACTACACCCCTAGAGTGGTCCGACTGGTTCACACCAGCCATCCCTCTCCCTCTGTCTCTCCCTCCCTCCCTCTTTCTCTCTTCTCTCTCTCTCTCTCTCTCTCTCTCTCTCTTCTCTCTCTCTCTCTCTGGTCCCACAACCCACTGCATGAGAGGACAAGGCAAGGAATGTAATCCAACCACACACTCATAGATTACCTCACCCTCCTCCAGTCCTCTCTCTCTCTCTCTCTCTCTCTCTCTCTCTCTCTCTCTCTCTCTCTCTCTCTCTCTCTCTCTCTCTCCTCTCTCTCTCTCTCTCTCTATCTATCTCTAGCTCTCTCTCTCTCTCTCTCTCCCTCTCTCTCTCTCGCCCTCTCCCGTGATATTGCTGCCAGGTCGGAATGTTTTTCTTAGCCTCTCCTACACACTTTCACACACACACACGGCCCTCTCCTCTCCATTCTACCCCCGTTCCCTTCCCATCCCATCTCTCTCTCTCGCTCTCTCTTTTGGGGTGGGTGGGTCTAGTCTAGTTGAGCTGTGCCGAGTTAAACCCCCTCACTGTGAACTCATACTCTCTCATGTCTAAACCTGCCTGCTGGAGTTGCTAGTGTTCTTATTCAAGTGTTTGGGTACGTGTTCCCACAGACACAGTACAAAAATGACATTTTTGCCACACCTGCCAATGGGGGGTGATATTTACTGGGCAAAAGTATTTCTCGCAAGTCATTTACAATTTATATTTTTATCAGATTTTTATTTTTTTTTTATTTTATTTTTTTATTAAACATATTTTGGTGCAAACTCTTCTTTTTCTTCTTGCAAATCAGATATGCAAGAAAAATGCACATAAAGCATGTATCCTCACTCGCAGGATCATATACTGTATAATATCAATGTCCAGCCATCACTGAAGCTGCACCTGTTCACAAAAGCTTCAACATGTGATTTTGATTGTCATTTTGGTGGCTTAATGCAAAGAATATTCCACATGGATGTTGCTGGAGTCAGTGTTATTGCATATAAATGAATCATGTGATGGGTATTCCAGAAGTTTTAAAGGTTTTTTTTGCTTTAACTTGGTTTAAATGTTTTGTTTTTCATTCACAACTGAGATTTGAATGAATAATGAAATGTGATTGTTGTCACCCCATGTTTGCTGTCAACTATACACTCACCTAAAGGATTATTAGGAACACCTGTTCAATTTCTCATTAATGCAATTATCTAATCAACCAATCACATGGCAGTTGCTTCAATGCATTTAGGGGTGTGGTCCTGGTCAAGACAATCTCCTGAACTCCAAACTGAATGTCAGAATGGGAAAGAAAGGTGATTTAAGCAATTTTGAGCGTGGCATGGTTGTTGGTGCCAGACGGGCCGGTCTGAGTATTTCACAATCTGCTCAGTTACTGGGATTTTCACGCACAACCATTTCTAGAGTTTACAAAGAATGGTGTGAAAAGGGAAAAACATCCAGTATGCGGCAGTCCTGTGGGCGAAAATGCCTTGTTGATGCTAGAGGTCAGAGGAGAATGGGCCGACTGATTCAAGCTGATAGAAGAGCAACTTTGACTGAAATAACCACTCGTTACAACCGAGGTATGCAGCAAAGCATTTGTGAAGCCACAACACGCACAACCTTGAGGCGGATGGGCTACAACAGCAGAAGACCCCACCGGGTACCACTCATCTCCACTACAAATAGGAAAAAGAGGCTACAATTTGCACGAGCTCACCAAAATTGGACAGTTGAAGACTGGAAAAATGTTGCCTGGTCTGATGAGTCTCGATTTCTGTTGAGACATTCAGATGGTAGAGTCAGAATTTGGCGTAAACAGAATGAGAACATGGATCCATCATGCCTTGTTACCACTGTGCAGGCTGGTGGTGGTGGTGTAATGGTGTGGGGGATGTTTTCTTGGCACACTTTAGGCCCCTTAGTGCCAATTGGGCATCGTTTAAATGCCACGGCCTACCTGAGCATTGTTTCTGACCATGTCCATCCCTTTATGACCACCATGTACCCATCCTCTGATGGCTACTTCCAGCAGGATAATGCACCATGTCACAAAGCTCGAATCATTTCAAATTGGTTTCTTGAACATGACAATGAGTTCACTGTACTAAAATGGCCCCCACAGTCACCAGATCTCAACCCAATAGAGCATCTTTGGGATGTGGTGGAACGGGAGCTTCGTGCCCTGGATGTGCATCCCACAAATCTCCATCAACTGCAAGATGCTATCCTATCAATATGGGCCAACATTTCTAAAGAATGCTTTCAGCACCTTGTTGAATCAATGCCACGTAGAATTAAGGCAGTTCTGAAGGCGAAAGGGGGTCAAACACAGTATTAGTATGGTGTTCCTAATAATCCTTTAGGTGAGTGTAGGTTCATTGTCATTGCAGCAAATTCACCATCTTTAAAGAAGGGCCCCAAACTTTTTGCAAGCATTTGTAGCACACTGTTAAGTTAGCCCAAAAAAAAAAGTTTTGAAAGGGCCACCACAGTAAAAAAAAAAAAAAGAGAGAGATATTTTCATTAAGGAAAGATCATTAAGTAGACAGTTTGTATACCATTGATTTGATTCGCAACCTGACGATTTTTATTAACTACTCAAACCTAATTTTGTAGTCGTATTTGGTGTTTGGCGAGTGTTAATTTTGGACCCACTTGCTGCAGTCAAATCCACACACACTTGAATGCAAAGAGTTTTCATTCCTACAGTGTGAACATTATCATTTCCTCCTGTCATTTCGAGAAGCATCTGAGTTTCTGTTATTTATCTGACAGGAAGTGTGATGTAGTTTTATAAAGGTTATCAACTTCTTTATACTTTTTTTTCTCTTGATGTGGTGTGTACAGCAGGAAGTCTGTTTTGTACCCAGACTGACTCTGGAGTTCATCCATAACATCATCCTCTCCACATACAGATGAGCAGCTTTGACCAAGACTAATGATAATTGTTATAAGGATGATAAAAACACGAATGGAATGAGGTGAAGATTTATTTACTTATTTATTATGAAAAAAAATATCACAGAACTTCTCATAAAATCAATCCCACCTTATAAGGCAAGAAGACACTACAGGCAAAACCATTGTTTTGGGTACTAGTCAGTTTTGAGATTTTGGGCTATTTCGCTTCAATAGCTTTTCTTCTTTCAGACTAGTGGAAAGAAAACACGCAAAATACACATTTAAGTGTTTATTGCATTACACTTTCTATACTTGTCTTTAGATTTCAATCACAATCCATATCTTTAAAGGCCGTGAGTCAGAAATCTCCACTGTATATACACCAAACTTTCTGTTTTCTGAAGGGTTTTACAGAAGGGTTTGTTCGACTGATTTGCATTACATTTTATTCTTAAAAATAATGTGAAAATGTATTTTTATTTTCAGTTTATGGAGTGATTAAAAAAAGAGATCCAAAATCCCTTCTGTAAAAACCTTGTCAACAAAAAGAATTTTGAATCTAGTGTTTCTGCTCTGGAAATGTACAATAGTAGCCAAAAGTGACGTCCGGAGGGGATATTTGTTTTTAATGACCCTAAAAGTTTGGTTAGACGACCAAAATATGAGGGAAATATATTTTTTAATATTTTAAATATGAGGGAAGAACAAAACACTAAACTTGGTTAAAGGGATAGTTCACCCTGAAATGAAAATAAAGTCATCTTTTACTCACCCTGCTGTTGTTCTAATGCCCTATGTCCTTCTATCTTTTTCGGACCTTAAAAGGAGAAATTTTGAAAAACGTCCTGCACGCGCTCCTCCATATAATGGCAGTGAATGGCGACCAGGCTAAACTTTACAAAAAGGACACAAAAGCGTCACGTAATGATACAGTGAGACGCGCGCCATATATGGAAAGTGTTCAGGCGGCATCCTATAAAGTTTTGCGAGAAAGAAACCTTATTATTCAGTCAAAATACTGAGTTCGGCTGTTACTCTGTGCGCGTTCCTGTGAGTGCGCGCAAGCCGTCAGCAGCCGCTCACATACTATAACTCGCACTGTTGTCATGGCACCCAGGATAAGCACATGCGCACTATTTTGAGAAATCAGGCTCAATAGAAACAAACACGACTCTCGTCTCTTCTATAAGGTAAATGATAAGAAATAATACAATAATACTAATAATAAGGTAAACCTCCTGAAGTGAATGTTGTGTATCGGTTGTCATGACAACATTGCATGAGCGGCTGCTGACTGACGGCTCACACGCACTCACAGGAACCCGCACAGAGTAACGGCCGAGCTCATATTTTGACTGAATAATAAGGTTTCTTTCTCGCAAAACCTTATAGTATGCCTCCTGAACGCTTTCCATATATGGCGCGCGTCTCACTGTATCATTACGTGATATTTTTGTATCCTTTTTGTAAAGTTTTAGCCTGGTTGCCATTCACTGCCATTATATGGAGGAGCGCGTGCAGGACATTGATAGAAGATACAGTGGGGAGAACAAGTATTTGATACACTGCCGATTTTGCAGGTTTGCCCACTTACAAAGAATGTAGAAGTCTGTAATTTTTATCATAGGTACACTTCAACTGTGAGTGACGGAATCTAAAACAAAAATCCAGAAAATCACATTGTATGTTTTTTAAGTAATTAATTTGCATTTTATTGCATGACATAAGTATTTGATACATCAGAAAAGCAGAACTTAATATTTGGTACAGAAACCTTTGTTTGCAATTACAGAGATCATACGTTTCCTGTAGTTCTTGACCAGGTTTGCACACACTGCAGCAGGGATTCTGGCCCACTCCTCCATACAGACCTTCTCCAGATCCTTCAGGTTTCGGGGCTGTCGCTGGGCAATACGGACTTTCAGCTCCCTCCAAAGATTTTCTATTGGGTTCAGGTCTGGAGACTGGCTAGGCCACTCCAGGACCTTGAGATGCTTCTTACGGAGCCACTCCTTAGTTGGCCTGGCTGTGTGTGGCCCAAAGAATGATGTTTCCACCTCCATGCTTCACGGTTGGGATGGTGTTCTTGGGGTTGTACTCATCCTTCTTCTTCCTCCAAACACGGCGAGTGGAGTTTAGACCAAAAAGCTCTATTTTTGTCTCATCAGACCACATGACCTTCTCCCATTCCTCCTCTGGATCATCCAGATGGTCATTGGCAAACTTCAGACGGGCCTGGACATGCGCTGACTTGAGCAGGGGAACCTTGCGTGCGGTGCAGGATTTTAATCCATGACGGCGTAGTGTGTTACTAATGGTTTTCTTTGAGACTGTGGTCCCAGCTCTCTTCAGGTCATTGACCAGGTCCTGCCGTGTAGTTCTGGGCTGATCCCTCACCTTCCTCATGATCATTGATGTCCCACGAGGTGAGATCTTGCATGGTGCCCCAGACCGAGGGAGATTGACCGTCATCTTGAACTACTTCCATTTTCTAATAATTGCGCCAACAGTTGTTGCCTTCTCACCAAGCTGCTTGCCTATTGTCCTGTAGCCCATCCCAGCCTTGTGCAGGTCTACAATTTTATCCCTGATGTCCTTACACAGCTCTCTGGTCTTGGCCATTGTGGAGAGGTTGGAGTCTGTTTGATTGAGTGTGTGGACAGGTGTTTTTTATACAGGTAACGAGTTCAAACAGGTGCAGTTAATACAGGTAATGAGTGGAGAACAGGAGGGCTTCTTAAAGAAAAACTAACAGGTCTGTGAGAGCCGGAATTCTTACTGGTCGGTAGGTGATCAAATACTTATGTCATGCAATAAAATGCAAATTAATTATTTAAAAATCATACAATGTGATTTTCTAGATTTTGTTTTAGATTCCGTCAATCACAGTTGAAGTGTACCTATGATAAAAATTATAGACCTCTACATGCTTTGTAAGTAGGAAAACCTGCAAAATCGGCAGTGTATCAAATACTTGTTCTCCCCACTGTAGAAGGACATAAGGCATTAGAACAACAGCAGGGTGAGTAAAAGATGACTTTATTTTCATTTCAGGGTGAACTATCCCTTTAAGGTGTCTGATAAAATTATTTGCCCAAAAAGCCAAACTATAGCTATGCAAAAAAAAAAAAAAAAAATGCATAGAAAAACAAAAGGCTGACAGGAAAAAGCAGACATTCGACTCCAAGCACACCTATGTAAGATGCAAAAATTTTAATAATATTTGAATAATGGGTGAAGATGTCAATTTTCCTAGGCTGGACTTCACTTTTGTCCACTACTGTATGTAAATGAGTGCTTATTTAAATAGATAATGCTTCATTTGCATATTTAAACATAACATTTAAGCAAACTTGTAATACAAAACAAATGTCTTAATGTGCTGTGATTAATCAACTGGGGAAAGTATGGTGAGATCAGTTAATGTTTTCACCCTAGTCACCTGTAGTGTCTCCTCCTTTAGGGTTTCCCAGCTAATTAAACCTGTGAATGTGACTCCTGCAGGTCAATCCGATTGGAGTTTGTGATTTTCACAGGTTCTGTCCAGTTTTGCATCAGACGGTCAGCGAGCGAGCGGACTGTGGGCGTGTGCCGTCTGAGACTCAGACTAGTCCACGGGTGACCACATGCTGTTCACTGGAAGTTAAACTAGTAATCACTCCGGCTAGCTATCAGAACCCTGGCGGGGCGGGAGGGCGTGGCTGGTCGCTTAGGGATTATGGGTAAGGCCATCTTTGGTGGTGAGATGTTAAAATAGCCTGTTTCAGTGTGGCTGCTCGCTGGACTCTTGGGCACGGCTGCTCACCATTGGCAATGCTCGTTTAACCGACCGCCGTCCTGCAGAAGCACATTTGACAATAAAGATCGGGTCAGAGATGGGAGACCCGTGTGGCGCGCACGCACGCGTGTGTGTGTCTAGACTCCAGAGGGAAATTGCATGTTCATAATCCACATCTCTCTTCTGATTTACAGAGCGTATTGTTGTCTGCTACTATCAAAGCAATTATAAATACCATCCATGCAATGTATATAGTGAATACTTTGCAGAACATTTATTTGCATATATACTTTATATGCATTACATTTATGCATTTATTTTATATGCATATTTAAACATAACATTTCAGAAAACTTTTTTTTTTGTGTGAAATTTAGTCCATGTCTGCTAGCAATGAAGCTCTAATCCTAATGCAAGTGTACTGAAAGGTTGAGATAAATGCATTTAAAATCTACAGTCATTGTCTTACGGGAAAACAGACCAAAAAATTCATTACTCAACTTGTTTACAATGAAATGAGCAGATATTTTGTCCAGTAAAATATGAGAATGTCCCTCCCCTTAGTTGTCCTTTTTTAACTTAAAAAAAATTTACTTAAGGACAAAATATAGGGGGAAAATCATTATTTAACATATCTTCTTTTTTGTTTCACAGAAGAAGAAAAAAACAGAAAGCCATACAGGTTTGGAACTACATGAGGGTGAGTAAATGATGACGAAATGTTCATTCTTAGGTGAATTATCTCTTTAATACCATCAAACTAAGGCTTTCCGGCTATTCAAAGAATAACTTGCCGTTTAAAAAGGAAATGCATCAACACAGGATGAAAATAGCATTTTTCACACCATTTCATGGGATATTTCGAAATTCCTCAAAAGGGCTTCACAACTGTAAGAGCTTTTTCTGCTGAGCCCAAGAACTATTGCAGAGCCTTTATATTTAAGAGTGACAGATTTTTGTCATCTGAAGCTCAAACAGGTGACAGACCGTCTTCCTCTGTGATTTTCAGATGAGAAGGAACGTTAGAGAGGAGGTCTGAAAATGCACATCTGATCTCTGTGTCATGGGTGGGTGCGTGTGTATGTGTGCGTGTGTGTGTTTTTACCTTATGTAATGCATGAATCAGAAGTGTGAGCAGGCCGCTGGAGTTTGGGTGGTTGCTATGATTTGCCCCTCTCCTGGGCGGATGGAGGGGAGTGGTGATCACTCTCTCTCTCTCTCTCTCTCTCTCTCTCTCTCACTCACTCATTCACACACACAAACACATATTTACTTTCTTACACACACACACACACACACTCACTTGCTCACTCACTCACTCACTCACACACACACATTTACTCACTGACACACACACACTCACACATTTACTCACTGACACACACACTCACTCACTCGCACATTCACTCACTCACACACACTCTCACTCACTCGCTCACACACACACACACACTCGCTCACACACACACACTCGCTCACTCACACACACACACACTCGCTCACACACACACACTCGCTCACTCACACACACACACACTCGCTCACACACACACACACACACTCGCTCACACACACACACACACTCGCTCACACACACACACACACTCGCTCACTCACACACACACACTCGCTCACTCACACACACACACTCGCTCGCTCACACACACACACTCACTCGCTCGTACACACACACACACATTCACTCACTCGCTCATACAAACTCACTCACTCACACACACACACACACACACACACAGACACATTCGCTCACTCACACACATTCACTCACTCACACACACACACTCGCTCACTCGCTCACACACACACTCGCTCACACACACACTCGCTCGCTCACACACACACACTCACTCGCTCGTACACACACACACACACACATTCACTCACTCGCTCATACAAACTCACTCACTCACACACACACACACACACACAGACACATTCGCTCACTCACACACATTCACTCACTCACACACACTTACACACACACACACACACACACACACACACACACACACACACACACACATTCACTCACTCGCTCATACAAACTCACTCACTCACACACACACACACACACACAGACACATTCGCTCACTCACACACATTCACTCACTCACACACACTTACACACACACACACACACACACACACATTCACTCACTCACACGCTCACACTCACTCACTCACATACTCTCACTCACACTCACTCACTCTCACTCTCACACACACTCACTCATTCACACACATACTCACACACACTCACTCACTCACACACACACACACACACACACTCATTCACTCACTCATACACACACACTCACTCACATACACACATTCACTCACTCACACACTCACCCACTTTCACACACACTCACTCACTCACTGAGAACATTGAATCATGAGTTGTTCGCGTGTAAATGAACACAGTGCCATGCTTAACACTAAAACATGGAGCGCATATATTTATTTAATAAAATCGCAACCTTTGTGATTTAATAATAAAAGTCATTATTCCGCTTAATTGGGGGGCATTTCGTTTTCATAGGGAGGGCACACTTTTTTATGATCTGAGAAACAGACATTCATTAAAACAATAACATCCCGTAAAGCGCTTCCCCTTTAAAAACATTTCTTTGAAATAGTTTCAAGTCACGTGTCACCGCACAACCTACACATCTCTGCATAAATTATACATTATTTGTTATTAAAGCGTCTACGTTCACAGACCACTGGTAATTTTAACAGAAAAGCAAGCATGCTATATGCGAGATTTGGCATGGCAGAAAGCTCGCAAATTTTATATTTGGGATGGCATCAGAGCCCCTCCCTCTGGATTCGCTGATGTCATCACTAGTACTGCTCTTCTTCTGCTTCACTTTCCTCGCTTTTTAAGCCTCACTATCGCCACCTAGTGATGAGGCATACAGATCGTATAACAAATCACCAGACGCCGTAGTCATCCTGTTTGTTTTCATCAGTTTTTAACGTATTTTAGTTATGAAACTCTACAGTAAATGTTATTTTTTATGGAAGGGGTAGGTTTAGGGAAAGGTTTAAGTGTGGGGTGCTATATAATTAGCTATAATTACCATGATCTGTATTAATTTGAAAGTATAATTTATTTTATGTTTTACTAGCTGTTATTTTATTCCTCATAAGATTCGAAAGCAATATAAGCTTGTCTTACAAACATTTCATACATAAAACACAAGATAATTAACTTCAAAAGATTGTTTTAGTCAATGACATCCACGCTTGTTTCTTCGCGGGAGGCATAACTTTTTGTAGTAGGCGTAATTTGCAGGGGTGTGGTTTGTATTACTGCGGGACGCAGACAGACACCCCCTCCCCAGAGCACTCCTAATCCAACTTTCATTTCATTTATGAAGTTCCCTAAACCATCTTTGTGTTATTGTACATATTGTATGTCTGTCTGTCTGACTGAATGCCGGAGTAAGTTAACTGTAAAACAAATGATTTTGTTCGCTAATAACACACACACCCACATGAAGGCACACGCTGTAAACCAGCACCTTGCAAGTGATCAGACGTGATAGATGTGAATCTCCTGAGGGAAGAAATGAGTAGTGAAGTGAAGCCAGCTGCCAGCGTGTATCAGAGACTCTGGCACACACACACTTACGCTTAATTACAGGAGCGCAGCGAGCAAATTTAGCCAGGATGCTAACCAGAGAGGAGGAGGCAGAGGCAGTCGGGCCTGGACGGGCCCTGAGCAGGACGGAACCGCAGAGGCGACGGGGGAGGCTATTTCAGTCGGCTTCACTCTCATTATTTATCTTAGTTCGAGTCCCCGCGCTCAGGCGCAACCTACAATTCAGCCCTGCAGATGGGCTACTCCATCAGACCCTCCCACAACACGCCAACCCACGGGCACAATTCACCTAAATATACAACACACACAACTGGACCCTCCCACACCAGCCGCCCCACGGCCAGATCTGAGTAACGCTCGCACTATATAGGCCTGCAATACACACCATCTATCTGTCCGTCTGTCTGTGACGGTGTTAGTAGAGGAGCATTAGTGGTTTTTAGGAGATCCTGTAAGACAGGATCATCACTTGACATTAACATTAGTATGTATTAACATTTAATCAAATTTAATATATAATGTAATATTATATAAATATTACATATTTAATATTTGTTGTTTCTCCTAGAAAGCAGTAAAATTACTGAGAGCTGCTGAAGCTTGTCAGGAAATCTATTTACTATTACATCTATTATTATATTTATATGTGATTATTTAATATGAATATTTATGTAATATAATAGTATATATTATTATATTATACCATAGTTTATATTTATTGTTTCTCCTACATGAGGATGGTTTTCATTAAAGTAATGTTTCTCTTAGAAAGCAGTGGAAGTACTGAGAGCTGAAGATGGTTGCTGAAGTCTGTTTACTGCTATTTTAATATTTATATTGGATTAACAGGGTTTCCGCGGGGCATTGAAAAGCATTAAAAGTCATTAAATAGATTTTGTGAAAAATAAGACCTTAAATGGCATTAAAAATCATTACATTTTGTTCCTACAGGCATTACATTTTTTTTTAGATAGTTTTGAAGAAAAATATTACCATTTTATTTTGAATATAGGCTTCTTATTAATAACTTTGATTTGCTGTCGCAAAATATGCGTCAGCAAATCAAATACACACCCAGAACAAGTTTGAGCGAGAATGATTCTGATTTTATTACATTTGGTGTAAATGGCAATTTGATAATGTACTGACAGTAACAAAGGTTGCACCTGTCTGTGTGTGAGAGAGAGAGAGACTCTCCTGGAGAAATCAAAACAAATGAGCACAACAGCACCGACCACGAAACTCATAGAACAAACGTATTGTGGTAAAAATTGAGTTTTTATATTTATAACATATGATATAGCCTAGTTAAGCAACATGACATGACCAAGAGAGTACTGTTTCACGAAAATATCAACACGATTGCAAATTTGACATTGATTTTATGCATTCAATAAACGAGTAGAAATCCTTCAGAAATCATTCTAATATGCTGATTTGCTGCTCAAGAAACATTTATGATTGTTATCAATGTTGAAAACAGTTGTTCTGCTTCAGATTTTTTTGTGGAAACCATGATATATTACCATTCAAAAGTTTTATTCAACAAGGACCAATTAAATTGACCAAAAGTGACAGTAAAGACATTTATAATGTTACAAAAGATTCTGTTTCAGATAAATGCAGTTATTTTGAACTTTCTATTCATCAAAGACAAAGAATCCTGAAAAGTAAAATGTTTCACGGTTTCCACAAAAATGTGGTGAGCACCAATAATAACTGATCATAATAGAGCAGCAAATCAGCATATTAGAATGATTTCTGAAGGATCATGTGAATACAAATAAATAAATAAATATATATATATATATATATATATATATATATATATATATATATATATGGATCATGCATGGCATTAAAAAAATTAAAAATGGTATTAAAAAGCATTAAATTAGATTTGATGATACCTGCAGAAACCCTGATTAAACAATATATTTAATATATTTACAGGTATGTAATATAAAAGTATATAATATATTATAATATATTTAATAATTTATTGTTTACTGAGAGAAACATGTATCATTAAACATATTATAATGTTATTAATATTAAGTAATATAATATTATATATTATTTAATAAAAATATATTTAAGATTTGTTTCTTTTCAAAAGCAGTGAAACTGAGAGAAAATGAAGGTTGCTGAAGTTGTCATCAAATATATATCAATATGAACTCAAAAATTGTATCTTGTGAGCTGTGTAAGAGCAAACTTTAAGCAATAACATTTCCTGTGGCATTATAAATAAATGTTCAAGTATTGTCAGGAACGTTGAGTATATAGAAACATTAAATGGATGTTAGAATGTAATTTTCTTGTTTAAAAAAAATCTGTTTTTGCGCTGTGATGATGGTCACATAAGGAAGCCGGTCTGGGGTTACCTTTGGATTCATCTGTTGATATATTGGCTAGATGAAGTGTTTTCACACTTGCGCTGAGATTTTCGGTGAGCTGTGGGTTTTCTGATGTTGCTCAGTGTTTTTAATAGAGCTGTAATGGAACATTAGTGAGTGTTTGATTAGTGTTGGTGAGTTATAGCTAACGGCTGTTGACCAGCACCACGTCCACCCACTGTGTGCTCCGTACAGATGCCCTCACATCTCGCTCCCTCTTTCTTTTTGCTCTTAGCTTTTATATATTGATTTGAAATTAATTAAATCTAATTATCTTTCTCTTACTGTCTTTTCCTGGATTTTCCTTTGAGTCTCTTACTGCCTTTAGTTGCACCTGGGAGGTTCCTTCTTCCAGCATGTAATGATTTCAAGTCAGTTTCAAATATACATTATTACAGTACAGTGCTGAAATTAAAACTTCAGATCGACTGCATGTTTGCTTTCCACATTCTGTGGACGTGTGTCAGAAATGTCCAACTTGTGTATTGATGAGAATTATGCGTTTCACACTGGGAAATATGACCGATAGTCCACTTTAGACTTTCTACTGGCTATAAGAAACTTTGCAAGGACATGTCAAGTTATTCTACTAACCCTAACCCTACCCTAACCCTTCTACTAATACTCAAATGAGAGTTTGTCGACATGTAGTTGCAAAGTTATGTGTGTAAAGTGGACTATCAAATAAAGTGTAACCCATGACATTTCTGACGTTGTTGATGCAACTTTGAAACTGTAGCTTCCCAAACTACAAGCTACTCATAATGTAAAGTAGTTTAACAGCAATCAGGCCCTTTTGAAATGTAGTTAGCTACTCTATCAGCTTCTAGTCTGGGGTCAGTACGGTTTTTTATATATAGAAATTAATACTTTTGTTCAGCAAGGATGCATTAAATTGATTAAAAGTGACAGTAAAGACATTTTATAATGTTACAAAAGATTTCTATTTCAAATAAATGCTGTTCTTTTGAACTTTCTATATATCAAAGATGGTTTCCACAAAAATATCTCAACATTGATAATTAAGAAATTAAAATCAGTATATTAGAATGATTTCTGAAGGATCATGTGACACTGGAGACTGGAGTAATGATGCTGAAAATTCATCTTTGATCACAGGAATAAATTACATTTTAATATATATTCACATAGAAAACAGTTTTTTTAAATGATAATAATATTTCACAATATTAGAGTTTTTACTGTATTTTTTGTCCAATAAATACAGGCTTGATGAGCTGAAGAGACGTCTTTCAAAAACATAAAAAAATCTCCAGACCCCAAACTTTTGAACGCTAGTGTACATTTACGGTAGTGAACTACTGGATTTCTGCTTCAATTTCTATAGTTAAAGTATAACAAGGGAAGTGTATACTCTAATCTTTCGGTGTGTGTGTAAAGAGTAGGATGTTTTTTGATCCCTGCGTATAAAGGCCATGATTTACATACATCTCTCCATTATAACTTCATGTGAGTTGAGCTGCACATCTGCATATACTGTACATCGATTGTGGAAGAGGTCTGCAGATTGACGTGAGGTTTTCTCTGATTAGCTTGTGGAGGTGATGGTCTTCCGTCAGTAATGAGCAGATAATGTGCACGCATCCGACTGTACAGGCCTATAAACCATAACGGCTTCATTAAAACAGAGCAGCTGTAATTAATACATGTACATTCAATATAAATCTGCTCATGCACTGAGCTCACATGCACAAATACACCCTCAAGAAAAGATCTCACAGAGCACAATTTGATATAAAATAAATTTAATATATATACAAATCTTAATCTTAATCAAAGGTGAATTTTGCAGTTTACTATATAAAAATACTATAATTATTCAAGATTATTATTATTACATTTAACATTCATATAATGCATTTAAAATTCTGTAAATTTAAGTAATTCTTAAGTAAAGCTCAAGTATATTTTTAAGTATAATATATGCAGTAAGTATACTAATATCAATGTACTAGAAGTATACTTGTAAGTGTACTATTTCAGTACTACTTGGGGCTAAATTTGCCCACTTTTTAGTGTATAAAAGATTACTTTTATTCCTTTTACTTTTATATGTTATTAACACTTTTTCCCAGTTATCTCAATGGCAAAAAGTGTGCCAAACAACCTGAATTCACCCTATACTTTAAGTGTAACATTAGTAACTTTGAGTACACAACTAGTTTACAACTACGTTTTACTATACTATACTACAACTATACTACAAGTAAACTTATAGGTATACTAATAGTTGACTAGTTAAATAGTTGTAGCACATTTTTTAGTTTATGAAATCATGAATGTAATTCAGAAACTTAACTGCATGTTGAGAAGTAAATGAGAAGTCAGTTATGTCTTGTGAGCAATAAAAGTGCAAGCGGCGAGCAGTAGCATTACCTGTGGCGTTATAAAGACACATGTTTAAGTATTTTCAAGAATATTCCATGAATGCAATCAAAGGTCAAGAGATCTCAATGTGAACTCAAACATTTGTCATCAAATGATCTGATGATTTATTTTAAAGCTCTCTACACTTAATGGATGACAGGTAGTGTCTGTTTGTATTGGAGAAACAAACTTGAGACTTAAATGAAACATACTAATTGATTTTGTATATTGCACACACATAAAATCAGTCTTGCATAAATGTCGCATTTAATCCAATGAGGCAATCTGCATATGAATGGATTTACAAATGATTTGTTGGATTCATTTAGTTCATTTTTTATGAATAAGGCCCATTGTGTTTAGAATCAGTCAGGTCATCAGTATATTTCTTACAATTCAGAGAAGTGTAATCCTACACAGTATTTCTTGGCATGATTACGAGATGTCTACGGCCTCCCTGTAGGCGACGGCAGCTCATCATGCCTCTCGTATAGACTGGCGTGTGTGTTGTCACCGGTCCCAGTAAGTGATGAAGAGAGAGGTGTGTTTAGTGAGTCCTGCTGTGGTGACAGTCTCTAATCAGCTCGGGTTTGAGGGCATGTCTGCTCTGCCCAAAGGCAAAGTCTATGCTCTGGGACCACCAATATCATTTAATTTCTCTTTCTGTCTCTGGCTGGCTCTCTCTCAGTCTCTATCTGTGTTGTTTCGAAGCCAATAATGACCAATGGCACGAACTTGTTTACCCACAGTCACTGAGAAACGCACAAGCCATGACCCAATATAAAACTACACTCATGTCTTCATAGTCAGTATGAAATCAAAATCGAGCCCATTTACTTTCTATATAAATTTTCCTGGTCTTATTGCCCTGTGAAAAAGAAGTACACTTTAGCATACTTTTTACAGAAATCTTAAAAAAGCACTTATTATGGAAAAAATATACTTCAAAAGAACATACTTAAATGTAATGTTTTCAGAAACTTAATTGCATGTTATTTGCAATTAAATGAAAATGTATTATAGTTGAATTTAGTTCAACTATAGTTGTTTTTTTGACCCACATATACATATTCTTTATAAAACCTGAGAGATTTCTGTCCCTCCATTTAAGTCCATTCCTCTCAAACTTAAAAGATCCAAAAAATGTAATAAAGGCATCGTAAAAATAACTAATCGAGTGTCTAATCCAAATCCAAGTCTTCTGAAGAGACACGATTAAACAACATTAAAACAACATTAAAATGTTTGGATGAGCTAAACATTTACAGTTTGAGAGTGGATATTTTGACACGCTTTCTTGCGATTAGAACTGTGACGGATTGCATTGATCATCTGAAGCGCACGCGCTGGAATGGCACTCCTCAAAGTCAAAGCGCAAACATCATGTAAATCACCAGATCACATTTAGTTTTAGTAGTATGATTATTCAAAGCATTTTAGATGGCTTATTCTTATATGTATAGTGCATTAATAGCGGGTGAGGCAGGACATAGCGAGCACCGGGAGAGAATGCTGCCTGCACTGAAAGCGTGAGTAATGCGTGAGAGAAAAAAAATTAACGTTTACAGAGTTTTAGTGACATTACTACATTAAACGACTATATCTAATGTTGAATATAATGTATAATAATGCAATGGGGGAATATTTGTGGGTCCTGATGATAATAATACACTAATAATAATATTATTTTAATAATAATAAAGTAAAAAAAACCTCTTCATTTTGGCTTAAAATATCGCGATACAAATCGTATCGTGAGTTCAGTATCGCGATTTATATCGAATCGTGACACGAGTGTATCGTTACACCCCTACTTATACGTTTATATATTGTCTTTGAAATATGTTTAAAGTGTACTGCCAACAAGCATTTATGGTTAACTACTTTAATGTCATTTTTATAGAAACTTGGATGTCAGGTGTTTAAATATAGTTGTAATTACACATTTGCAATGATGAAGTTTCAGTTTAGTACATTTAAATGATATTTGCTTTAAATGTAATATTGAATGACACACTACAGTTAAATGTGCTTTAGTATGTTAGTCAACACATCAAGATAAGTGTACTTCTTTAAAGCAAGATTATTGAAACATAGTGACTGAAAATGTAGTTATGAACATTTACTCTCTTTAAGTACTCTTAAGTGAACTTTTATTTCATTAATATTGTCTGTGAGTACTGATTTTTGAAATGGATTTGTAGTACACAAGTGCACATTTAATACAATTAAGCATATTTGTTTTTCACAAGGCTGTGCATGATTCATCAGTGCATGTTGTGAGATCTTCTTTATAGAGTTATTGAGTTGCTATGGTTCATTGTATTACATCTGGTTATTAGTTTCTGGGTTCTTTAAAGCACTAGTATAGAGGTTTCAGGGGTTTATGGTTAGTGTGGTTAGTATGGGTCAGTTAGCCCCTGCTGGTATGTGCTGAAACTACAACATTAGAGGGGCAAAAAGCATCTTTCTCCATTGATAGCCATTGAAAAGGAGCCATGCATTCTGACAAAATATTTTTTTGCAAGCAACATATACAGTAAATCACTAAAAACTTATAGTGAAAATATTATAGTGATGTTTGATCAGCGTACATGAACAGAAGCTCAGGTGTACTTGCCTGACATGCGAGAACAAACCTTATTGGTTCTTACTGAAGCTCAAACGTGCTGCGTAACACGAGAACGAACCTCATTGGTTCTTACTGAAGCTCAAATGTGCTGCGTAACACGAGAACGAACCTCATTGGTTCTTACTGAAGCTCAAACGTGCTGCGTAACACGAGAACGAACCTCATTGGTTCTTACTGAAGCTTAAACGTGCTGCGTAACACGAGAATGACCCTCATTAGCTCTTGCTGAAGCTCAAACGTGCTGCGTAACACGAGAATGAACCTCATTGGTTCTTACTGAAGCTTAAACGTGATGCGTAACACGAGAATGAACCTCATTAGTTCTTGCTGAAGCTCAAACAGGTTCTCATTGGTTCTTGTGGAAGCTCAAACGTGATGTGTAACACGAGAATGATCCTCATTGGTTCTTGTGGAAGCTAAAATGTCATGTGTAACACGAGAATGAACCTCACTGGTTCTTGCGGAAGCTCAAACAGGTTCTCATTGGTTCTTGTGGAAGCTAAAACGTGATGCGTAACACGAGAATGAACCTCATTGGTTCTTACTGAAGCTCAAACAGGTTCTCATTGGTTCTCGTGGAAGCTCAAACGTGATGCGTAACACAAGAATGATCCTCATTGGTTCTTGTGGAAGCTAAAACGTGATGCGTAACACGAGAATGAACCTCATTGGTTCTTACTGAAGCTCAAACAGGTTCAAACAGAATTTTAATTTTTACATGAACTGTCCCTTTAAAAGTTATATATTGAGCTATTTATAAGGGTCCAATTTAAAGGTTCTTTGTGTCTAGGTCAAAATATTTCAAAACATTGAATTCGGAGGTAATATAGTGTTCACTGACAAATACAGTTCTATATAGAACAATTTTTCTCATTTGAAGTTAAAAGCTAAAAGTTCTTTGGGATTTAAAACCCTTTTTGATTCTAATTGGAACTTTTAATGTTAAGAATGTTTTCATGTTCACTGTTGTCCAGCGGATCTTGAAGTTTAACATCTCAAGCTTTCATAGTTTGCCAGATGATAGTATTTCAAATCAAAAGGTGACACATTTTATGATTTCCTACAGCATTTGAGATGAAAGGCAGGCTGCAATGAATGTAGGTTGTCGTCCGAGTCTTTGTTTTGAACCGAGTGACAGTGACGGTAAAAACACAACCCTGCGTGAGCCTCAACACTGTCATTAAAAAGACCCGCGGGGGGGGGGGGCGGGAAGTCACATCTAACCCTTCATCACCGGCCGTTTGGCGCAGACATCACTGTCGGCACGGTAACCAGGTCAGATTGTATCTGTGAAAGGAACATGGGACGGTTCTTCAGACATGGCCAAAGCCTGAAGATGATAGCATCAGATTGCTTTACCGCAGTCAGGAAGGAGAAACTGACAAAATACTGTGATTGAGACAAGCTTTTTTTCTTTTTAAAAAAAACAACAAAAAAAAGGATATACTTATTAACCACAATATGAAAAGTGTCATGGTGTTATGCAATGACATTGAAGCAAGTACATTTTGGGATGTTGTGTAACAAACTCATGTGAGAACCATGCAGGACGTTAAGATAATCTAAAGAGGTCATCGCCCCCTCTGCTCTTCTTGTATCAGGTCTGGAGGGAGTTTTAGGGGCAGAACTGTGAACCGTGAACTCTGAAAGCCGCACGGTTGATCCCGATCAAAGACTGAACATGCAAACCGAAAGTGCAAAGGACCTTACTGTGGGAAATTCCAGCATGAAATAGTGCACTGTTGTAATATTTCTCTCATGTGAGTAAATAATTGCAGTTCTCCTCACCTACCCGCCTCTCACAACAGGAAACACTTGCTTACAGGTTCATTCATTTTCCACTGATGTTTTCCTTAATGCACGATAAGAATATATATGATAGATATAATATTTTGCAGAGTTCACTACATGTGGTCGAAAAGCAGCATAGTATTTTGTTAGGAATAACTGATGAACCGACTACACTCTTAAAAGTGAAGGTTCTATATTGGAATGGATGGTTCCATAATGAACCTTTAACATCCATGGAATCTTTCCATTCCACTAAAGGTTCGTCAGATTATTAAAATGTTCCTTACACTAAGAAAAACAGTGGTTCTTCTATTGCATCACTTCAGAAGATCTTGGAACCAATTTTTTTTTAGACCATATCAATATCATACAAGTACAAAACTCACTAAAATAATGCAGTAAACATTCATTTAACAACATAAGCTGTAAAATAAAACCCTAATGTACATTACTGTTAAGAAAAAAATAAGAAACATAATTATTTAATTAATATAAACCTGAAGTGTTGCACAGTGACTTCTGGGAAAGTCAAATTAGGTTTTTTTCACTGTAAATTATAAGATGACTTTTTGACTTCCACTTCTAAAAACTGTTCATGAAAATTATTGAGTAAGGGAACTCACTGTTACCAATTAACAGGTTTTTTTTACCATAGCAGTTTCACAGTCTTTTATTGTTAAAATTATAAAATTAGTGTCGCTTTCTGTTTCTGTTCCATTGCTTCTGTTTCTCATCCTGTGTTTGAATTTTTTTCCATAGTTGCTAATTATGCTTCCATGGTTCCTGATTATGTTCACCTGTTTCTTGTTTAGTTCTTTGATTATCCCATGTATATATTGTATATATGTGTTTAATTTGAGTAGGTCGGTGATGGTTTTTGCACATTGAATGCTAGTTTTGTTTGTAGTGTTTCTCCAAAGTGTTTTGTTATTAATGGTGCTGTATGTCATTTTTTGCACTCTACTAAAGAATAAAAATGCCATGTTTGCAGATATTACGGAAATGTGCTAAGTTCTCAGAAAAACAATGCTACAGCCAGTTATATAAGGGATAATCCAAGGCTAGCTGTGCATTAAACGAATTTAATACATGACGTGGAGGCGCGGAGGGTGGTGGCCTCCACAAAGTACATTTAAATTGTTTAATGCACAGCTAGCCTTGGATTATCCCACTCATGCCATGGTCATTTGCCAGCATTGACAAATTAAAGCTGTTATTGATGACAGTTGAAACTGACAGTTATTTTCGTCAGTTACGGCTCGTTAGATCTAACATTCGGCCTGCTTTGAATCAGACAGAGATAAAGTAGTGCGTAAGATATTGCGCATTTGAATGAATGAACAATTAATTAATTATCACGAGAGAGAGAGAATTCGTACATGCATCTGTTTAGCACCTCTCTCTATTAACAACGAAGCTGTTTAATTACTTCAAAATAGCGATGTAACCTCGTTGCTGAGAAATATAATATAGCGATTCAGTAGCGAAACTATTTTATTACTAAAACTTGCGGGGCAGCGTTGATAAGTTTCTGTGCTCCTGAATATTTCTGTGTGTGCGAGTGACATATGTCTATGCTTCAATGAAAACAGCGCATTAATATAGAACGGTGATTAAACTGACTTGGAACTATCTGCACATTAAACGGTTTCATTGCACACCTTCCAGCCAATCAGAATCGAGTATTCAGACAGACCATGGTATAATCTACTTTTAAAAGGGTGTTCCGTGTCGGAATGTCTGTTTTTGTTTTGGTCCGTGTGATCCCGCCACTGCCGATTTACCCAATAGCATTTTGACACCCCGGGTTGCCAGTTGGTGGAAAACACAACATATTGCAGCCATGGAAACCTTCAAATGAACTAGGTCAGAGATCGCAGATTCTACCCGACCTAAAAATTCCCGGCATCCATCTAAATAGGTCAGTGACCAGGCAGAGGCATATCAAATAAATCAACTCATCTACTTACAGTGTCACTTGCACTCGTTCAAGTTGCGTGTCCTCAATCTGGCAACCCGCGTGAGCGTCGAGTCTGAGGAAGGGAGGCAGGGAAAACAACTCCAATCTCCAATATTTTGAATTTGGACTGCAGTACCCATTTCAACCACTAGCTGAATATTACATACTGCACCTTTAATAAAAGGACTGCTTGTATTTGGATCAGTGCCTCAACTCTACTTGCCTTCTACAACCTCACAGAGTTTGCAATGGGGAAACAACAGATCTAGTATGGAGAATGAACATGTATTGTCACGTTGTGAACTATTGAAAACCGTAAATATTGTCATGCTTTCTTCAGACTCTCAAGCTGATAGAAATGGAGGTGCGTAATTCATGATGGCACTGAACTTTCAGACAGTAGCAACTGAGATGCATGATAAAGGTTTAGAAGTATGTCAGTCCTGTTGATGAATACCAGAGATGTTTTAAATGTTTCAGGAAACCGAATCATCAATGTCCCAGAGTTTAGTGGTTCAAGATGACTTGCTAAAGCTTGAATTTGCGGAAAATGCGTTTTGAATGACGTTAGATTTTCTTCATATTTCACATGCTGTTTATTTTACAGTTCATGAAAGATAAGCACATTTTGTTGATTAATGCAGTGACATTCAGGGGGCCACTGACCACAAATACACACCTTTATGAGACATGAGAACTCATAATGATGGTATTTATAGATCATTTAGGATGAGATTTGGTGTGAATCTTTAAAATAGCTTCCTGTTCCTGAGCTGCTGTGTTTAGGAGGATCACCTCACACCGGGGGTTTCCTGTGCCTCTTTTTAACCGCTATGGGTTTTTAGGCCTTCTGTGCAGCCACCACTGTGGCCAGTTTTATTTTAACAGGTTTTAATGTTCAAAGGAGACCACTGTCCTGCGTTTTTGTTTTGAGCTCTGGTTTCTTTGAGAGGCAGGCTTGTAATTTGTGGTCTCAAATGGAGACTTTTGCAACCAGTTTCCTTTTGCTCATATGCAACATACAAGGCAAAGATAAATATAAATAAATGCTTTGCCACCTCACTTCTTTGAATTTCATTTAAAAAAATACTGTAATTATTGTTTTCTCAGTAATGGGGTTATGTTTGAAAACACAAACAACAGATATATCCATTACAGAACAAACAAATGAATTCTCCCTGATTTTAGCAGGAGGTTTTACTCAGACAGCAGCATTAGGAGAACATATATATATATATATTAGGGGTGGGATGAGACACTTATCTCACGAGATTGGGTTCACGAGAATGAGACGAGACGAGATTTTTACATAGTATTTTTAAGAAATCCTCAGTGATGAAATACATGACTAGAAGAATTGTTTGCAGGTGCATTTGAAATGTTTTAACTCATTATCTTGTAATGAATGTAATTTCAGTTCTACTTTCTGAGTATGAATTTGCCGTCATGCAGTAAAAGACAACAATACTCAAGTACTGTAAAAGGTTTTGCACAAACTCAACTGACTGGCTTCTCTCCTGTATGATTGTCTCTTCAGACCTTAGATAAGTGCAACCATAATCAAAGTTCTCAATATTCAAAGTGCAAATAGAGACCAAATTTTTTTTCAAGCATGATACAGAGCTAAGAGATGGTTACAACTACACAGATAGCTTTCATATTGGGAGATATTCGCATGCCTCAGGGAGTCACTTTCAAACAGCGGTAACGCATTGAAATCACGTTTGAATGCGTGCTCGCGTTTACTTTCACTTTCAATTTCGCGATTGTGCGTACTCTGTGAATAGGGAGCGGTGGTGCTGAACGCGCATTTTAAAATAGACATTTGTCTGACTCTTCTGTTGCGCAACGAAATCCTACGCCACGGTCCTGTCGGTCTTCTCGTCACATGATCAGTGCTGCGCACTCGAACAGCTCGTATTGGATGAGCTGATGGAATTGAAGCGACGGTTATCCACCTGAATTAAGTTGTTTTTAGTTCTATAAAAAGCAAAACTACAGTGGAGGTGTAATGTAAACGTAGCAGTGACTAACTTTACCCTCACACTCTGTCATGACAATATGACGCGAGACAGCTTTTCACCTCGACGCGAAATCTCGTCACATTTTAGTCTCGCACGAGATCTCGTCACACCCCTAATATATATATAAAATATGTAATTATATAATTACTATATATATAAATTATATTAATTTTTATTAATTTCATTAATAAAAATTAATAAAAATATTTGTATTTATTAATTTATATTAATTTTATTAAAGTTTATATAAAATATATTTATTTTAACTATGTACATTGATGATATGATATAATATAATATAATATATAATCAAAATCATTTTTTATACATTTACATTTTATTGGAAACAAATTAACATTTTTGGAAATTATTTAAGCTTTTCTAAGCATTTTAAATTTTAAAAATTTGGGAATTATTTAAGCTTTTCTAAGCATTTTAGATTTTTTACTTTAAATTATATTACTTTAAATTTTAAAATTATTATTATTAAATTATTTAGAACAAATATTTTTATTTAAATTATTTATTTTAACGCTTTTTAAATTTTATTTAAAATAATACACACATGCACATACATACTACTCGCCATATCTGTATATAACTGTTGATTTTTTTTTTTGTGCCAAGTACGTTCGCCATTTTTTTCTTCTGCACTAAACCAGCAAATGTGTGTGTACGATTGAGTGTATGAGTGTGTGTATCATTGATACTGCACTGGATAGGCAGGAGTTGAGGTTATCACCACCGTGACTCATCGGGACTTCCTGGTAGTTGGACTTCAGAGAGTTGGCTGATAATATTGGCTGGGCACACGGTGGCTGTTCCTCTCTCATGCTTTCTCTTTTCCATCCTCTCATTCTGATGTCGGTGTGGCAATCAGGGCCTGCGCGACCTCTCGGATGACCTCAGTGGGAAACGGCAGCCATTTATAGAGTTGTTTCTTTGTCTAACTGTCTGACTGCAACTGGAAATAGACTGTGCTAACAAACTCTAACATTAATATACATAATCACACAAACCACACGAGCAGTTGACATGATGCATTTTTACAGCATCTTTTGCATAACTGGTGCTGTGTGTGTATACTGTATATGTAAATGTGCTTTTTATAGCATAACATCACACACTCACCGGATCAGCACAGACTTTTCTAAAATCATGTGTTGTACTTGTTGCATCAGTAATTCATCTTATCTGTATGGATTTCAGCCTTCCTGTAAGATGACCGGATTTTACCCAGAATGCTTTTATCTGCATTGTGGCAGATAAAAGCAGGCAGCAGCCATTATACAGCGGTTTCTCTATACTGGGGCCTAATTCTGCATGCACCGTTGCAAATGACTGTCAGGGTAATGAGAGCTCAGCGTTGTGTGTGTGTGTCCTGTGTCATGCTTGCATGTCTCGTGTGTGTGTGTGTGTTACTGTAAGTCATGTCTCATGCTCGCTGGGGCCCCTCCAGGCGACGGGGGTCTGTAAACACCTCATCAGCTGATTAGCCAACCTCAGTTAACACACACACACTCACGCACATTGTCATAGAAACAGGATAGTTCATGTCCCGGTTATACTAGCCAGATCTTGTACATTTACTGTACTGTGTGTAAAATACATGTGCTGTATAGAGGTTAAAAGGGCTGACTGACCCACACAACCTGGGCAAACTTTACACAGTAATTTTGAAGCAGCCCATGGCTATGTTTGGAATAGCATACCACCATTCGTGATGTTTTTGCATAATGCAGTGCATACTGTGCAGAGTATGCACATTTTGTGTATGCATGCAGTACCCAGATGACCTGATACACTTTCCCAAATTATGCAATGTACAGCTTTCTACAGATTACTGTATCCCACAGTGCAATGCATTCGACCTTCCATTTCTATAGTATAAAAAAGATGGTTGCAATTAGTTATTTCAATTTAAATTCTAGTGTTAGATTAAAATTATAACCCTGGATTGAACTTGTTGAGAGAACTCAAATATCCTAGTTGCCAGTTAAAGCTAGGGTAGGCAAGTTCGGAGAGCAAGCTTCAGAGCGCTCTCCAAAGCCACGTCATTGAATTTCGTTCAGATTTGTGCGACAGTCAATCAATGTTTGGGGATACCATAGAAATGAATGAGACGTGCCATAAACCGAATCCTACCTGTCCATGACAAACAGTGGGTCTCATTCACTAATAACTGCATGGATTATTTCGTATTTGTACGCACAGAACTTCTCACGAAAAATCTCTGCCTAATTTACAACTCATTCTAATGTTAGTGAATTTGGAGTATTGTAAATCAGCGGCCGCGTGTACAAGCTTAGTCATTTGCATAAAACACGCCCAAACCATCTCCATATAAGGGCTTTCCGCACAACCTTTCCTAACATATGCCGCAATGCCAAGTGTCTTTCTCAAAACCAGTTCAAACCATAGACTGTCAAAAAATATGGACGTAGTGTCCGTGATGTCACCCGTAGGTTTTTGAAGAGCATTTTTGAAGCCTAAAGTCTGTCATTGCCATCTTGGCAGCGCGTCACCGCGCGTCACTCCCGGACAACTAAAAATGGGCAAAGAGGCGATACGTGGGTGGAGCTGAGGTGCCTGGTTGCTGAAACCACGCCCGCCTAGCTCGACCATAGTGGCAGTCCACCTGTCACTCAAGTGGCCACTCCCTTTATTATGCAGAACTTTAAGGCTTAATATAATTTAAACGGATGAGTTATAAAAAAAATCACCCCCCTCACAGTTGTCATGAAGGGCAAAATTAGCTGTAGAGACCAAAACCCCTTTTTGTACCAGGCTGTAAACATATTTTTTTTCTGCTATAAAGTTGGACATTTTAACATGGGGAGATACAGATTTGACTCCCTTTTGGAGCCTGTCTCTAGTGGCCAGTTGATGAATTGCAGTTTAAGTTACTTCCGTGTTGGCTTCAAGAGAGACTGCGGGAGGTTGCTGCTTGGTTCAAACACAATAAGCACCTTTTATACAGTATTTGTACATACACGTAAATCTGCGTTATTCAGAGAAACCTTGCAGCTGAAGCTACAGTATATCGCAGCTTTTCTAGAGATATTTAAATAAAGATATTTGAGATGAAATTAAATTGTATTATTTATTAATAATAAAATATTATATAATTATAGTCGTGTTAAGATGAAATATAACATCTTAAGTTAAAGTGCTTTTTGCATACGTGTGGTTTCAGTTCCTAAATTTTTTCGTAAAATTTATAATACATTTTAGTATGAGCGTTTTTGGTGAATCATGATTTGTTTGTGAAAACATTTGTACACAGATTTCACACACAAATTTGTGCGTAGGCATGTGTAACCGGTCCTACTCGACCTGCTCCGAGTGGGATTCGAACCAGGGTCTCTGGCGTGGGAGGGTGCGCTAACAAGGACGCTAAAGACCGCAGCCTCTAGCATCAGTCGCTAGCTTGCCTCTTGAGATCAGTGAGGTTAACACGCACAGCTCTTACTGGTCTACGTTACACATGCTTAGTGAATGGGAACCAGTATTTTTTTGTTCAGTGTAAACTCAATCCAAAATCCAAAACAAATGTTTAAGAGCAAACATGTTAAGGACTATCTGATTGTTGATTCATTAAATGATAAGCCGTTTTCCAACAGTATGGGAAGTGAAGCCTCTCATCTATTGACATCCATTCAACAACAAAAAAAAGGCCTCTGGTCTCCTTCCCTGTGTACTGCAGTGTTACACTATTTTTTGCTAACCTTGGAGGCTTGCCTTAAAGTGACCCTGGCCTGATGGCGTGTGATGTCTGCGCGAGCAGGTGCGCGGAGGTATGGAAATACATGCTTAGACACGCAGGTATAGGACATCCTCGGTCCGAGGATGCAATGATTGGCCGAAAATTTTTTGTTCCTGAGACTTTCACAGAAGATATAGGCCTATTATTGATTGCTAATAAGGATGTGAAGAGAATTTCTACCAGTTTAACAAAAAAGTGTTTAGGCAAAACATTACCTACCCTAGCTTTAATACAACTTCACATTTTAAGTTGAGCAAAGTTTTAAGGCCGCACAAACTCTTGCTTTAAGTTACGGTGAATATGAACCACAAGTTTTAACATCTCTTTCCTGCTTCATTATTTAATCAGATATATAAAAAAAGATAAAATACTAGCATACTGCATAATTTGAAAAATAATAAGAAACAGCATATAGTATGTACTGTAGCGCTTAACATTTCAGACAATATTTTGCTACATTTTATGCTACATCAAATTTTATTTTTAGTTTAATTTAATGAGTGGCATCTATTTATCATCACATTCTAAGTTCAACTAAAAATGTATCAATTTTCTAACTTGGCAGTCTCATCAAATATAGGCCACTTATATGCACATTCAAAAACATTTTTTTTTTAAAGAAATTAATTTTATTCAGCAAGGATGCATTAAATTAGTCAAAAGAGACTGTAAAGATGTTGATAATGTTACAAATAAATGCTGCTTTATTTAACTTTTTATTCTTCAAAGAATCCTGAAAAAATGTGCCACAGTTTCCACAAAAATATGAAGCAGTTATAATACTCAGAAATGTATCTTGAGCAGCAAATCCTCATATTAGAATGATTTCTAAAGGATCATGTGACACTGAAGACTGGAGTAATGATGCTGAAAATACAGCTTTTAATCACAGGAATAAATTACATTTTAACATTCATTCACATAGAAAACAGTTATTTTAAACTCTAATAATATTTCTGTTATACTGTATTTTTTATTAAATAAATGCAGCCTTGGTGAGCAGAAGAAACTTCTTTCAAAAACATTTCAAAAATCAAACTTTCGAACAGTATTTGACTGTTAAATGTTGCAGCAATATTTGTTGTATATTAATAGTTTCATGATTTTGCATTGGTTTACCAATACCAGACATACATCCAGACTAGTTTACACTTTGCTTTAGTCCTTATACCTGCACTCTCGTTTGTTCTTTGACAAGAAGAACTATATTTGGCAAGGCTCTCGTCTTCGGTCTCCATAGCGCGCGGCCCCCCGTCGGCCCGTAGTGGTCATGAGTTCTCGGGGCATCGAAGGGTAACGACAGCATCCGGATACGCGAGGTCGCCACCCTTCAGTTGCCATGGTGTCGGTGCGGCAACCGAGGTGAAAATTAAAGATGGTGGGAGGCGTCTCGCGCCTCCTTCCCAGCGTCCCAAGAGAGAGGGAGAGGGCGGCAGATGACTGACATCTCAAGGGCCCGGTCACCCGACGAGAAAGACAGGCGATTGAGACACACTTGCATATTTGATCCAGGGTGGAGCGAGACACTCTCCCTGCTTTTTTCATCAGACACATTAGTGAAATCTCACTATTGTTCGGGGTTAATGCTCACTGGCGACGCTCTGGGTGAAGACTTCTGGAAGAGTTGACGCCGCTGCTTTCTGTTTCTGTCTTTGACGCAGTGCATTAAGAGAAGAATAGAAAGAAATGAGGATATAGCGTCAAGGAGGGGTGACGAACAACAGCTCATTCAATCATTCATTCGTTCGTTCATTCAAACTCCTTCAGCAGGTGCTTTTCTGAGCTTTGAATGTCGGCAGCACTTTCCCACAGGCATTCAAAATCTGTCAGTGTTATTCTTTATGGAAAATTCTTTAGTCTAGAACTGGGATTAATTGGCATTCGGAGACACAAGGCCATATGAAAGTCTGTTTCCCCAGATGAGAATTTGACTTCTCGGAAGTTGCTTAGGTGTTTTTTTGTTGAGTACCAATGAGTAACCAACCTGTTCTAAATGAAAGAATATCAATATTTGGTGATATTATAGCATAATGAGAGATTTACAAGCAATTTAAAAGTCTGATCATTTTTGAGCCGGAACAGCACAAGTGACCTGGATATTTGAGTTTTCTCTATAAGTTAAATCCATGAATGTTATTCTAACACTAAATTGTGATGTGATAGGTAGTTGCAACATTCTTATTTTTTACATTGTGGGTCTTATAATGATCTCTGTATAAGTGTGTGTGTGTGTGTGTGTGTCTAAATGAGTGTGCATTTGTGAGTGTGTGAGTTAATGAGTGTGTGTGTGCTTGTTTATGAGCGTGTATGTGAGTGTATGAGTGTGTGAGACAGAGAATGTGTATGTATGTTTGTGTGTGTGGTTGAGTGTGTGTGTGAGAGAGAGAGTGTGTGTGTGTGTATAAGTGAGAGAGTATGAGTGTGTTTATGTGTGTGTTTGTGTTTATATGTGTGTGTGTGTGTGTGTGTGTGTGTGAGTGAGTGTGTGAGTTAATGAGTGTGTGTGTGCTTATTGTTTATGAGCGTGTATGTGAGTGTGAGTGTGTGAGACAGAGAATGTGTATGTATGTTTGTGTGTGTGAGTGAGTTTGTGTGTGTGTGTGTGTGTGTGTGTGTTTGTATGTGTTTGTGTGTGTGAGAGAGAGAGTGTGTGTGTGTGTGTATAAGTGAGAGAGTATGAGTGTGTTTATGTGTGTGTTTGTGTTTATATGTGTGTGTGTGTGTGTGTGTGAGAGTGAGTGTTTGTGTGTGTGGTTGTGTGTGTTATGTGTGTGAGTGTTTGTCTGTGTGTGTGTGTGTGAGTGAGTGTTTGTCTGTGTGTGTGTGTGTGTGTGAGTGAGTGTTTGTGTGTGTGTGTGTGTGATTGTGTTTGTCTGTATGAGTGAGTGAGTGAGTGAGTGAGTGAGTCTGTCTGTCTGTCTGTCTGTCTGTCTGTCTGTGTGTGTGTCTGTGTGTGTTTTGTGTGTGTGTTCTTCACTGTGAGTCAGTGTGGTCAGTGTGGTTGTCCGTTCTGAATGCCGTCGCTCAAACGCTATAATCTTCCTCATTTTCGTCTCTCATCAAAAAAGCCAAATAACATTTATTGCCAAATGTCTTTTTTCCGCTGCTGTGTTGATAAAACAAATGTGTTTTTAAGTGTTCTTCATCCAGGTGTCCAGACTGCAGCACAAGATTGCCTGAAATAATCATATTACCAACAGACATGTCAGAACAGTCACACAGAATGTTATGAAGGATTTTGACACATCCGTGTTCACACACACACACACACACACACACACACACACACACACACACACACACACACACACACACACACACACACACACACACACACACACACACACACACACTGGGAGCATCTGCATATTCATAGGGCAGTATGGGGTGAGATTAGTTTTATTGTGAATTAATTTAAAATGTAAATCTCAGATTTGGTGCCTAATCATCTGAGTTATTCCAAAGGGCTCGCAAATTCAATTATGAGCACAGCAGATAATATTTTTATTCAGCAAGGATGCATTAAATAGATCAAAAGTGACAGTAAAGACATTTATAATGTTACAAAAGATTTCTATGTCATATAAATGAAGTTATTTTGAACTTTCTTTCTTTATAGAATCCTGAAAAATTATGGTGTCCACAAAAATATGAAGCAGCTCAACTGTTTTCATTGATAATAATCATACATGTTTCTTGAGCATCTAATCATCATATTAGAATGATTTCTGAAGGATCATGTGACACTGAAGACTGGAGTAATGATGCTGAAAATTCAGCTCTGATCACAGGAATAAGTTACAATTTATTCCTATACATATAGATGCATGTGTACAGTATATGAACATGAGTTATAGTGTTCAGTGTGATGTTGGGAGGAGTAGAGAGAGAGCGAGTGAGAAAGGTTGAGAGGTTAGAGTCTATATTGAGGGTGGGGAGTGCTGGACAGCCCGCGATGGCTGCGTTTCCATGCAGACGGGCCAGGCGGGTGGTTTCGGAGGAGGATGTGAAGCGGGGAGCTACACCCTTGTGTTCAGCTTTGTTGTGTGACACACACTCAGCCCACCCTAACATTCCAGCTGCTAAATGTGGAGCTCAGTACAATTGCAGGTTAGCAGAGTTACAAATGAGACCAGCGGCTCAGCTGAGGACAGAGAGGCCTGTATAGAACTTTACCATGGTAACCATGGGCTACAGTTATTGTTACCAGTGTAAAATCATAATAGTGTTCACTCTTAAAAAAAAAAAAAGAAAGATGGTTCTTTTAAGGTTCTACACAGTAAAACTTCAGAACTTCTCAAATGGTTGGAGTTTAGGGTTCTTTATTCCTGCCTTTTTTGTTTGTTTACAATCTGTAACTGTCAAAAAATCCTTTCAAAGCACCTTATTGAGTTTCTGGAGGTCAAACATCAAACTGCACAGATTGTCAACACTCAACACTTCTTCAGTTTTTTATTTTTTATTTAAAACCCTAATAGAGGCAACAAGGTATTATAAGACTAAGTAGGTATAGGGTATAAAAATAATATAAAATCATATAAAAACTAATATAAATGAAAATAAACTATTATTTAAAAAACACCATTAAGGTTCTATATAGCACTTTCAAAGCTAAATTCTAAATGGAACCTTATAAAAGCGTTCTATTTCCTAATCTGCCATCTTTCTTAAGTGTATATTTGTATATTATATATTATATATACTGTATCTCCTTTAAACCCGTTTTATTTCTTTACAACAGTTTTATTGCATTAAATATAGTGTTTAGTGGAAACTATGGTTACCATGTTTTAAAGGGTGTGTAAAGTGGGTGTGTACATTTTGTATGCATGTATATGATTATGATATATGTTTTAGGATCCATATGTTTGCTCATAATAACTGAGTGTGTTGGTTCACACAGGGAAAGATTTTGAATTACATTTCTATGCAACAATGTATTCCAGTTGACATATTCTGACATTGAAAAATTCGTCTGATGACAGAACGAGGCTTTTTGTCCTCCTGATGCTGTGCTTTTATGCCATTTTCTCTAGCTTTAAATACTCAGTCATTGCATGTACTAAGTGGATCTGTATTGTGTACAGTATATTGGAACAAACAAAACCTGGACTGGAGCATTCATGGAGCATGGAAAGTGGATTGCCAGATGATCTGCCAGTCATTTTTGAGTTTTGGATCGTTCCGGCCTAATTTAACCCATGGATATAATGAAAATATAAAGTGAAATAGCAGAGCAGAAAGAGTTTGGTCCTGCTGAGTTCGTCTTTCAGGCTGTAGCAGAGAATGTTTTTCTGGGATTCAGAGCGAATTCTGTGAGGAAACACACAAGCACATGTGAGTGCTCTGTTAGGTGGGAGTGTCTGATAGTTTATGATGACAGAACAGGTCATGCAATAATCAGAGACAGTATGTGACTAGTGCAGAGTGGACCGCAATACCACAAACATGCAGTGACACTGGTCGGGGTCATGCTTAATAATCACACATTCATCAGGGTTGGGCAGAATTCAGACTCTGAGAATCCTTTCAATTCATGAGGGTGAATTTCAGCAGCACACACACGTTGGGTTTTCATGTTTTATGAGGCATAGACATAATGATTTTATAGTCAAGTCAAATCACCTTTATTTATATAGCGCTTTATACAATACAGATTGATTCAAAGCAGCTTTACAGTGATTATATTGTACAAACTGTATATTCTATATTCACACACACAATTACACACAAACATACACACACAAACACACACACTCACTCTCTCACATACACACACACTTTGTTTTCATGTTTTCAGGACTCTCCATAGACATAATGGTTTTTATACTGTACAAACTGAATATTCTCTCCCCTTACACTAACCCTACCTCACACACAACTTTCTGCATTTTTACATTTTCAAAAAACATCACCTAGTATGATTTATACGCTATTTATAAGGTCAAGGATTTTGGATATTGCAGCTTTGTGGGGACATTATTGCTATTCAAAATAACTGTTTTCTATGTGAATATACACTGCCTGGCCAAAAAAAAAGTCGCTGTTTGGATTTAAATAGGTAAATACGTAAGAGTCTATGATTGGATGTGATTATTATTGTAACGAGGTTAGTTGTTATGGGAAGTAGGAGGCGGGAACCGGCGAACGTTTAACAATTTTAATCATCACAAAATAAACAACAAAACGAAACGAAAAAAAGGACAGCCCCTCACGGACGACTGCCGCACACATATAATAAAACATAAACAAAACACAACGTAAAATCCAGGCCTGGTCCTCTCTCGTCCTTCACTGTCGCCACTCCTCCTTTTATGCTTCCGAAGCTCCTCCGTGAGATACGAGACCAGTGCGGCGCGCAGGTGGCGCTCATTATCCATCGTGGCAACGACCTCGTCCCGTTCTCACGGCCCTCAGCCTTGTCCTGCTTGCCACAATGTTTCTAGCATGTTATATGTTTGACAACAGTTCTTCTAACCCTAATTGATGGAGTGTGTAGCTTTTCATTTCTTAAACTTAAATTGATGCACCACTTGATGGAAATAAAAGTTGTGATGTTATGCAAGAGTCCAGCACTCTGTAAAGTCTCCTCCAGCACATCCCAAACACTTTCAATGAATTTAAGGTCTGGACTCAGAGGTGCCAATTCATGTGTGAAAATGATCCTTCATGCTCCTCCCAACCATTCTTTCACAATCTGAGCCTGATGAATCTTGACATTGTCATCCTTGAATATGGCCATGATGCGTCTTCCTACATGGTTGTTTAAGAAATGAAAAGCTACACACTCCATCAGTTAGGGTTAGAAGAACTGTTGGCGAACATATAACATGCTAGAAACATCATAATCACTGCAATAATGATCCAATCATTGACTCTTAAGCATTTGCCTGTTTAAATCCAAACAGCGACTTTTTTTTTTCTTTTTTTTTTTTTGGCCGGGCATTGTATTTTAAAGTGTCATTTATTCCTGTGATTGGAGCTGAATTTTCAGCATCATTACTCCAGTCTTTAGAGTCACATGATCCTTCAGAAATCAAGGAACTCAAGAAACATATGATTTATGACAGTGTAGCCATGACACATTTTTTCAGGATTCTTTGATTAATAGAAAGTTCAAAAGAACAGCATTTATTGTTTTTGTAACATTATAAATGTCTATATTGTCACTGTTGATCAATTGAATGCATCCTTGCTAAATTAATTTCTTTTCTGTAGTATTCTTTCAGGCACGCTAGTATTATTGTATATATAATTTGTTCAGCTGTATAGTCTAGAATGAGTGTCACACACACACACACACACACACATACATATTGAACTAACACAAATGAACAAAGCTGAGTCATTGCATCTTGGTCATTTGTTTTTTTATACCTTTCCCAAAAACCCACCCACTCACCCCCGTATACACACACACACACACTCCATGCCAGGGCCTGTAGACACACTCATCAAGAGACCACGGGTAACACACACACACACACACACCCTTTTCATGGCACACCACACTGCGGGCCTCAGCATCTGCCTGCTGACACACACACACATTGTCACAGCCCCCTCCACCCAAACACTCAAAACACACAGCACCCACCCTCAACGCTTCCCCAAAAAGAGTGTCTGCCCACAAAGTCAAGTTCAAACACACTCGAAAACCTTCTTTGTTCAACAGACCGAATGTTAAAACACGCACACACACGCTTCTAAAGAGGACAGAGAGGCAGGCTGTGGTTTAGGGTCTGGGGTTTTAATTTTAAGTATGTTAAACCCTTCAGGTGTTCAGTGAGGTGAACACACCCTTTACAGTCCGGACAATCTATTACATGTGTGATGTCATGCTTTATATTTGATGATGATGATGATGATGAAATGCTTTGAATGTATAATGTAATTGTGTATGGACACTTAAGATGCTTGTCTGAATGTCACTGCAAAAGATACAAAAAAGGGAAAAAAGCATTTAGAACCATTAAGTTTTTCATTCATTCATTCATTCATCAATCAATAAATTATAGATCGTAGTAGTATTCTATTCATTTTCTATTCATACTTTAGTTAACATGATACTTTAGTTAACAATACTTCTAACAGCATTTATTAATCAATTTCAACATCTATGCATTATTAAAAATCAAAAGTTGTATTTGTTAACATTAGTTAATACACTGTGAACTAACATGAACAAACATTGAATGACTGTATTTTTATTTAACTAACATTAACAAAGTTTAATAAATACTGTAACAAATGTATTGCTCATTGTTAGTTCATGGTAGTTAACACATTAACTAATGTTAACACATGATATTTTAAAATGTTACTGAAATAAAGTACGTTTTAGTTTTTGTACATTTTCTTTACACTCTAAAAAATGCTGGCTTGTTTCAACCCAAATTTGGGTCAAATATGGACTGAAACAAGCCAGCATTTTTTAGAGTGATAATTTCAGTAAAAATTCATTTTATTTCAAGTAACGAAAATGTTGTTGTTTTTTTGTATGATTTTGGTGTTAAGTGTAGTTTATAATAACCCTCCTTTAATGTATTTTTATTTTGCATTACATTATTTAAGTACAAATTTACTGTTTTACATTAATGAGCATCATCATTGAGAATGAGTACAAAATCAGATATAATTGTAAAACATAAACTGTCGCATTGAACTGAATGCAGCAATTACATACATGGATTTACGCAGAAATTTGTTCAGCTTTTGTTTCATGGATGAGGCCTATTTTATTAATAAAAAATACATTGATTTTGGTATGAAATGTTTCAGGGAGATTCAGTGACAGTTGTAGGTGTGACTTAAGAGCCCAAATCCATTATAAGAGCACTGCAAATGTAGAACACTGCGTATTTTACAGTGTCACTGTTAATTATGTTACATGTAGTTACTATAGTAATAACTATAAATGATGCATATTTGCATGCAACTAACTCTCAACCAAACCCTAATCCTAACCCTATAGCAAGTACATGTAGTTACTTAATATTACTCAGTACTTAAATGCATAACTACAGTGTAACAAAGACGCCTTAGAATAAAGTGCAACCGAAAACGATTGTGTTTGAGTGCTAAAATGATCTCCCTCCCCTCAGAAATCCAGTTCTGCCCTGTGATTTACAAACAGTAAATATACAATTAGTGTAAATAGTTTGGATGATGGTCACGTCAGTGTGTCCAAACCCAGACATGATGACGAAATGCATTTACAAAAGTGTTCGCTCTGCCCTAAAACCTCCGCAGAAACCGACGTTACAGTCACACCATGCGGTTTTTGTCCCGGCCTGACGCTGGGGGTGATTATGTACAGGATTCCTGTCTGTCCGGGGCAGGAAAGGAGGGCAGGGGTTTGGTCTAATTAAACATTAAGCTGGTAAAGTCGTTAGTCTTTATGTGGGTTCGGTTTTGGCGAGTTTTAGCGAGAGCCAGTGTATCCAGTGAGACTTGATTTTTATTTTTTACGCCCCTCTGACACAACTGGGCATGTTTTTAAGACGTGCAGGGTGTGGGGTGACGCTAGATTCTGGTTTGACCCTCGTTGTGCATTAAAGAGTTTTTGGTTTGTGTCTGCCCTGCCACCTTCAGCCTGATATTGATCTGGTGGGTTGATTTTATTAATATGCTAAAAACATGATTTGAAATTCATGGTTTGAAACCTACTGTAGCTACACCCACTGCTTTCACTTCACAGTTTGTGAGCGACTAAAATCAAAGCACCACTGATCAACGTCTTTTGAGAGACTAGATACGCATCAGAAGTGTTTAATGTGTGCAGGGTGTGCAAATTAAACTGTTAAGTACAGATTACTTGAGATCTTTAAGGTCAACCGACGGGTTTTTGATTGTGTTTCATGGGTTTGGCTGCTGCTCTCTTATTTAATTCAGCTGTCGCCACCTTTTATAAACTCCAATAGCATCATAATTAATCATCGGGGTGTGATTACTGCGTTTGACGCTCTATTCTTATAAACCTGCTCTAATTATTGCCACTTTCCTGTAAATTGCTTTGGTTAAAAGCTACCTGTGAAAAACCTGTGTGAGTTTATACATACAGTGGCCGTAGAAAGATTTTATACGATGTTTCTTCTTCATGTTTGAAGTCTCTGTGTCTTTGAATCAAACAACTTCAGAATGTGTTTTTATTATGAGGTCAGATACAAAATAATGATACGATTATGCACCTATATTTATTAAGTATTAAATTATCACCAGTATTAATCTGATGAATGAGAATGTAATATTGCTTGATTTTATAGTTTTATAGTTTCTTGAGCATCAAATCCTCATATTAGAATGATTTCTGAAGGATCATGTGACACTGAAGACTGGAGTAATGATGCTGAAAATTCAGCTTTGATCACAGGAATAAATTACATTTTAACATTCATTCACATAGAAAACAGTTCTTTTAAATTGTAATAATATTTCTGTATTTTTGATACAATTAATGTTATTTTTGAAAAATAACACTACGGTTAAAAACCCCCAAGGGCTGTGTAAATCTAGGACAGAACACATGTTGGGTTAATTTTACCCAGCAAATTGGGTTTATTTAACCCAGCATAGCCGCTTAATTTTTACTGTAATACAAGCTTTTTTTTTTTCTTTTTTTTTTACTTCATACATGAATGAATGTCTACGGATTAACTTAAATCCTCTAAACTTTTTTTAAATACTCGACACAACCACTGGCTTGCCTGATAAATCCTTTATTCTCGATCATATTTTACAGTATAGTATATTAAATATAGTTTTAGTATATATTGCTATCATTTAGCCTCGTTTAACAAATATTGGAAGTAAAAATTAAACATTTATAAGTTATTCAAGTGTAATCGACCAGTTTCTGTTGTCCCGTTTCCACCGTAACGGCGCTGGATCTCGTGCCGGAGCTTGTGTCATGATCAGCGGGGGAACTTCTAACTTCAGACCGCCGCCCTGCGTTTCTCTCGTAGCCGAAATATGCTGTGACTGACTCCATAACCTGTCCATAAACAATCAGTGTACAGTTCTGAGAACATATTTGAACACAAGTATTTATATTCTGTATCTTTTTTAATAAAATCATAAAACTTTATGCAAGGCATCAGGCGTTTCCATCACGCGAAAAGACAGACGCGACACTTGTTTAGGTGACTCGCATCGCGCCCCTGTATGTTGCTTTGCATGAAATTAAACGATATACAGCACAATAACGATTTTATAGATACAATAAAATGTACACAAACCTGTATTTTACAGAAGACATGTACCAATTTGATGGAGCTGTACTGCTCTCTCCTGAAGAGGTCGCAAAAAGCCCGCGATAAATGACTCAACCCCTGGGTTGTTACGTCTGACCCAGGATCTGGGTAACACAAAAACTACCCAAACACTGGGTTGTTACGTCTGACCCAGGATCTGGGTAACACAAAAACTACCCAAACACTGGGTTGTTACGTCTGACCCAGGATCTGGGTAACACAAAAACTACCCAAACACTGGGTTGTTACGTCTGACCCAGGATCTGGATTTCACAAAAACTACCCAAACACTGGGTTGTTACGTCTGACCCAGGATCTGGGTAACACAAAAACTACCCAAACACTGGGTTGTTACGTCTGACCCAGGATCTGGGTAACACAAAAACTACCCAAACACTGGGTTGTTACGTCTGACCCAGGATCTGGGTAACACAAAAACTACCCAAACACTGGGTTGTTACGTCTGACCCAGGATCTGGATTTCACAAAAACTACCCAAACACTGGGTTGTTACATCTGACCCAGGATCTGGGTAACACAAAAACTACCCAAACACTGGGTTGTTACGTCTGACCCAGGATCTGGGTAACACAAAAACTACCCAAACACTGGGTTGTTACGTCTGACCCAGGATCTGGATTTCACAAAAACTACCCAAACACTGGGTTGTTACGTCTGACCCAGGATCTGGGTAACACAAAAACTACCCAAACACTGGGTTGTTACGTCTGACCCAGGATCTGGGTAACACAAAAACTACCCAAACACTGGGTTGATACGTCTGACCCAGGATCTGGGTAACACAAAAACTACCCAAACACTGGGTTGATACGTCTGACCCAGGATCTGGGTAACACAAAAACTACCCAAACACTGGGTTGTTACGTCTGACCCAGGATCTGGGTAACACAAAAACTACCCAAACACTGGGTTGTTACGTCTGACCCAGGATCTGGGTAACACAAAAACTACCCAAACACTGGGTTGTTACATCTGACCCAGGATGTGGGTAACACAAAAACTACCTAAACACTGACAAAATACCCCCCCCCCCCCCCCCCAAAAAAAAGACCCAAAAGGCTCAACCTAAAAGATCTTTTAGAGTGAAGAGACTTCTTTCAAAATCATTCAAAAAATCGTATACCTTCTTTTTTAGGAATACTTTTGCTTTTAAGTTATGCTGAAAATATCGTTTATGAGTAGGTCTTCGCTAACATAAAACAAATGTTGCATCTACTTTCTTGTCGTTTTCTGGCAGCTAACTTAAAAGATGCTGGTAAACGAAGCACCAGATTCTCTGCTTTCACAATACAAAAGACGGAATGAGGGAATGTGTTTAGCAAATAGACACGTGGGTCGCTGAAACGGGGGGACAGTTGGTGAAAATCTGGTCATTTTAACATATAAAGTTCATGACATGATCCTCTGGCTGAGAGCAGCAGAGACGTCGAGGTTTAAAGACTGTCTCACACACACACTGAAAATGTGCCAATCTGTGCATAACAAGGTGTCCAGACTAGAAAACAGCAGTAAAATGTGACTGTGCGACATTCAGCCTCTCAGGAATGCTCATTAAAGGGGAAATTAACCAACGAGTGGGACAGAAGCAGAGTTCATTTAACATCTTTGACACATGCTGTCCATGACGGTCACAAGCACACAATGTGTTTAGAGACTCTTCGGCTTAATAACTCATTATGTTGTAGTCAATGTTTCTGTTTCCCCCTGAGCTTTTTGTTTTTCTGTGCATTTCTTTTTGCATACTACAATAAAACCTGTACCTGTAGTTTGCCTTTTTTTGCCAAATAATTTTGTCAGATAAATATCTTAACCAAGTTTAGTGTTTTGTTCTTCCCTATTATAATATTTAAAATATTTAAAAAATATATAAAAATTTCCTCATATTTTGATGGTTTAATCGAACTTGTAGGGTCATTAAAAACAAATATCCCCTCCGGACATCACTTTTGACAAATACTGTGTATATATGTGTGTGTGTGTGTGTGTGTGTGTGTGTGTGTGTGTGTGTGTGTGTGTATAAGCATAATGTACAGTCAGATATTTATTTTGCAATATTTTTACTTTTTTTTGCTTGTCTTTATTTAACCAACTGCATGCCTATTACACAAATAAATAAATAAATAGACATGAAACATTAATAATATTAAAGAAAATCTGAACAAAATAAAGAATAGTTTCTTATCGGGAACCATCTTATGCTGTATAGAGTTTTTTAAATGTTCTTTGGAAATTAATAAAGGTTATGGTATTTTATAGGTTCTTCAAATAAGTGCTTTGATTTATGAAATATTAATAATATTAAACATGAAAAAATCTGAATATAAAAAAATAAAGATTAGCTTTCTGTCAAGAACCATCTTTTGCTTTATTTATATATATATATATAAATGTTCTTTGGAGATAAAGTTCTTGATGATTTATAGGTTCTTCGGTTCAGTGTTTTGGTTTCTGAGTTCTGTAAAAAAAAAAAACAGAACTAGAGAATATAAAGTTATTTGGAAGTTAAAATATGTTCTCTTGTGATATCAGTCTTTAAACAGCTTTTGGATGTAATTGCAACCTTTGCGAGTGTGTATTAATGAAAACTTCTTATTCTGCACCGATAATATTGAATCTGTGAGGTACGATGCAACTAAATCGGAAACTGTGTAATAAGTGTCTTTCTCTCTCTCTCACCCTCCCTCTCCTGTACCTGACACCTTCTACGTCCTCCATGAACTTCTCTCTTCGGCCCATCTGCCCCCTTACCACCTCTCCCACACTCTCCCAGCTCACCCACCTACTCAACGGGTGCTCACACACTCACCCAGTGCCCGACGACGGCAGCGGGCGCAGCAGGGGGCCTCCCGCAGTACTGCCGACCACCAGCAGGGGGCATCAGCAGCACCTGTCTTCATGCATACAGAGGTACTAACATATTTCTCCAGTATGTTGTATGTATATTGTTTCACAGTATGCACATTTTCTCAATGCACTGAATACGCAAATGACCTGCTGTATTTGCCGAAATGTGCAGTGTTCACACTGCGTGAGATCCACAATGCATTGCAAAAATCATCATTTACTCACCCTTGTGTTGTTCCAAACCTGTATGACTTTCTTTCTTTTGCAGAACACAAAAGATATTTTGAAGATTTTTGGTAACCAAACAGTTTCCCATTGACTTTCATTGTACACAAATTTTGGTAACCAGTTTTGGTTCCCATTGACTTCCATTATTCAGGAAAGTCAAAGGGACCCAAAATTCCTCAAAATATCTTCTTTTGTGTTCCACAGAAGAAAGAAAGTCATATGAACTGTCATTTTGGGTGGACTATCCCTTTAACACACAAACCATTCTAACAAATGATTTTACTCATTAGGGTCTCTGCTGGTGAGTACTGATGACATATGGTGGACAGCAGTAAGTAAGAAGGAAGAAATGGACTGAGAACTGCTGACACACACACACTCACACACACACCGATTGTCTGGCTGGCTTTCTGTCCCCACCTGCTGGCTAAAGAGCCAAACACACACTGAGTGAGTAGTTGTGTGTTTGTAACACCTGGTAATCTTCAATTATGTTTAAATGTTCAGCCATTTAAGCTGAACACGGCCTGTCAGTCATCACTGTCTGTCTGTAGCTGTGTTGCAACATATTTGATGTGTGCTGTAGAATATTGTGTGTGGTTTCCAGGGTGTTGCTATGGCGTTGTGAGTGTTTTTATCATATTGTTATTTGGTTTTTTTGGGAGTTGCTAGGGTGTTTTCGGTGGTTCCCATGGCGTTGCTATGCAGTTGCTAAGGTGTTCTGAGTGTTATCACACTGCTGTGGTTTCTAGGCAGTTACTATGGTGTTCTGGGTCAGAGTGTTGCTATGAAGTTGCTATGGTGTTGTGATTGTTTTTGTCACATTGCTATGTGGTTTCTTGGGAGTTACCATGGGGTTTTGGGTGGTTTTCAAAGCAATGCTATGCAGTTGTTAATGTGTTTGGAGTGTTTGTTAGTGTGTTTCTATGTGGCTGGAAACGTTTTTTAAGTGTTTTTAGCATGTTGCTCTGCTGTTTCTGGGTGGTTGCTAGGGTGGTTCCCATGGCATTGCTATGCAGTTGCTAAAGTGTTCTGAGTGTTATCACACTGCTGTGGTTTCTAGACAGTTACTATGGTGTTCTGGGTCAGTTTCCAGAGTGTTGCTATGCAGTTGTTAAGGTGTTCTGAGTGTTTTTTATTACATTGTTATGTGGTTTTTAAGGAGTTACTAGGGCATTTTGGGTGGTTTCCATGGTGTTGCTATGTAGTTCTGAGGGTTTTTATCACGTTGCTATGAGGTTTCTTGGCAGTTACTAGGGTGTTTTCTAGGGCATTGCGATGCAGTTGCTAAGGTGTTTTAAATGTTTTTACCACATTACTATGTTGTTTCTAGGGAGTTACTAGGGTGTTCTGGATGGCTTCTAGGGTGTTGCTATGCAGTTGCTATGGTGTTCTGAGGGTTTTTATCACATTGCTATGTGGTTTCTTGGGAGTTACTAGTGAGTTTTCTTGGGCATTACGATGCAGTTGCTAAGGTGTTTTAAATGTTTTTACCACATTACTATGTTGTTTCTAGGGAGTTACTAGAGTATTATGGATGGGTTCCAGTGTGTTGCTATGCAGTTGCTAAGGTGTTCTGTTTTTATTTATTTTTTTTTATCACATTGCTATGTGGTTTCTAGGGAGTTACTAAGGAGGTTTCCAGGGCATTGCTATGTAGTTGCTAAGGTGTTCAGAGTGTTTTTAGAACATTGCTATGAGGTTTCTAGGGAGTTACTAGGGAGGTTTTTTAGGGCATTGTGATGCAGTTGCTAATGTGTTGTAAACGTTTTTATCACATTGCTGTATGGTTTCTAGGGAGTTTCTAGGGTGTTTTGTGTGGCTTCCAGGGCGTTGCTGTGCAGTTGCTATGGTGTTTGGAGTGGTTGTTAGTGTGTTTCTATGTGGCTTCTAAAGTTTTTTTTTTTTTTTTTTTAAGTGTTTTTAGCATGTTGCTGTGCTGTGTTTTGGGTGGTTGCTTACTGTCAATGTCAAGAGTTTCACCTGTTTTAAGTCTGATGACTAAGTAACGGCACATCTTTCATCAACAGGACACGTGATTTGAAGAATCATTTATGAGTCGTGCATTATTTTAAGGGTAACTGTAAAAAACGGGGTACTGTATGTAAAGTTGCTTCAGATCTATAGACAGGCGAGTGAGCAGGTGTCGAGGTGGCTGAACTCAGGGCCTGATGTTGTTTATGTTTGGGATGGGGCCGTGGACCAGAAGGAAGGGAGGTGGCCGTCCTGCATAATTCCACGTTTCAGTTTTTAAACGCAGGCCACAGCCTCACAGAAATATCATCACGCCGGCTCTCCCTCGCTAATTACTGCCTTCAATACCCTCCACTGGCTCGGCTCGCTCGCTCTGGACAGATCTGCAGTCTTCACAGAGAAAAACAAACGCAAAACAGTCTTTACATGAACCCACTTGTGTTGTGTCTGGAAAGTGGGGCCGTTTTGGGTGATATGTGGAAATATGGAATTATGGATGGGTCATTTCCATTATGTGGATCCTTTTGAACTCTGCAACCTTCAAACCCCACTCATATATATCCACTTTTCTATAATAGAGCATGGTAGACTTCAAGTTTATTGATTGAATTTGGTTATTTAGACTATGACAAGAAAATAAACAGGATGGGAAAAAGAGGAAATTACATTGAGGTGTCAACTTTGATTTTAAATGTTTCTTTTTATATATTGTTAATTCTCTTTTCTTTCTTTTTATGAGATATCTTTCAGTTTCTTGTTACTTCGGAACATTATTTTGATATTATCAAACAGATTTCTATAATTTAACCAAACATTATGGAATATTTTAGCTACGCAAACCAACTAATGCCACAAAACATCACAGAATCTATCAAATCCATTGCTAATACTGGCTTTTGTTAGTTAAAGAGATTTTGCTAAAGACTAACATGATGGAAAGTTATATTAGGAACACTGGAAAAACGATTAAATTAAACACCAATTAAAACAATATTCATATTTTGATTATAGAAAATAAATAATGCTGAAGAAAAACATCCACTACAACCAAGTAGTTAAATTATTTTGTGAAATTCAACTTTTTGTTCACTTAACAAACTAATACGATTTTCATCTTTAAAAAAAATCTGTTTAATATTTTATCTACAATATTAAGCCAAATTAGGACTGACCCAGATCACACATTTGGTCGCATTGTGTGGGAATGTGTGTGTTTGTGTGTCGCCAGCTGAACGAGGACACACGCAAAGGTTCATTACAAATAAACAGTCAACAAATTGTGCCGCCCAAGCCCACTGCCCACACACAGCCTGGCACGACGCCCGCGTGACTCACCCATCTAATGACAGACTATTACAATAAAGTGTGTTGAATCACCGAAACAAACGCAGCGTTCAGATGGCAGATATAAAACACTCGGGCTCAGAGCCACATGAGATCTCAGCTTATCAGCATATTAGAATGATTTCTGAAGGATCATGTGATACTGAAGACTGGAGTAATGATGCTGAAAATTCAGCTTTGATCACAGGAATAAATTACATTTAACATTCATTCACATAGAAAACAGTTATTTTAAATTGAAAAAACCAAAGGACAACAGAAATGAACACTTTTATAGTGGTTCCAAAAAATTTAAATATTTGAACAATTCTGAGACAAGTAATAATATTTCACAATATTATTGTTTTACTGCGTTTTTATCGTAAATGCAGCCTTGGTTTTTTATTTTCTCTGAAATGTCACTTTTTTCATATCACATTTTAGTAATCATCATAAATTAGGTATCATTCGAAAGCTTACAAACTCAAAATTCATCATTTTGAAATTATATGTTGTGTTACCATGGAAACGGTACTTTAAATTATTTTAGTAGGCTCCTCCCCTAATGGGCTGTGTCAGGTTCAAAATTTATTTTAACTACTTTATAAGATAATACAAATAAGCAGTAAAAAAAATGCTTGTTTTGTAAAACACCACTTTTGAAGAAAAAAATACATATTATTATGTAGTGTGAAGTCTGATGTTTGAGAAAATATAAGGGGTCACTAACTTTGTCAATTCTTTCACTGTTTTTTTTAACATTTTTACTGAAATGTGTCCTATGGTGTGACATAGAAAAAATTAAGAATCGCACCAAAGGACAACAGAAATGAACACTTTTATAGTGGTTAAAGTTAAATATTTGAACAATTCTGAGACAAGTAATAATATTTCACAATATTATTGTTTTACTGCGTTTTTATCGTAAATGCAGCCTTGGTTTTTTATTTTCTCTGAAATATGTCACTTTTTTCATATCACATTTTAGTAATCATCATAAATTAGGTATCATTCGAAAGCTTACAAACTCAAAATTCATCATTTTGAAATTATATGTTGTGTTACCATGAAAACGGTACTTTCAATTATTTTTGTAGGCTCCTCCCCTAATGGGCTGTGTCAGGTTCAAAATTAATTTTAACTACTTTATAAGATTATATTATCTTGACAGAGGAAAAGATATCGTTGGAAAGGTCTGAGTCTCAAGGTTCCATATTTTGTGATAGAATTGATATTTGGACAGAAATTGATTAATTTGTTACAGGAGAATGCATAAAAAAAACTTCAATGGAATGCATAACACCTGGTGGCTATTTTTGGTACAGCGCCTAAACAAAATCTCACGGGAACTTCAATTTTTGTGATATCAACTTCAAATCTGGAACACAACTTGGTTAGACATATGGCTTTGATTTTATAGTAGTTTTAGAGTAAAAATTATTTTGTAAAATATATATTTTATATAAAATAAAAAAAAAATAGTACAGTAATTTTTCATACTTTCATTTTTTGAAGTACTTTCACCTCAGCAATAATCTGCTGAGTGTCTTCTTTAAAACAAGACCAAATCTTTCTTGAATTACAACCATTTAAGTTGGGATAGAGCATTTTCCCATCTATTCTCAAAAAGGGGATTGACAGTTTAAACGTGCAAAAGTTGTAATATGATTTATCTTTGTTTAATGTTTTACATTACACAAAAACAGCTGTTTTAAGAGTAGATTTTTTATATCCACTATATAGGTATTTTACATGGCACTATCCTTATCAAAGTACTACAGTATTTTGAAATATACCATTACTAAAATTCATGTGCAATGGTTTTATATGGTACAATGCAGATCAACATCTGGATCAACATCTTTATTGATCCTGGAACAACATTCCAATCAACCAATCAGATTTGAAGAACAAGTTCACAGTTTATGTGAAGTTTAGGCTTACAACCAGGGTTAGGTGCTTCTACATCTGTGTTATTCACCTTTCATTTCTCTGATTTGAGGGATAACTTATGGGTAGGGTTAGCTTTAGAGGTAGGGATATGAATTTTCGGACAGAAATGTTAAACAAAAGATGTTGATCCAGGAACGCGTCTAACTTGGCAAAATCAGGACATGCGGTACAACATAGTATTTCCAAGAATAATGGTTCTTTTGGTACTTTTTTATGTTGTGATATTGCATTGCGTTCAACAATCTACCATCTGATATCGCCACAGTACTTTTTTTGGGAGGGACAGTTACTGTTACTGCTGTAAAAACAAGCAGCGTAACAAACTTAAACTAGCAAAACTGTCTGGTATTTGGCATAATCGAGTCTCTCAGGAGGAATTGGAGATTTTGAGGTGCTTTCACAGAACGGGGGACGGTGTGTGTCGAGGGTTGCGTTGGTGACAGGCTGTCCAGGGCGGGCGAGAGATGGAGTGATAGAGGGGATGGAGGAAGAGTCTGCAGTCTGCAGGAAGATGGATCACACCAGGAAGATTAATTAGTCTCTGACAGCGACAGCTAAAGTGTTATTGCCATCTGGAGAGTGAGGAACTTCAGGAGACTTCTGAGTGTCAGTGTGTGTTTGTGTGTGTGTGTGTAAGACTTGAGCTTGGCAGTGCTGGTATTGATGAAAACAGTTCTCGCCAAAATGGCAAAGCGACTGAAAGGTGTCGAAGAAGGACATCACATGCGGTGACCTTCACAAACAAAGTGATAATTGTGTGTGTGTGCGTGTGAACGTGTTTTTGGCATGTGGAGGGAGGTGACTTTGCAGTTGTCTTTTTAAATCTTCTCAGAATATATAATAGTTCATAAAATGGCACGCCACAACAGGGCCATCAGTGGTGAAAACTGAACAAAAACAAAGTAAGATCAACTGTATTATAGCCTGTACACATTTTTCCCAGGCCCTGTCAATTCAACTACATGGAGTTCAACACAACTCAACAAATTTTCAGAGGTGATTTTGCCACGTCTCTAATGAGGTTATTTCTTCTCTTCAAATTAAAGAAGTATATTTTCCAGTTAAAAAGCTACCAAGTGCTACAAAACCATGTGTATTTTACTGATCATGCACAAGAGGGCGACAGTGAGAGATGATAACGACAGAAGAGATTTATGACCACTAGGGGGCATCAGAAAACAAAGAAAAACATTGATGATTGTCTGAATCGATGACCTTTTATATGCAATTTAAAACCATTGAATGTGCTGTATGACAGATACCTTAGTTGTGTGTTGTTACAGTGATTTAGTGATGGTGTCAGGTGGTGATACACTGAAGACGTTGACAAATTACACAAAAAAGTGACTATAGTACTCTCTTTTTTGATAATTGACCATGGTAAAACTGTGGTGTTCTTGGAAATACCTTAAAGTATCATGTAAATACATTGGTAAATGCATTTCAGTAATATATCAAAACAATATATTACTTTTTAGTAAGGGAAAGAATATCGTGACACCACAAAAAAATTGTACCATGTTATTTTTGCAACATTTTCATTTAGTTAGACTTGCCTGTTTGATCATAAAATGGCAATTCATATCATTTTAATACTTAAAAGGACAATAACATAACTCATTTTCTTTTCATATTAGGTATCATTTACAGGTGATTTATAGATAAATACATTTTATTTGTTTTATTTTATTAAGTACTTTATTGGCATGGCCTTTTTACAAACAATATTTCCAAAGATTCAATACAAATAAGCAGTAAAAAAATGCTTTTTTTGTAAAACACCACTTCTGAAGAAAAAAATACATATTATTATGTAGTGTGAAGTCTGATGTTTGAGAAAATATAAGGGGTCACTAACTTTGTCAATTCTTTCACCTTTTTTTTAAACAGTTTTACTGAAATGTGTCCTATGGTGTGACATAGAAAGAATGAAGAATATAGGGGCGTCGCACCAAAGGACAACAGAAATTAACACTTTTATAGTGGTTCCAAAAAAATTTAATATTTGAACAATTCTGAGACAAAATCTTACCATGCGCACATGTCATGGGCTTCACAGTAACATGACCTTGAATGGGGTCCTTCAACTAATTAAACTTAAACTGGAATTGCCCATTTAAAATCAGGATATGGTGTCACACCGCAGGACATGGTTTTCAGTGACAAAATGTATCAAGTTCCTATGCTTTTAGAAATTTATGGATGAAAAAAATGATTGTCAATTACTAAAATAGACACTTATAAAATTATGCCTGAGGTATTTATTAACATTTGTATGCTTTTCTTTTTAATTTATAAAAGTTATTATTATTGAACCATGCTTGAGACAGTCACACCATAGGACAATTTTGAGATTTGGCTCAAAAAATTAAAAAATCTAAAGACAAAGCAGTTTTTATAACAACAGGTCCATGTAAGACAAAGAAATGTTTAACTATTCACTGCATTTTAAATTATTACAATACTAATTATATTCATTTTTATCTTGTGTGACAGTGAAAATGCCATGTCACGTCAACAAACCACAAATAAAATAAAACAAAAACTTAGATACAATGGAATATAATATCGCAACTATTCAACAAGATATATCTATACTTATAAATAACTATTCTCTTGGAACTCAAATTCCCACAATCCCCGGTTGCCACGTGCGCGTGTCCTGTCAGCAAACCGGACTAAACGTCACATTCCTGCATTCTCATCCCTGCGAGCGTGTGTGTGTGTGTGTGTGAGAGAGAGAGAGTGAGAGAGAGAGGGACGCAGGCTAATCTCTCCTTCCAGGACACCTCTCTGTCCACGGGAAGCACTCATGACCGGGCGGAATTAACCCCGGAGGACACCCGGTGATCCCCGCAGGCCCGATCGCAGATCTGTGGTGAGTATTTGCGTGTGTTTGGGCGCAGATCTGAAGGTCTCGCCGGTTTGGGGTGTTTACTGTGGCGTATCCAGCGTAGACTGTAGTAACCGCGCGCGGCCGGATGGAACGTCTGTGATACATTGTAACACTTCACACTCTTTGTGATCCGTAACTTTGTATGTTCTTGTTGACACTGTATCGGTTTGATCTGGCGGCAGCGGTGCTTTGATCACGCACAGATGACACATGTCTGATTGAAGCTGTTAACGGCTCAGATTCTTTTGATCAATGTGTGTGTTTTTGTTTTTATTGTGGCTCGTTTGAAAGTCTCAAGTCATAATAGGAGCCAGTTTAAAGGAATAAAGGCACAAATGTTATGTTCATTGGAGAATAAACTGTCTGACGTGTTGGTGTTGCGTGATTAGCTGATCTGTTGTTGTTATGGGGCGGTCTATTTAAATATCAGCATGATCATGAGATTCTTGTATTCCTGCTGGCCGGTTCGAGACAGTATTACCGGTTTGATATCGTATCGATCTCCGGTGGTTGCATCAGATGCGGGCAGGGCCACAAACACACGCATATGTCTGATTTTCCCCTGCTGCTTCCAGCCTCGTCCTCATCAGTGACACGCAGCTGGGCTGCATTTACACTCGCGACTGACCGATATATAACCCTATCTATTTTGTAACTGATGCAGTGCTGGTTATATGCTATTAATGATTAGACTGCAACAAATATGCATTACCTTAATATATATAATATATGCATTACCTTAATTCATATTTTATTATTATTTGCCATTACATTTGCACTAAATAATGTTGGATTGAAAATGGACAAACCCAGCAATTGGGTTGTTTTAACTCAGTGAGGGGGTTAAATGTTTGCCCAACCTGCTGGGTAGTTTTATTTTACTCAACTATTGTTTAAAAATGACTGTATTGCTCGCTTAAAATGTACCCAAAAGTATGTTGGAAATTAACATTTATTAATGTTTAATAAAGGAACATTATAAGTTCAATGAATAATAATTAAACAATAAACATTTATTAAATTGCTTATTAATAAATGTTGACCTTTTGATTATTATTGTTGCCTCTAGAAATTGTCTAATTTTTAATTTCCAACCTATTTTGGGGTTCATTTTAAGCCAGCCATATAGTAATTTTTAAACAATAGTTTAACCCAATCGCTGGGTTTGTCCATTTTCAACCCAACTTGGGTTGTTTTTAACCAAGCATTTTTTAGAGTGTATGCTAATTTGTTTTGTGATCTAAATGGTTGCAGATTTATTTTCAGTTTTGGACTGTCTAACATAAGCTTTATTAAGATATTATGAGTTTCTCACTTGAGTATAAATAAGTGACTGTTATGTAAAGAATATTTCATGCAAATAATATAACTAAAAGTAAGTTACTTTACCTGTGTGGTAATGCTGTTGCATGACTGATTATAATCATTCAGTCTCTGGCTAGTGATTTATCTCATCCTGAATTCTGACTGATTCAGCATATGAAGTCTAGTCATGATTATTGTTCTGAATAAATGCTCTTTATCATGTGGGTATTCGGTGCATTATAATATAGTTATGTAGGCATAGATTTAAAGGGATAGTTCCCCCCAAAATGAAAATTCTGTCATCACTTACTCACCCTCATGTTGTTCCAAACTTGTATGAATTTCTTTCTTCTGCTGAACACAAAAGAAGATATTTTGAATAATATGGGGAACTAAACAGACTATGGAAGTTAATGGGGTCCATCAACTGTTTGGTTACCGACATTCTTCAAAATATCTTCTTTTGTGTTCGGCAGAAGAAATTCATACAAGTTTGGAACAACATAAGGGTGAGTAAATTATGACAGAATTTTCATTTTTGGGTGAACTATCCCTTTAAGCATGTGTTGTAAATGCAGTCAGTGTTAAATATATAGGGGGAAACATTTGAAGGGTTATGTGCAGTCTTACAAATCACTGAGTTTCTCAGTACATGGAGGTATGTGTGTGTCCAGAGAGAGAAAGACAAGTCTATACAGGCACATGTCAGTCTGAGAGCATCATATACTGTAGTAGAGCAGTTTTACTCTTCATTAAAACTGTTAAACAAGTCAGTAAGTTAAACTCTAGATTAGCATAAGAATGACGTTTGAATGTATTTGAGTGCATTAACTGAGAAGCTGCAGTCTGACTCGGAGCAGTGTGATCACATTCTGTTCTATGTGTGTTTACAACACTAAGGCAGGTTTAGAGAGAGGTGTGTGTTCATGTTTTTCTATCCCAGTGGGGACTTCAGTCTGAATGCACACTGACTCATGGGGACTTGTGTCACTGTGGAGACCTAAATTGAGGTCTCCATGAGGAAACAAGCTTATAAATCATACAGAATGAGTTTTTTTTTTAAATGTAAAAATGCAGAAAGTGTTGTGATGGGTAGGTTTAGGTATAGGGTTAGTGTGCGTGTGAGATGGGTAGGTTTAGGTGTAGGGTTAGTGTAAGGGGAGAGAATATACAGTTTGTACGGTATAAAAATCATTACATCTATGGAGAGTCCCCATAAAGATAGTGACCAGACGTGTGTGTGTTTGCAGATGATGATGATGATGATGATGATGAAATTCTGCATGATGGCTGGACTGTCAGATCTGATGAGGGATCTTGAATGATCCACAAAAACAATGAATCTGTGAGATGAATAAATTAAAGTGAGCTGTATATTTACTGTCTCACGGGAAGAAACGCATGCTATTTTTGCAGAAACATGGTAAATGTTGTGACTTTGTATAGGAAGAATTTGTAGTTTAATTAGAGATAGAGGTTCATCTAGATTGTCAGACAGATGTTTCTCTGGCTCATGTTTCATGCCTCATCATGCTCTGAAATGTCAATCATTTCTCTGGATTGTTAACATTGTACTTTCAGAGCATTTGTCTCTAAACCTTAATTTACATTAAAACATATTGAGACATTCAGAGACATTTTAGGTTCTTCAATATTTAGGTTTGCTATTGTTTGGACTCTAAGAAGTGTTGACAGATAATAATAAGTCATAATGGGGGATGATGTATATTACACACTATCATCAGAATAAACAACATTTCATCTTGTTGTATAAAACCTATTCCTTGACAAAAAGGGCTTTGTTTGTTGCACAGAACAGTGCTGATAGGGCTGTTTTCAGCCGCCCACCACTGATTAACCAATCCCTGCTGCCCTCATCATGAACTAAGATTCTGATTGGCTCAGTCTGACACTGTCTGTTCTTTTCATTGGTCGTCTGTGGTGCTGTGTGAGATGGAATGTGTGTGGAATGTGCTCACTTCCTGCTTCTTCAGCCAATCAGAACTGCCGGATCTCATCACATTCCATTGGGATTCAGATCACATGTGTGAGAGAGGTAGAGACATTGGGGTGTGTGTGTGTGTGTGGGATCAGTATTCGTGTGTGATCAGTATTCGTGTGTGTGTGTGTGTGTGTGTGTGTGTGTGTGTGTTGTTGTCTGTAATTGAGTTTTGTGGGCCTGTAGTTAAAAGACTGGTTGTTTTAAGTTTTGCATGTTCAGCATATTCTCATATTATTGTGCTTGTTTTACAGAAAGGCCATTTTAAACCGCAGAAAAGGGTATTATACTGTATGTCCTGCTATATGGAAAGATTTTGCCTATCAACTTGATTGATAATTGTTAAACTGCTGTGCATCAATCTAGCTTATTGTTTATGATTCATTTGAAATGCATATGACTACATGTATTTGTAGCTTTAATGCTTTAATACTCCCGTAACACAATCGTGTGCATGCTGTGTCCTGCTGACCGCTGTAACCTTGAGAGTAGAAATTAATGCATTTGACGTTGCATTGTTGTGGATGACGATGTTTATTGTAGGTTATACAGTACAGAGAGCTTTGCATTATCTGTTTTAAAAAGCTTTTGTTTGGAGCTTCATTGGCGTTGTTGATTGATTGTAGATTGAGTTCTGTTTGGTTGCACTGTGAATGTTTAGAGGCTAGATTAGTTTAGCTGATGTTTGAAGACTGTCGAGGCGAGTTCTGTTGGGTGTATTTTATCTGAAGATCTGTTTGGTTGTAGTTCAACTTCTTTAGATTTAAATGATGAGTTGAGTTCAACAGAAGTTTAACAGTTATTTTGGTACTATGATAGACGGATTATATCAGCTAGGCCAATTAATCATCAAGATGTGAGATACAGGGGCATTCAGTAAGGCCTCAGAACCCCTGATCTCTGTGTAAAACATCAAGCTGGTGTGTTGATTTTGTCGTGGGTTGTTTTGAGTTAAAAGGCGATCACATGTTGTAGAAAAAGAATGTACAGTGATTAGATGTTGTAGTTTGAGTGGAAGTTTGGTATTGTTCTAGAACAGAACAATAGATCTATTGTTTCTCTGGTGAGCTTCAGTTTTGCACCGCTATTGTTTCCACCAATAAATCCCTTTCCTGAGGCTTCCTAAACCTCTGTTCTTAGCTTTCCGAAACCTAAAAGTATACCACAATTTAATTATACTCAAAAAAGTAGGAAAACAATATTAAAAAGTACTATTTTAAGGTGACGTAGTTAAATTGTACAATATTAATTAACTATATGTACTTACTATAGAGTTATGGTTAGGGTTTGGTTTAGGGTTAGTTACTTGCAATTATGCATAATTTACTGTTATTACCAGGGCTCCAGACTAACTGTTTTTACTAGGCAACACAGTTATTCACATTTCCCCCATTTTGACTGCATTACTGATAAATGCCTTGGTAATAAATAGACTTAACGTACAGAAACTACAATGTGCAGTTTTATTGTAAGTTCATAGTGCTTCAGACTAAAATTTGAGGGCAGGTGCCACTGAGTTCTATAGAAAGTGGGATGGGGGGCTGACAATAAAGCACTGAGCTCAAGTTGTGTAGATAAAATTAACTTTAATAATTATCATTCATAATGTCTTGATATTAATTCAAAAGCAAAACGAATGGGGGAAAAAAAAAAGAAAAAAAAAATTATATATAATATATATACACACTCACCTAAAGGATTATTAGGAACACCTGTTAAATTTCTCAATGCAATTATCTAATCAACCAATCACATGGCAGTTGCTTCAATGCATTTAGGGGTGTGGTCCTGGTCAAGACAATCTCCTGAACTCCAAACTGAATGTCAGAATGGGAAAGAAAGGTGATTTAAGCAATTTTGAGCGTGGCATGGTTGTTGGTGCCAGACGGGCCGGTCTGAGTATTTCACAATCTGCTCAGTTACTGGGATTTTCACGCACAACCATTTCTAGAGTTTACAAAGAATGGTGTGAAAAGGGAAAAACATCCAGTATGCGGCAGTCCTGTGGGCGAAAATGCCTTGTTGATGCTAGAGGTCAAAGGAGAATGGGCCGACTGATTCAAGCTGATAGAAGAGCAACTTTGACTGAAATAACCACTCGTTACAACCGAGGTATGCAGCAAAGCATTTGTGAAGCCACAACACGCACAACCTTGAGGCGGATGGGCTACAACAGCAGAAGACCCCACCGGGTACCACTCATCTCCACTACAAATAGGAAAAAGAGGCTACAATTTGCACGAGCTCACCAAAATTGGACAGTTGAAGACTGGAAAAATGTTGCCTGGTCTGATGAGTCTCGATTTCTGTTGAGACATTCAGATGGTAGAGTCAGAATTTGGCGTAAACAGAATGAGAACATTGATCCATCATGCCTTGTTACCACTGTGCAGGCTGGTGGTGGTGGTGTAATGGTGTGGGGGATGTTTTCTTGGCACACTTTAGGCCCCTTAGTGCCAATTGGGCATCGTTTAAATGCCACGGCCTACCTGAGCATTGTTTCTGACCATGTCCATCCCTTTATGACCACCATGTACCCATCCTCTGATGGCTACTTCCAGCAGGATAATGCACCATGTCACAAAGCTCGAATCATTTCAAATTGGTTTCTTGAACATGACAATGAGTTCACTGTACTAAAATGGCCCCCACAGTCACCAGATCTCAACCCAATAGAGCATCTTTGGGATGTGGTGGAACGGGAGCTTCGTGCCCTGGATGTGCATCCCACAAATCTCCATCAACTGCAAGATGCTATCCTATCAATATGGGCCAACATTTCTAAAGAATGCTTTCAGCACCTTGTTGAATCAATGCCACGTAGAATTAAGGCGGTTCTGAAGGCGAAAGGGGGTCAAACACAGTATTAGTATGGTGTTCCTAATAATCCTTTAGGTGAGTGTATATATATATAGTGAGTGGAAATAGCTACCTACTAGTTACAATGATAAGTTAATGTCTTTTTTTATTTTTAAAGGGGTGGTTGTTTGATTTCACTTTTTTAACTTTAGTTAGTGTGTAATGTTGCTGTTTGAGCAGAAACAACATCTGCAAAGTTACGACGCTCAAAGTTCAAAGCAAAGGGAGATATTTTCTTTAAGAAATCACTTTAAGCACTACAACAAACGGTTGGTAGGGACTACACAAGCTTCCTCCCGGGTGACATCACTAACCCTGAAATTTATATAAACCCCGCCCCCTGGAACACGCAACAAAGGGGGTGAGGCCATGTTGAGAAATTATAGATTATCATGACAGATTATGCTAATCAATGACTTGAAGATAGTTAACGCCACATCGGCTACATAAATTCATCAACTAACCATTCAGGACATCTTGTTGCATTCTACATGTTGTCACTTCTTCTTGAGTCTATCCATCATTGTCCAACTCCGGTTTGAACATAAAAGGCTGAACAGTTTCATTGCCTGTCTGCATGAGGTAATCAGAGCTGCTAACACAAGCTCTTGAAGCTCCGCCCTATGAGCAGCAGCTCATTTGCATTTAAAGGGACACACAAAAAGGCACGTTTTTGCTCACCCTCAAAAAGTGACAATTTTAACATGCTATAAAAAATTATCTGTGGGGTATTTTGAGCTAAAACTTCACATACACACTGTGGGGACATCAGAGACTTATTTTACATCTTGTAAAAAGGGGCAATCATCCACCCCTTTAAATATGTGTGAGTTTCATCTTGAAACTTTTAGTCTTATAAATGGGGACAATCTTTGAAGGATGAACAAATAATGTTTTGGTCATCACATTAAAAATAACATTTAAATATGATAATATTAGAGTTTTGAAGTGCTGGAAAAAGATGTGTAGTAGCTACTTGTAAGCGTTTGACTATTTCTGCAAAAATACCATGGTTACAGTTAGTGCTACTACATTAAAGCCATGGTGAATGTTGCTGATTTTTGGACTTAAAGCCTTTTATAAGTTGTTTCTCCTGGTTTCCACGTCAGCGCTGTTTGATCTGATATCTATGGTTTAGCACAAAGAACTCTGTGCCGAATCTGAATGCTTCTCACTAGACCTCGCAGCGATGTTATTAATTCTGTGGCAAATTCAATGGATTTATTCACTGGATCTCCCAGTGCTGTGTAGTAACCGTGTAGCATGATCGAGACCGGCCCATGACTCGCGAGTAGCTCCCGCTGCACGGTCTATTATTGGTCTAAACTGATAAACGGTCCGTGAAGCACAAATGAGTAGCGCAGTTCCTCTTTCATTACATGTACCTGTAAGTACATGTTGTAATGTGTAACTACGTCACCTTAAAATAGTGTTATCAAAAGTACAAGTACTGTAACAAATGTATTTGTAATTAGTTACATTCCACATCTTGTTGACAAACAGACAGTTTATAAGCACTTCTCTCATTACAAGTATGGAAAGATGGTTGGCGTTTCGATCCCAAATGCACGTTATTAGCGTCTCAAATGCATGCGCAGATGCAGAGATGAAGTTCATGTGGATCAGCATTTACTATGAACCGAGACACTGAAAACACTGGATCATGAGATGACCACGTGTAAATGAACACAGTTCTGCGCTTCACTCTGAATCACACAGTGCATATTTATTTATATCGCAGTCTTAGCGATTTGATAACTGCACTAACCCATATGGTGATTTCAGTTTTATTTTGATTGTGTATCCATACTAGGGGTGTGCCATATCATACCGTCCACGATAACACCGGTATAAATTTTTACATGATTAAAAAAGTGTCATATCGCGATATAAATGATATAGCGACGCGATGACGTCTGGCGCATTTACGATCCCTAACGCACACAACAACACCTGTCTGATGACGATTTAGTAACTAAAAAGGGAGCGGTCAGACCTCTTGACAACTGACGAAACATTGATAAGCTGTTATTGATGTTTGCAGCGCAATATTTGACCGGAAGGGTTAAATTGACGGTTATTGTCGTCAGTTGCGGCTTGTTAGATCTAGCATTCTGCCCGCTCTGAATCAGACACCGAGATAAGGTAGTGCGTAAGATTACATTTATTTGAATGAATGAATCATAGCATTTATTTGAATTAATTATCGAGAGAGAGAGAGATTCGTGCCCGCGTGACTGCCTCTGTTCAGCGTCTCTCTTAACAATGAAGATGTACGTTTATTACTTAAAAATAGCGATGTAACCCCATCGTTGCTGAGAAATATAATGTTATCCAGTAGCTAAGCTATTTTATTGCTAAAAGTCGCGGAGCGGCGTTGATAACAAGTTTCTGTGCTCCTGAATGCGCAGCGTGATCTCCGCTCTCTGTATGCGAGTGACGTGTACGTGTGTGCGTGCGCACGCGTGCTTCAATGAAAACAGCGCATTATTATAGAACGGTGATTCAACTGACTTGGAACTACCTGTGCATTAAACGATTTTATTGCACACCTTCCAGCCAATCAGAACCGAGTATTCAGACAGACCATGGCATAAATTACTTTAGTTATTGTTAAACTAAAATGTTAAGGAGTTATGTTATACTTTTACTTAAGATTTCCAGTGAAAACACTACCAACTTGTACCAAGGCTACTTTTTTTACTTTGCTACCATTTGTGCTGTGTGACTATAATGCTGCTGCTGCCACCTTATGACAATACATTTACACTTCGAATTAGGTATTCTGTCATCAATGACAGTAGCTCACTGGAAAAGGATGGAAAATGCCCTTCATTTTGTTTGCACTAATAAATGCTGCTGCCTACCAGCTGTAATCATCAGTAAAACTTTGTTCTATATATTTTTTTCTATATCGTCATAAATATCATTATCGCAAATATTCTTGAAATATCGTGATATAATTTTGAGGCTATATCGCCCACCCCTAATCCCTACCTACCACCGAAAACCCATTGCATTACAGGTCATGTGGTTGGTTATGTAGGCCAGAAGGGCAGACTTTAAACTGTGTGTGTGTGTGTGTGTGTGTGTGTATCCAACAGCTTTTGAACAGCAAATCGGGTCATGGATCAGACATAACTGATCTGTATGTGTTTTGTGATAATAACTGGATAACAGTAGCAGACACACACACACACACACACACAGACACACACACACACAGACACACACACTCACACACACTCAGACACACTCACACACACTCAGACACACTCACACACACACACACTCGCACCAGTGTTAATTTTGACAGGAAATTTTGATTTAGTTTTAGTCATAGTCTTTTGACTAAAATGCCATTTAGTTTGTCATATTTTAGTCACCTGAATTGTTTTTAGTTTTTTTCTAGTTTTAGTCGACTAAATATCATAAGATTTTAGTCGACTAAATCTACAGTAGATTTAATCAACTAAAATCTAATGAGTTTAGTTAAATTGTAATGCATTGAGCGTTTAAGCATTACATAACCGACTGTTGAATACATGTCAAAACTGACATTTTGACATTTTTGACCGTTCAAGCGCAAAAATACAGGAAAGAGAGCTCAATTCACTTTTTTTGTTTGTTTTTTAAATAGTTTTTATAATTTTGTATTTCTGTTTTAGTTAGTATATCAGGTTGAGCTAAAGCTTCAAATAAGTTTAGGTTTTTATTTTTTAAATTTCAGTTAACATTTAATTTCAAGTAATGAAGTTTTTTTTTTTTTTTTTTTTTTTTTTAATGGTTTTAGTTAACTATTATAACCCTGATACTTTGAATAATATGTGTCAAATACTGTTCTTAGTCTTTCCTTCTGACTATGAATTAAATGGGAATTAAATTAAATACAATTTATTGTGTAACCAAAAACGGATATATAATGCGTGACTTTTAATTATAAACAAGCTCGAAATACACATTGACTCTTATTTTGAAATGTCTGCGCCTTACTATTGTAGTTGCAGCTGCTCATTCAAGTTCAGATGAGGGAGATTAAATATGCATTGTTACAACCGTCTAAAACATTACTATATAAACATTGTAAACTTTGTCATTATTCATCAGCATTAGTTCATAAACAATTACCTGGCATAAATGTGCGTTATTCATTGATTGCGAACTGATCTGAAGCGCTGTTGCGTGAGCCTGTAGAACACACAACAGAGCCGCATTTTCCCGCAGTTAGATCCGCACGTTACTATTCAAATGTGCGCATCTATTACACAGGACATCAGTTCTGACTGGATCTCTTCCCTAATCATCCCTCCCTAACATTTTCCTCTCGTTTTTATTCGTTGACAAAAATGACAGTAGATTTTTGTCACAGTTTTTGTCATCCAAAACTGTTTTTTATTTAGTTATCATCTCGTTTTCGTCAGTATAAAAAGGTCGTTGACGAAAATTATTCAACGAAATTAACACTGACTCGCGCACACACAGACATACTCTCTCTCTCTCACACACACTCGCACTCATACACCGCACAAACACACATACACACACTCATACACCACACACACACACACACACACACACACAGACAGAGGGCCTGCTGACTGACATCCTGTTGTCAGCGTTGCACTGGTGCTGATGTGACTGAAAGGTGACGTCTTGACATCCAGCTAACATCATCATGGCTGTCAATCACACATCTAGCCTTTGTGATGTCAGGAGATCTAGAACACACACTCAGACTTACAACGACCCCAAACTTGCAAGACAAGCAGTTTAAAACATCTGTTGTGAAAATGCTGATCAGTTGCTAGTTGATGAGTTTGGATTAAATCTTTAGATTAAAGTGAACTGTTTAAAGCTGAAGTGTGTGATGTTAAAACGCTTCCTCATATCCAACCTCAATGTGTAGAGACAACTTTAAGAAATGAACCTGTCTGAAAACAATAATCACTTTATTTTGTTTGGTGACACTAGTGGTGCAGAAATAAAAGCTTCACTTCAGATCTTGGTTTAATTCAAGGGTCTTCAACCGGGGGTCTGCCAATTAATGTTTGATCACAAATACAATTTTTTTTAAATTAAAACATGGGTAAAAAACATCACAGAGTCCAATTTAAATATATACACCCTTAAACAAAACCAAGAGCACCCTCAGTTGATACTGTAATAATATCATACTGACGATTTGGCGAACGCTCCAGTGCATTTTTGTGTTTGTGCTCTGGAGAACATCAAATGTTTCTATTTACAATGTGTTTTTGCAGCGGTGAGAAATATAACCAATCTCAGTCATGTTTGTTGATCTCTTGAACGCAGGAGCCAATCAGAGGTGTTTAAGTTAGTCAGAATCCACTCACCTCTAAGTTTTTGCTCAGTTCCGTGTTCTGCACGCTCGCGAATCCTCTCAATCCACTTATGCTGTGTAGACAACTTTATGGATTTAGACTCTCCCCTGTGAAGGCCTCCTTCACTTCCCTTTCCCTTTGTACAGATAAAAACGTTATCAAAATGATTCCTGTTCACATGGATCCATGGAAATGACTGAAAACGCTGTATTATGCATGCCAGACAAGTAATTTGGCAGTCATTTTGTAAATAAAAACTAAGTGCCTGCGCACATACGTAATCAAATGCGCTTTCCTATAGACTAAACACGTAATGCTTATGTGCATCCCATCACCGTTCTCACAGATTTTTTGAAGTTTATACGAAGATGATAACGGTATCGTTTTAAAAAATTTCAAAGTTTGCGTTCTCAAGCCACCAAACACTGTTGCCATGCAAATGAACGGCCAGAATGCATTAAAAGTTTTCTATTTTAGTTGAAAATGGTGTCGTGTATGTGGCCCCATAGGAAATAACTAATGATTTTTTACAACGGAAATTAATCAATCAAAAACTTACTTTAGTTGGACAATAACTTTTTTCTAGAGCTGCTGTACAGCCAAAACAATCTCTCTCCCATTAATTTCCTATTATCACTGTAAAGCTACTTTGAAACAATATTGTATAAAAGCGCTATATAAATCTTGACTTGACTTGATTTTAATGGAACTTTGAGATCGTTTACAATCACTAAAAAGCTGTCACTTACCTCAGTTTGCGGAGCGGTGTTTACACGCTTTTGAGGCTAAGGTGAAGTGAATAACACTGATTATCTCCATCACGGCACCTGTTAGTGGGTGGGCTATATTAGGAAGCAAGTGAACATTTTGTCCTCAAAGTTGATGTTAGAAGCAGGAAAAATGGGCAAGTGTAAGGATTTGAGGAAGTTTGACAAGGGTCAAATTGTGATGGCTAGACGGGATGGGTCAGAGCATCTCCAAAACCGCAGCTCTTGTGGGGTGTTCCCGGTCTGCAGTGGTCAGTATCTATCAAAAGTGGTCCAAGGAAGAAACAGTGGTGAACCGGTGACAGGGTCATGGGCGGCCAAGGCTCATTGATGCACGTGGGGAGCGAAGGCTGGCCCGTGAGGTCCGATCAAACAGACGAGCTACTGTAGCTCAAATTGCTCAAGAAGTTAATGCTGATTCTGATAGAAAGGTGTCAGAATACACAGTGCATCGCATTTTGTTGCGTATTCAGACCAGTCAGGGTGCCCATGCTGACCCCTGTCCACCGCTGAAAGCACCAACAGTGGGCTTGTGAGCATCAGAACTGGACCACGGAGCAATGGAAGAAGGTGGCCTGGTCTGATGAATCACATTTTCTTTTACATCACGTGGATGGCCGGGTGCGTGTGCGTCGCTTACCTGGGGAACACGTGGCACCAGGATGCACTATGGGAAGAAGGCAAGCCGGCGGAGGCAATGTGATGCTTTGGGCAATGTTCTGCTGGGAAACCTTGGGTCCTGCCAACCTAAGCATTGTTGCAGACCATGTACACCCTTTCATGGAAATTGTATTCCTTGGTGGCTGTGGCCTCTTTCAGCAGGATAATGCGCCCTGCCACAAAGCAAAAATGGTTAAGGAATGGTTTGAGGAGCACAACGAGTTTGAGGTGTTGACTTGGCCTCCAAATTCCCCAGATCTCAATCCAATCGAGCATCTGTGGGATGTGCTGAACAAACAAGTCCGATCCATGGAAGCCCCACCTCGCAACTTACAGGACTTAAAGGATCTGCTGCTAACATCTTGGTGCCAGATACCACAGCACACCTTCAGGGGTCTAGTGGAGTCCATGCCTCGACGGGTCAGGGCTGTTTTGGCACCAACACAATATTAGGAAGGTGATCATAATGTTATGCCTGATCGGTGTATAATCCATTAAATAACAGTTTTGTTTTTCATGCTGCTAAGAGGACCGACGGCCAATTACACGCTGCAAAGTTTCAGAAGTGACATCTACATATAAATGTGGGAAATATTTTTGTGGACACAGCAATTCTTTTTCTCCATTTTTTTGATGAATAGAATAGAGAGAAATAGTATTTATTTGAAATAGAAATCTTTTGTTGCATTATAAATGTCTTTACTGTCACTTTTGATCAGTTTAATGCATCCTTGCTCAGGGCTCCAGAATGCGACCTTTTTTCCTGCTGGTGCGACTAGATTTTGTTAGAGGTCGCACTGGTGCGACCACCACGGTGCACAACTGATAAGAGCTGCCATTTCTGTCACATATGATAAACATCAAACGGCAAACGAAACGAAAGCAGAACGGAACCGTTTATCAGCTCGAAGCAATAATAGACAGCACGAGCTCATACACGGGCCGATCTCATGACACAGTTACTACACAGCACTGGGAGATCCAGTGAGAAAGCGCTTAAATTCACCACAGTATTAATAACATCGCTACTGCGAGACCTAGTGGAAGCGTTCGGCGCAGAACTCTGTTATAAACCACAGATATCAGATCAAACAGCGTTGACGTGGAAACCAGGAAACATTGAAAAATTCAGGGGTTTCAGTCCACAAAATAAACATTCACCATGGATTTACTGTAGTAACACCCCATGGTATTGTGGAAGAAATAGTCAAATGTTTTTTTTTTGTTTTTTTTCATTATTCGTCTCAGGGTTCGTACAACCTTTTGAGAGTGAAATTCAAGCACTTTTAAAAATTTTCAGCACTTAAAAGCTCTAAATATTATCCAATTTTAATATTATTTTTAATGTGGTGATTTGTAAAACTAAGTTTAAAGGTGTAGGCCACTTTATGGCAAACAAGCACTTTTATTTTAAAAAGACATGAAATTACCACTATAAGCAGTAGATGGCGGCAGAGGGGCACTTATTGACTTATTAGACATTTCCACTCCTTAATATATGGAAAAAAAATAGGAAGTCACAACGTCTCATGAAAAACAAAAACTTTTGTTCAAATTGTGACTGAATTACACAGAAAACAAGTAAAGAGTGCTCCTTTTAGTTCAGTATGATACTACAGAAGAACAACAGTATATTTTATAAGAGCAGAATATTTACATTTTCCCTATAAATATTAGATTTTTGCACATTACTGTTGTTACTAAAAGTAAATTTTTTCTGCATATCAATTCAAGCTCAGCGCTTCACTGTTAAATTTCCAATAAACAAACATGTAATATTATTAGTAACTGCACTTATTAACAAAACAATGCAAAACAATAGTAATTTTATGATTAAATTAACTTGATACATTTTCCTCCAGCGCCACCAAATCAGGTGCTGCTCCACCATCTGTAGAACTTAGCGGCGCTGGTGCCACTGCTCTCAAATGTTAGTCTGGAGCCCTGCAGAAAGGTATTAATTTCTTTTTACAACAAAAAAAAAATCTTACTGACCCCAAGCTTTTGAACAGTAGTGTACAGTAGTTTCACCTTCACTAAAAATAGATCAAGTATAAAAAAAGTTTAAAATATTGTCTGTTTATTGTGATAATCATTTTTACTTGTTCAAAATAACTATGGCTAGTATCTCGGTTACAAAATCCTCTGAAATCTGAAAGCTTTGTCTTTCTGTTAAATATTGTCAACTCAGATCTAGAGAATCTTGCACATTTCAAACACATTCCTCAAGTGTTTGTGAGAGTTAAATGGCGAACATAATAAGATTGTGTTGACTTTGCTGATGGGATTGATTGTTTGGGTTTAAGTGCTCCAGGTTTCATCATTGTCTGCAGCAGATCCGCAAACAACAGCACCTCGGTGTCAGAACCCCTGTGTTACCAGAGGAGGAGGCGTCTGAACGCAGTTAATGAGCAGTTTAGCATGTAGCAGAAATGCTAATATGATGTCAGATTAACATTAAAGCCAGAGAGAACAATGCACATTCGGTGTGACCATTGAGCTCTCCTCCTGAGCTCTAACTATCTTCTAAGGCTGCATACTAACTGTAACTAATACAATCAACATTATCTGAAACATGGCATTTTGTATTCCGATTACTTTTAGCATTTACACTATTCAAAAGTTTGAGGTTGGTATTTGGTAAGATTTTTTAAATGTTTTTGAAAGAAGTCTCTTCTGTTCACCATACCGCAAGAAAAATACAGTAAAAACAGTAATATTGTGCAATATTATTGCAATTTGAAATAACTGTTTTCTATGTGAAAAATATATTTTAAAATGTAATTTATTCCTGTGGTCAAAGCTGAATTTTCAGCATCATTACTCCAGTCTTCAGTGTCACATGATCCTTCAGAAATCATTCTAATGTGAGGATTTGCTGCTCAAGAAACATTTATGATTATTATCAATGTTGAAAACAATGAATCCTTAATGTTTTTGTGAAAACTGATACGTTTTTTTTTTTTTTTTTTTCAGGATTCTATGATGAATAGAACATTCAAATGAGCAGCATTTATTTGAAATGGAATCTTTTGTTACATTAGAAATGACTTTTCTGTCACTTTTGATCAATTTAATGCGTCCTTTCTGAATAGTATTATTTAGAAAAAAACGTATTGACCCCAAATTTTGAATGATTTATATTATATACACTGTAAACACGAATAAATTGGCAAAACTCAAAAAAATTGAGGTAATCAGCAATATGGTATATTTAACATATATCTGTTCTCTAACCAAGCTCATGCTCCACTCGTCACATGATGGTAACCCTACAAAAACCCAGCATAACAGAAAATCTTCTTAATTAGCACAGCAAAACACTAAACACTACTAAATCTTATACCCACTTAATATTAATCTTGCAGAAAATTACATAACACTTAATTTTAGAACACAGCCCTCTCGAGTGTCATGGCAAAGCATGCTGGGAAATAGAAATCACAGCCCAGTTTCAGTTAAATTTAAGTTTAAATTAAAAGAAACAAGTTCGGAAAACTCAAAACAATGAAACAATTCTGATTTACTTAAAATGTGTCAGTTTTGTGAACTCAAAAGAAAACAAGTTCTAAATACTCATAAGTTAATTTGTTTGAACTAATTTGTTTAAAGGGGTGGTTGATTGCCCTTTTTTACAAGATGTAAAATAAGTCTCTGATGTCCCCACAGTGTGTATGTGAAGTTTTAGCTCAAAATACCCCACAGATAATTTTTTATAGCATGTTAAAATTGTCACTTTTTGAGGGTGAGCAAAAACGTGCCGTTTTTGTGTGTCCCTTTAAATGCAAATGAGCTGCTGCTCATAGGGCGGAGCTTCAAGAGCTTGTGTTAGCAGCTCTGATTACCTCATGCAGACAGGCAATGAAACTGTTCAGCCTTTTATGTTCAAACCGGAGTCGGACAATGACGGATAGACTCAAGAAGAAGTGACAACATGTAGAATGCAACAAGATGTCCTGAATGGTTAGTTGATGAATTTATGTAGCCGATGTGGCGTTAACTGTCTTCAAGTCATTGATTAGCATAATCTGTCATGATAATCTCACCCCCTTTGTTGTGTGTTCCTGGGGGCGGGGTTTATGTAAATTTGTGTAATTTTATGTAAAAAAGGAAGCTTGTGTAGTCCCTACCAACCGTGCTTAAAAAGCGATTTCTTTAAAAGAAAATATCTCCCTTTATTTTGAACTTTGAGCGTCGTGACTTTGCAGATGTTGTTTATTCTCAAACAGCAACATTACACACTAACTAAAGTTAAAAAAGTGAAATTATATTCAACCACCCCTTTAATTTAAGTTTACCCTACTCAAACCAATTAATAATTTTAAGCATTAGGGTTTATAGTGAGATATTTGAGATTGCCTTTTTAGTGAAGATTGCTAATTTTTGTCAAATTGTATCACAGACAGACAGACAGACAGACAGACAGGTAAAATGCTGTGAATGTTAATGGCTTCAGTTTGAGGTTAGGCCGTTACCTGTATATATAGTTATACATTAGTTTGTGTTTAAAGTGATACTCTTTATGTCTCGAGCTCATTTGCATGTCTGTGTCTATCAGGGACTGTGAAGTGTCCGCTCAGTTATTACAGTCTGATAGTAAAACGCTGAATATTTCTTTACTGCAGCAGGGCAAAGTGTACTGGAGACTTTGAACTTCCCGTCAGTTTGTGTGTAGACACGTCCACACGTTTGCTCATGTGACTGTGTGTGACCTTTTAATCATAAACCGCAGTTATAATTCAAGAAGGCCTAGATGTGTGTATTCTCAACATGAAGTCTTGAGGTGAACGTGAATATTATTGTTATTCGTTGGGCTTTAAATGAATTGGGAAAAATTGGATATTATCATTTTATTATGTTTGTTACATCAGAAATGTCATTTCAGAGAGATTTTTGCACAGATGTTAGGAAAGTCAATAGTCAGTGATCCATCATGCTGATGTCACCGCTGTGATGATGGCCGCGTGTGTGTGTGTGTGTGTGGGGCGTGTCTGTGAGCTCTTTGTTCGACAGCTGTTCTGAGTGAGTGTAACACACGTGGAGGATTTGACACACTCTGCTGCACCAGACAACAAAGAGCAGACACACACCCGCTACACCATCACTATCACATCTCTCTCTGCTTTTCTGTCATCCTTCTCTTATTTTGTTCCAGGTTCAACTAATGCTTCTATTTTTCGTTCCATCCACACACTCGCTCCATTCTGTTTCAGTGATTTGGTCATTTTAATGTGTTTTACTGACATGACAGAAACTGTACATTTGTATTGCAGAAGTTGTGGAAAAAATTTTGTAGTAGTAGTGGTTTCCACAAAAATATGAACTTTTTCAACATTGATAATCATAAATGGTTCTTGAGCAGCAAATCATCATATTAGAATGATTTCTGAAGGATCATGTGACACTGAAGACTGGAGTAATGATGCTGAAAATTCAGCTTTGATCACAGGAATAAATTACATTTTAACATATATTAAAATAGAAAACACTTATTTTAAATTGTAATAATATTTCAGACTATTACTGTCACGATTCCCTATGTCTCTGTTTTCAAGGACTCTTATTTTGATGTTCTTTTGTCTTGATGTGTCTGTGTTCAGTTCATGTGGTTTAGTTCCTGGTTCCCTTGTCTTCATTGTAATCTTGTTAGATCCCCTTGTTCGTCATCATGTCAGCTGTGTATTTATATACCCTCATTTATCTTCAGTTCTGTGTCTTGTGTTAACTTTGTGTGATGGACTGGTGGTTATCTGTATTATTCCTAGTGTATTAAATGTGATTTCATTGTTTATCCGTGTCAAGCATCTTGTTCTGGATTTATCAAGTCAAGCCAGTGTGTGACAGTTTTATTTTTGGAAGAAATAAATACATAATATTCAAATTAAATAGTAATTAGACATTAAAATGTGAAGTCTCTCTTCTTGTGCTTTCTCCGGTTTCTTCTCCTCTTCCTCTTGATCGTTTGTTATCACCCTGACGCTGTGAGACAGACACCATCAGTCAGACAGATTTTACTGCATTGCTGGAAGAAGGAACTATTTTAGTGGGAATTAGACACAGCTGAACACACACACACACACACACACACACACACACGCGTTGTTTCTTTCTGCTCCTTTTTCTGTTTGTGTAGCTGTGCTGTTGTCATTGTTTGTGCTTCATGTGTGATGTGTATGTAGATGGAAGATGTTATAAAACATGACATTAAGTTAATACAATCATTTCAGGTATTTTTTTTTTAAGCCCTGTTCACATTGCCAGCAACTTTAATGCTGCATATTACTAGTTAGTGTAGTGGTTGGTCATTAGTAAGCATTCCTGGTTGCCCTGGGGGGAAAAAATAGGTTTTACTCTGAAACAGTTTTCACTCAGAAATTGCTTGTAAATTTCACAACTAATTACAAAGTAATGCCAAGTAACATTGAATTAAATGTGAAATTTTGAAGTAGAAAAACTGAAATGGTATTTTCGGAATCACTTTGCAATAAGGTTCCATTTGTTAATATTAGTTAACATGAACTAACAATGAAAATACTTCTAAAGCATTAATATTAATAAATGTTGAATCTTAGTGAACAGGCCCCGTCCCACACCTCGCGGGTACAGCAGTCCCCCGTCCCACACCTCAAATCAAATCAAATCAAATCACCTTTATTTATATAGCGCTTTTCACAATGGCAATTGTTTCAAAGCAGCTTCACAGTGGTAACAGGAAAATGATGCAACGGAATTTGATTCGGCTGTACAGCCGCTCTGGAGAAAACGGTGATGTCATCCAGCTCATTTCAATTATCATATAGTGTCAATGCGGGCGGATCAGTAATATAGTTGAAATTTATGTGTCCCCAACTGAGCATGCCAAAGCCAAAGGCGACGGTGGCAAGGAACCAAAACTCCTTCAGGGCCAGAATGGAGAAAAAAACCTTGGGAGAAACCAGGCTCAGTCGGGGTGCCAGTTCCCCTCTGGCCGACGAACAAATAGTGTATGATTATGATTCTGGTAACATTACAGGTCAGAAGTCATATTAGATAAATAGATATTCGTAGGATTATTCGAAAGATTGGAGTTGTCACGCCGGGGACGGGTTTAATTCGGATGTCGTGTCGATGCGGCATTTACAGGGGGGAGTTTAATTGACACTATTGTCTCTACAGACACTTCAGGGATATGGTCGTCATGTCCAGGCTAAGGTCCACCATCTGGTCTGGATACGGCCCAGATCCGGCCGACTGCAGTAAACCTCGGGATAAACAGAGAGACTAACATTAGCGTAGATGCCATTCTTCTTATGATGTAACGAGTACATCAGGTGTTATTGGAAGTGTTCCCGGTTCCGGCTGACCTAGTTAATGCAGCCTAAAACAATCATTTAACTGATTTGAATAATAGAAATTAAAAATGTTTTATGTGTATGCCATAGTAAAGAGATGTGTTTTTAGTCTAGATTTAAACTGACAGAGTGTGTCTGCTTCCCGAACAATGCTAGGTAGACTGTTCCAGAGTTTAGGTGCTAAATAGGAAAAGGACCGACCGCCTGCAGTTGATTTTGATATTCTAGGTATTATCAACTGGCCAGAATTTTGAGACCGCAATAAACGTGATGGAGTATAATGCGTTAAGAGCTCGCTCAAGTACTGGGGCGCTAAACTATTTAGTGCTTTGTAAGTAATCAGCAAGATTTTAAAATGTATACGATGTTTAATAGGGAGCCAATGCAGTGTTGCCAGAACCGGGCTAATATGGTCATACTTCCTGGTTCTAGTAAGAACTCTAGCTGCTGCGTTTTGGACCAGCTGCAGTTTATTTATTAAGCGAGCAGGGCAACCACCCAGTAGAGCATTACAATAATCTAGCCTTGAGGTCATGAACGCATGAACTAACTGTTCAGCATTTTGCATTGAAAGCATGTGCCGTAATTTAGATATATTTTTAAGATGGTAGAATGCAGTTTTACAGATGCTAGAAACGTGGCTTTCAAATGAGAGATTGGTATCAAAGAGCACACCCAGGTTCCTAACTGACGACGAGGACTTGACAGAGCAGCCATCGAGTGTTAGACAGTATTCTAGGTTACTACTTGTGGAGTTTTTTTGTCCAATGATTAAAAATTCAGTTTTTTCTGAATTAAGTTGCAGGAAATTACTAGTCATCCAATTTTTTATATCAGCTATGCATTCTGTTAATCTTGTGAATTGGTAAGTTTCGTCAGGGCGTGAAGAAATATAGAGCTGAGTATCGTCAGCATAACAATGAAAATTAACGCCATGCTTCCTAATAATATCTCCCAGTGGTAGCATGTACAGGGTGAAAAGCAACGGTCCTAGCACTGAGCCCTGCGGTACTCCATACTGAACTTGTGTTCGGTGTGACATCTCTTCATTTACTGCTACAAACTGATAACGGTCAGATAAGTATGATTTAAACCATGCCAATGAAGTTCCACTAATGCCAACATAATTTTCGAGTCTATTCAAAAGAATATTGTGGTCGATAGTATCGAATGCAGCGCTAAGATCGAGTAACACTAATAGAGATATACAACCACGATCGGATGATAAGAGTAAATCATTTGTTACTCTGATGAGAGCAGTCTCAGTACTATGATACGGTCTAAATCCTGACTGGAAATCCTCACAGATACCATTTCTTTCTAAAAAGGAGCATAATTGTGAGGACACTGCCTTTTCTAGTATTTTTGACAGAAAGGGTAGATTTGAGATTGGCCTGTAATTGACTAATTTTGTAGGATCAAGTTGCGGTTTTTTAATAAGTGGTTTAATAATAGCCAACTTAAAAGTTTTCGGTACATATCCTAATGTCAAGGATGAATTAATGATATTAAGGAGAGGCTCTATGACCTCTGGAAGCATCTCTTTTAGTAGTTTAGTCGGTATGGGGTCGAGCATACATGTTGTTGATTTTGATGATTTAACGAGTTTAGCCAATTCTTCTTCTCCTATAGCAGTGAATGAATGTAACTTTTCCTCAGTGACACTACAATGCACTGTCTGATGTGATACTGTAGTAGACGGCTGCATGGTTATAATTTTTTTCCTAATATTATCAATCTTACAGGTAAAGAAGTTCATAAAGTCATTACTGCTGTGCTGTTTACAAACATCAGAAGGTGAAGCTTTATCTTTGGTTAATTTAGCCACTGTATCGAATAAATACCTAGGGTTGTGTTTGTTTTCTTCTAAGAGAGTCGAGAAATAAGCAGATCTAGCAGTTTTTAGGGCCTTTCTGTATACAATCATGCTCTCTTTCCACGAAATGCGAAAAACTTCTAGTTTTGTTTTCTTCCAGCTGCGCTCCATTTTTCTGGCTGCTGTTTTAAGGGCCCGGGTGTGCTCGTTGTACCACGGCGTTGGACTATTTTCTTTAATCTTCTTTAAGCGCCGGGGAGCAACTGTGTCTAAAGTGCTGGAAAAGAGAGAGTCAATAGTTTCTGCTGCAACATCGAGTTCCTCTAGGCTATCTGGGATGCTGAGGAGATGAAACTGATGAGGAAGATTATTTACAAAGAAATCTTTAGTCGCAGCAGTGATAGTCCTGCCATATTTAAAGCGAGGGGACGGCTTTGCAGCCTTTGCTAAATTAAGTGTACATGATACTAGGTAATGATCTGAGATGTCATCGCTCTGCTGCAGAATTTCAATGGTATCAACATGTGACAGTATTAGGTCTAACGTATGATTACGGCGATGAGTGGGTCCTGACACGTGTTGCCTTACTCCAATAGAGTTTAGAATGTCTCTAAATGCTAATCCCAGTGTGTCTTTTTCATTGTCTACATGGATATTAAAATCACCAACAATTAGGACTTTATCTGCAGCCAGTACTAACTCTGATAGAAAATCAGCAAATTCTCTGGTAAAGTCTGTATGGTGCCCTGGTGGCCTATATACAGTAGCCAGCACAAATGTCAAACGGGATTTATCGATTTCACTACATAACGTTACATAAAGCACCAAAACTTCAAAGGAATTATATCTGAAACTAGACTTGTGAGTAATACCGAAGATATTATTATAAATTACAGCAACACCTCCCCCTTTACCTTTCAGACGCGGCTCGTGTTTATAACAATAATCTTGGGGGGTGGACTCATTTAAAGTAATGTAATCGTCAGGTTTTAGCCAGGTTTCTGTCAAACACAGCACATCTAGGTTATGATCTGTAATCATATCATTAACAATAAGCGCTTTTGAGGAAAGGGATCGAATATTCAGCAACCCGAGCTTTATCATTTGATCATCTGTATTATATCTGTTGTTTATTTGTTGGACATCAATTAAATTTTTACCGTTGAATGGTTTTGATGGTTTTTTGTATTTACTAATTCGTGGAACAGACACAGTCTCTATGTGATAATATCTAGGTGAAAGAGTCTCTATGTGCTGGGATTTATCTGACTTCTGTGACGTGAGACAGCTAGCAGGCGGTCGGGTAAGCCAGTCCGTCTGCTTCCTGACCTGGGCCCCAGTTAGTCAAGGTTTAACTCTAAGACTATGTGCCAAATTACTAGAGAGAAGAGCGGCACCATCCCAGGAAGGATGAATACCATCTTTTTTCAACAGGTCAGGTCTGCCCCAAAAGCTTTTCCAATTGTCTATGAACCCTATGTTATTTTGCGGACACCACTTAGACAACCAGCCATTGAGTGATGATAGTCTGCTAAGTATCTCATCACTCCTTTTAACGGGGAGGGGACCAGAGCAAAAAACGTCATCTGCCATTGTACTTGCGAGTTTACACACCTCTTTAATGTTAATTTTGGTGATCTCCGACTGGCGAAGTCGAACATCATTTGTGCCGACGTGAATAATAATCTTAGAGAATTTGCGATTAGCATTAGCCAGCACTTTTAAATTTGCTTTGATGTCAGGCGCTCTGGCTCCCGGTAAACATGTGACTATGGTGGCTGGTGTCTCTATTTTCACATTCCGTGTAATAGAATCGCCAATAACTAGGGCACTTTCAACAGGATTCTCAGTGGGTGCATCACTGAGTGGGGAGAACCTGTTTGATGTTCTAATCGGAACGGAAGAGTGGTTTTTTGATCCGCGACTATGCCGTCTCACCGTCACCCAGTTGCCCTGCTGCACGGGCTCTACAGCCGGAACCGAACAATGTACAGAGTTCACTAAGCTATTCGCATCCAAAGCAGTGTCTAAAGCTGTTACATTCTCACTACTCTCAAATAAAGTCTGGATGCGTGTTTCTAATTCTGAAATCTTCTCCGTCAGCCTGACTATCTCCTTACATTTGTCACATGTGAAGCCCTGTTCGCCAACGGAGAAAGATATACTAAACATGAAACATGCAGTGCAAGTGACAATGACAGGAGAAGAAGACATGGCTTACCGTATTTGTTGATTAATCCAACTTACCACAGTTGTTTGATGGAGTCTATTTACTAATCCAACTCACCACAGTTGTTTAATGAACTCAGAAAACAAGAGACCCGAGTGCAGAGATGGCAAGCTAACAGGCTAGCGAAATGCTAACGCGTGATAGTGATTTAGATTAAAAGCTAGCGGTGTCAGATTTAATATGGTAGGCAATATTAGACAATATATGGTGATGGGTAAATTATATTTAGCAGTTTAAACAACAGGGAATGATATCAAATAAAGATTCAAAAGCAAGCAGAGCACACGCGAGCACAGCAGTCAGAAGGACAAACAGGAGGCAGACAGGAGCAATCGATCAAGCAGACAGGAGCAATCGATCAAAAAGGTACAGCAGTCCCCCGTCCCACACCTCGCGGGTACAGCAGTCCCCCGTCCCACACCTCGCGGGTACAGCAGTCCCCCGTCCCACACCTCGCGGGTACAGCAGTCCCCCGTCCCACACCTCGCGGGTACAGCAGTCCCCCGTCCCACACCTCGCGGGTACAGCAGTCCCCCGTCCCACACCTCGCGGGTACAGCAGGCCCCGTCCCATACCTTACAGGTAAAATTATGCATTGTAGTAATTAAGAATGTCAGTAAATAACACAACACAAAAAAACTTTAAAAATAAGCATCCTAGAAGTTATTATATTTGTAATAACTCTTTCTGCCTCTCAAACAACTTTTCTGATGATGTAATCAAAGGGAAAATAATATTAACTAATAATATCTCTGCCTAATTGAATCTCAAATCTCATCCTACACAAGAAGTTGTTTAATTTAGAAATGCATTACATGTTGTAAATTCTATTTGATGATAGCTTCAGATTTTATCTGTTTAGTTCCGCAGTGTTCCAGAATTCTCCTCTATTATTACTCAGTGGGTTCTAGAATCTTCCTCAGTAAACAGCAGATCCAGCTGAAGTGAAGCAGCAGGTTTAATGGTTGCAGTTCCGCTCAGATTTCTGTCGTCCATTAGCAGAGAGTGTGTCGGAGCGCCTGAGGCTGTGACTGTCCTGTCAGAGACGTTTGCTCATTTATACTTGACGTGATATCCAGAGGGATGAAATTCTGCGTGAAATGAGACATATTCATTGTGACGAGCATCATTATGCGACTGGCTAATGGAAAAGCCCTAATGAGAGCAAAATTAATCTTATTTCTGGCTAAACAGATTCTTTTCCCGTTTTTATACTTTTTCCGGCAGTATGTTCAAGCCTGCTCATTAGATTAAAGCCTCTGTAACCACCTATTAAAAGCATGATCTTGTGTTATTTCCAACATATCGAAAATATTTTCTGATTTCCAGCCTAATGATATTTTCATCTCATCCCATTGTGCGTGGGTTAGGTATTTATACTAATATTATACTAATTTTAGTATTTATACTAATACTCTTGCATAAAGAATTTGAAAAATCTGTAGGGTTTAAAGTCGGCATGAAACGGAAGTTGCAATAGACTTTTCTTCTGTATTGTGACATTCATCAGAGTGAAACGGCTCCTCAAACAAGAACAAATGTAGGGCGGGGCTTGATTTTGTCCATGGGGAATTGATTGGACGGTTGGTAGTTTGCTATTGGTGGATCTCATGTGATTGATAGGTTGCCCCGCCCTTGCACCAGTAAACACATCATCAGAGAAAAGAGAAGTCACTGCAAGAGGGAGGGGGATTTATTTTGATTCAAGATTACGTGGCACGTGAATTTAAAGAAATAATGATGTGCACGGATAAATAATTTAGCCTATAATAAATACTGCAATATTCTGTCAGTTTTGATTTTATGGTGGCTTTAAAAAAAGGCGTATTCAGACTAAAAATGTATTGGTATTTAAGATGTAAAGTGTCTAAATCTTCCATTTGAGGTGGAACTACTTGAAATAATCCCTGTGGTTGTAGTTTGCACCATGTAAACAGTTTGGCACCTGTATAAGGATCGTAATAAGTGCTAACAGCTGATGTCTACAGACCCCATGAAATCAGAATTGGACTTTAGTGGACTTAAGCTGACTGTCTATAATTTACATCTGCATTTATACATTTGGCTTTATCCAAAATCAAAGCAACTCACATTGCATCATACAATTGATCTGTTCATGGATTCCCTGGGAATGTAATCTGATGTGCTTCTTTTTTTGTGTGCAGATTGACAAAATATTAATGACTCATCCTGCACTGTACAGATTTATGTCCAATCAAATGCACTCTAGAATGAGAATGTCCCTCCCCTAAAACCACAGATTAGCAAGTAGCAAATCATGGTTCATGACTGTAATGTAAATACAAACTGTTGGCTATTTATAAAAAGGGCGATGGGAAACTTCCTGTTTCAATAGGTAATATGTCAACACAGGAAATAAAAATGAATGAAGTGAATCTATGAGAGCTTTATGACACACATGTAACATTAAGTTCAAAATCATGTGCAATATTTATTTATTTGTATTTTTTTGACATTTCAGAGGTCATTTTTTTTGGTCCCCATGAGGAAAATGGGTTATAAATCATACTAAATTATGATTTTTGAAAATGTAAAACTGTAGAAAGTTTTCTGTGATGGGTAGGTTTAGAAGTAGGGCATAGAATATACAGTTTGTACAGTATAAAAATCACTGTTATGGAATGTCCCCATAAAACATGGAAGCCCAGTTGTCTGTGTCTGTGTCTGTGTCTGTGTGTGTGTGTGTGTGTGTGTGTGTGTGTGTGTGTGTGTGTGTGTGTGTGTGTGTGTGTGATAGAGCTCAAGAGGGACACTGACAGGCGATCATGGTGGAGTCAGTAGAGGTCAGAGATCTCAAATCCTAACTCGCCTCATTAATTAAAGCTGTCCTTCTGAATCTACTGACAATAAAAGTTCTCACACTTCTAATCCTGTTTATCTGATGTGGTGATCTCTCCTCTCCTCCTTTCTGTGTTTTCCTCTTCAGCTGTTGTCTTCAGCTCAAGTGTTGTGTGTGTGTGTATTGAGTCTTACTGTCATTAGACTGAACAGCAGCTGATATCAAAGCAGGCGGCCGCACACACACACACACGTGTATATATGCACACACACGTACACACTTGCACTCACATGCACACTCACTTAAAATGTAATTTATTCCTGTGATCAAAGCTGTATTTTCAGCATCATTACTCCAGTCTTCAGTGTCACATGATCCTTCAGAGCAAGAAACATTTATGATTGTTATCAATGTTGAAAACAGTTGAGCTGCTTCATATTATCTGACCTGCTGGTTTGGCACTCTGAAACCTGATAGCCAAATGCAAATATATCAACCGCAGTCTATAATACGAGAATAAAGAAAGAAACCTCAGCACTTTTGATATCACTATCATTATGCATGGCACATAACAGATTACAGATTTTCTATAATCTGTAAGTAGTTGCCTACATTGGGGTATTTTCTTTGCAGTTTGTAGTGATTTATCTAGTGGGAGTGTAAAATTGCATCAGTTCATTGTACTGCATCAGTCCTACAATGACTATTCAATGTTCATTGGAGGAATTTAACCGTATGTTTGACTTTGAGTTTGAGTTTTGTGTGTGAGAAATAATTCGTACCATTTATTTTATATAATCAGTCACATTTTCTGCTATTTTCTTTGTGATTTCTGGTGGTCAGCTGAGAAGTTCTTTTATTAGCTGCTGCCAAGACCAATATATTGCTGATATAATTTTGATATACACTCACCTAAAGGATTATTAGGAACACCATACTAATACTGTGTTTGACCCCCTTTCGCCTTCAGAACTGCCTTAATTCTACGTGGCATTGATTCAACAAGGTGCTGAAAGCATTCTTTAGAAATGTTGGCCCATATTGATAGGATAGCATCTTGCAGTTGATGGAGATTTGTGGGATGCACATCCAGGGCACGAAGCTCCCGTTCCACCACATCCCAAAGATGCTCTATTGGGTTGAGATCTGGTGACTGTGGGGGCCATTTTAGTACAGTGAACTCATTGTCATGTTCAAGAAACCAATTTGAAATGATTCGAGCTTTGTGACATGGTGCATTATCCTGCTGGAAGTAGCCATCAGAGGATGGGTACATGGTGGTCATAAAGGGATGGACATGGTCAGAAACAATGCTCAGGTAGGCCGTGGCATTTAAACGATGCCCAATTGGCACTAAGGGGCCTAAAGTGTGCCAAGAAAACATCCCCCACACCATTACACCACCACCACCAGCCTGCACAGTGGTAACAAGGCATGATGGATCCATGTTCTCATTCTGTTTACGCCAAATTCTGACTCTACCATCTGAATGTCTCAACAGAAATCGAGACTCATCAGACCAGGCAACATTTTTCCAGTCTTCAACTGTCCAATTTTGGTGAGCTCGTGCAAATTGTAGCCTCTTTTTCCTATTTGTAGTGGAGATGAGTGGTACCCGGTGGGGTCTTCTGCTGTTGTAGCCCATCCGCCTCAAGGTTGTGCGTGTTGTGGCTTCACAAATGCTTTGCTGCATACCTCGGTTGTAACGAGTGGCTATTTCAGTCAAAGTTGCTCTTCTATCAGCTTGAATCAGTCGGCCCATTCTCCTCTGACCTCTAGCATCAACAAGGCATTTTCGCCCACAGGACTGCCGCATACTGGATGTTTTTCCCTTTTCACACCATTCTTTGTAAACTCTAGAAATGGTTGTGCGTGAAAATCCCAGTAACTGAGCAGATTGTGAAATACTCAGACCGGCCCGTCTGGCACCAACAACCATGCCACGCTCAAAATTGCTTAAATCACCTTTCTTTCCCATTCTGACATTCAGTTTGGAGTTCAGGAGATTGTCTTGACCAGGACCACACCCCTAAATGCATTGAAGCAACTGCCATGTGATTGGTTGATTAGATAATTGCATTAATGAGAAATTGAACAGGTGTTCCTAATAATCCTTTAGGTGAGTGTATATGCGATGAGAATGCCTCATTATTTTAACTGTATTTTTCTTGCTTTAAACATTTCTAATCTAGCTTGCTACTGTTTGGTAATTATTCTGACCGTCTGATTAAAATATAGATTGAATATTGTAGATTGAATAAGGCTGAAGATTTATTTGATCTGTCAGATCTCTGGTTGCTCTGTTTGGGATCATGATGAATTTGAATACAAAGGATGAATTCACTGATCGCGGTGGTACAAAGAGCAGTTGCTTAAACCGAGCAAATGATCTTAAATATGAGCAGCTCTTGAGTGTGTGTTCTTCTGGACGTGTGCTGGTAAGATGGTGCTGCTCCAGTTGTAAAGCCTCTTTGCTTGGCCAAGATTCAAGCAGTGACTTAACACCAGATTAAACAATCTCTGTCTCTCTCTGTCTCTCTCTCTCTCTCTCTCTCTCTCTTTCTCCTGGCCATAAGCGGGGCACGTCATCTCATCGACCCAGAGCGATGCTTAGGTCACGAAAAGCCCAGTGGAGGCATAAATATAAAAGCAGGATTGTGGAGCACTTGAGTAATTGTATTTTTGTTACTTTTGTTGCTTGTTACTGTAATTGAGACTTTTTTGGGAATTTGTACTACTGAAACCTGAATACTTTTGCTTAATTACTTATCAAAGGAAAAATAATATTTCACTTTTTATAGTTAACAGGTTGATTTATGCACTTTCATCAGTTTATTTCTAAAGCTGTAAAAGAGAAATGTTACTTTTTAATTTGAATTATGCAAGAACAATTAGATGCGGAAATGTTATTTATTTTTGCTTGTTTTTTGCTAAATACTTTGACTTTTAAAGTTAAATAGAGAGAGATAGATAGAGAGAGATAGAGATAGAGAGAGATAGAGATAGATAGATAGATAGATAGAGACAGATAGAGACAGACAGATAGATACAGACAGATAGATAGAGACAGACAGACAGACAGAATTTATTTGATTAAAAACAGTAATATTGTGGAATATTATTCCTGTGATCAAAGCTGAATTTTCAGCATCATTACTCCAGTTTTCAGTGTTTCAGTGATTCATTCTGATATGCTGATTTGCTGCTCAAGAAACTGAGATATTTCTGATTATGCTTCAAATTTTGTGGAAACTGATACTTTTTTTCATGATATAAAGTTTTTATTACTTTTGATCAATTTAATGCATAAAGTATTAATTTCTTTCAAAAAGTAAAAAATCTTACTGACCCCAATCTTTTGAATGCTCTATACTACTATATAATAATAGTATAATAGCATATTAGTAAAGAAAGTGAGAACAGAAACAGATTGAGGGGAAAGATGAGAGGAGAGACTGATGGACTGGTAAAGCAGAAGCAGACAGGACTTGATGAGTTAGATTGTGTCTGTGGTCCTCTGTGCCTCTGCTGCCGCCGCTGGTGATGCGGGTGAACTGCAGCGTCAGTCTCAGTCGGGGGTCGATGTCACTGATCTGCACCGACTGCAGCATGAGCACTAGATCACGGCTCTGCAGCCAATGAGATCTCACAGTCCCGCCTGTCATCAAGCAATATGCTTCTCTGCTGATACTGGACATGTTGTCAAGTTGTGATTATCTTGTGTTTAAAAGTTTTGATCACTTCAGAATGATTTTCATTAAAAAAAATATTACATATTTAAATGCTTAACATAACATTCAGCTGTCACATTTAATTCATAAATTGTCATTTAAAATGTCAGTGTTTTACTTAATTTTATATAATAAAAGTAATTGTAAATAAGCATAAGTATTTTATAAAAATGTATATTGTCCATTTGACGTCAATTCACATACATTTTTTTTTTTTTTTTTTTTTACTTTAAAAAAAATAAAATAATTACATTCGATTACTAACAAATTCCTTTTTCTCTTTGCCCCGCCCACAGCTCCCCTCCCCCCACTGAGGGCTGGTTGTCATGGAGAGCTCATCGGTAGCATCAGCGTCGTCAGAGGCGGGAAGCACGCGCTCGCAGGAGATCGAGGAGCTGGAGCGGTTCATCGACAGCTACGTGCTCGAGTACCAGGTTCAGGGCCTCCTGAGTGACAAAAACGAAACGGAACAGGATGTGGACAAGACTCCGTCTCACACCTCACAGGTACAACAACCTCTTGGGTAAAACAGACCCTGTCCCACACCTCACTGGTACAACAAACCCCGTCCCGCACCTCATGGGTAAAACAGACCCCGTCCCACACCTCACTGGTACAACAGACCCCGTCCCACACCTCACAGGTACAGCAGGCCCCGTCCCACACCTCACGGGTAAAACAGACCCTGTCCCACACCTCACTGGTACAACAGACCCCGTCCCACACCTCACTGGTACAACAGACCCCGTCCCACACCTCACGGATAAAACAGACCCTGTCCCACACCTCACGGGTAAAACAGACCCCGTCCCACACCTCACAGGTACAGCAGGCCCCGTCCCACACCTCACGGGTAAAACAGACCCTGTCCCACACCTCACTGGTACAACAGACCCCGTCCCACACCTCACGGGTAAAACAGACCCCGTCCCACACCTCACGGGTAAAACAGACCCCGTCCCACACCTCACAGGTACAGCAGGCCCCGTCCCACACCTCACGGGTACAACAGGCCCCGTCCCACACCTCACGGGTACAACAGGCCCCGTCCCACGCCGCACGGGTACAACAGGCCCCGTCCCACACCTCACGGGTAAAACAGGCCCCGTCCCACACCTCACGGGTACAGCAGGCCTCGTCCCACGCCTCACGGGTACAGCAGGCCCCGTCCCACGCCTCACGGGTACAGCAGGCCCCGTCCCACGCCTCATGGGTACTACAGGCCCCGTCCCACACCTCAAAGGTAAAACAGGCCCCTCCCCCCATATATCTTCATGCCTTAGTCACGTTTAGCAGATGAGGGCTGGCCGATAATAGTTTCATTTTGCGATGTATAAACAGTCAAGCAGTTTAGATTTGCTATATAGTGTGTATACAGTGGTGGTCAGAATTATTGGCACCCCTGGTAAATATGATCAAAGATGGCTGTAAAAATAAATCTGCATCGTTTATCCTTTTGATCTTTTATTCAAAAAAATTCACAAAAATCAAACCTTTCATTGAAGTAAAAGAATTGAAAGTGGGGGGTAAATCACATTATGAAATAAATGCTTTTCTCCAAAACACGTTGGCCACAATTATTGGCACCCTTTTATTGAATACTTTTTGCCAAGATAACAGCTCTGAGTCGTCTTCTATAACGCCTGATGAGTTTGGAGATCAGAGATCATTCCTCCATACAGAATCTCTCCAGATCCTTCAGATTCCCAGATCTTCTCTTCAGTTCATCACTCATTCTCTATAGGGTTCAGGTCAGGGAACTGGGACGGTCATGGCAGAAGCTTCATTTTGTGCTCAGTGACACATTTGTGTGTTGATTTTGATGTTTGTTTTGGATCGTTGTCCTGATGGAAGATCCAACCACGGCCCATTATAAGATTTCTAGCACAGGCGTCTGTTTTTTTTTTTTTTTTTTTTTTTTTTTTTTTTTTTTTAATCTGTTGGTATTTGCTAGAATCCATGATGCCATGAATCTGAACAAGATGTCCAGGACCTCCAGCAAAAAATAGGCCCACAACATTAAAGATCCAGTGGTATTTTTAACCGTGGGCATGGGGTACTTTTTATCCCTGTTTGCACCAAAACCATCTGGTGGATTTGCTGCCGAAAAGCTCTTTTTATAGTTTCATCACCATAGATCCAGGTCCCTTTTGAAGATCCAGTCGTGTCTGACAACTGAATGTGCTGGAGTTTGTTTCTGGATGAGCGAGGAGGATTTTTCTTGAATCCCTCCCAAACAACATGTGGTGATGTAGGGGTTGTTTGATTTCTGAGCCCAAGACTCAACTAATCTCTGCGATTCTCCATCTGTGATCTTGGAGAGTCTTTGTCCACTCAAACTCTCCTCCTCGCCGTGCATTAGGACGATATAGACACACGTCCTCTTCCAGACAGATTCATAACATCTTTAGTTGATTGGAACTTCTTAATTATTGCCCTGATGGTGGAAATGGGGATTTTCAATGCTTTAGCTATTTTCCTACAGACACTTTCTGTTTTGTGAAGCTCAACAATCTTTTGCTGCACATCAGAACTATATTCTGTGGTTTTACTCATTGTGATGAATGATTAAGGGAATTTGGCTTTTGTGTTTCCTCATATTTATACTCCTGTGAAACAAGACGTCATAGCTGGACAATTTCATGTTCCTACTCACCCTGGTCAGCTAAAAAATGTAAATATTAATGGGAATATACTTTAGAGATATTTTACTCATAAAAAATTCTAGGGGTGCCAATAATTGTGGCCAACGTGTTTTGGAGAAAAGCATTTATTTCATAATGTGATTTACCCCCCACTTTCAATTCTTTTACTTCAATGAAAGTTTAGATTTTTGTGAATTTTTTTGAATAGAAGATGAAAAGGATAAACAATGCATATTTATTTTTCACAGCCATATTTGATCATATTTACCAGGGGTGCCAATAATTCTGACCACCACTGTATATATCGCTTTACATGAGTATACTGTATGTAGATGGATAAAGTTGAATATAATGTATATCCAACTTTATGTATAGAGCTGTGATAATATAGTTTACTTGTTTGTGACAATATAAACAATCTCTCTCTCTCTCTCTCTCTCTCTCTCTCTCTCTCTCTCTCTCAGTGGACAGAAGACTGCAGTGATAAGATTGGGAGCTGGTCGTCCTCACGGGATAGGGGCTCGTCCAAACCAGTGAGTTTTGCGTGTGTGTGTATTAGTGCTGTAGTACTCGAGTCCGGACTCGAGACGTTTTTCTATTGTCTCGGACTTGTCTTAGACTCGCTGGTATTTGCACTCAGACTTGTCTCGGACTTGGTCATTGGACTCACCAAATGTTCTAGTTGGTCTCGACCGAGTCCAGCAATATATGCTTTTTTTTCTCCTTCAAAACAAAACCATTGATGGAGCGGGCTTGTTCAGAAAACGGGTAACGTTATTGTTTAATTCACAATCCATCTAGAACGGGCATTGACATTGGTCGCCTGGCTGCGTCATATGCCTGGCTCCGCGTGTGTGCGCTGCGCGGAGATACCAAACATTTTCATTTTGGCCACAGACACAATGTTGGCGAGCAGCGGGAGTCTTTTCATGAGGTTAGAAATTAGGGCTGAAAGATGAATCATATTTTCATTGTCATTGCGATATGAACATGATTATTTAGCGATGGGCACCGAAACATGCTATTAAACGGGCCGTGGGGCTGCAGACCGGTGTTGTGCCGAATCTCGACCCCCTGCCAAATTATTACCTCCCTTGTTGAAGTCACTTCCTGATTGCCTAATCCTAACCCCACCCCCAATCCTAACCCCTTCCCTACAACTAATCCTAAACCTACCAATACTAGGGGGGTAATAATTTGGCGGGGGTCGGAATTCGGCACAACACCGGCAGCCTCTGCTCTCTCTGTCACTCATGAGCGTGGGCACACACACACACACACACAGAGAGCGGTCATGGCGAAGTGAAGAAGCGAGTTGACAACAGCTAAAGTTACGTTCGTTACTGTAAGTATGTGAAATTAAACCCTTGTACGTAAAAAGACAATATTTATTTTTGTACACTACCAGTCAAAAGTTTGGAAACTGTACTATTTTGATTGTTTTTGAAAAGTCTCTTCTGCTCACCAAGGCTGCATTTATGTTATTAAAAATACAAAAAAAGCTTTAATATTGTGAAATATTATTAAAATGTAAAATAACTGTTTTCTGTTGTAATATATTTTAAAATGAAATTTATTTCTGTGATCAAAGCTGAATTTTCAGCATCATTACTCCAGTAATCCTTCAGAAATCATTCTGATATGATGATTTGCTGCTCAAGAAACATTTATGATTATTATCAGTGTTGTTACACATAGTTGTGTAAAACATTTTTTTTAGGATTCTTTGATGAATAGAAAGTTCAAAACAACAGTATTTATCTGAAATAGAAAGCTTTTGTAACATTGTACTACTGTAACTAAAGTTTTGGGTCTGTAAGATTTTTTTTTTGTTTTTTTTTGGGAAAGAACTTAAAGAAATTAATACATTTATTCATCAAGGATGTGTTAAATTGATCAAGTGACAGTATAGACATTTATAATGTTGCAAAAGCTTTATATTTCAGATAAATGCTGTTCTTTTGAACTTTCTATTCATTAAATAATCCTGAAAAAAAATTGTACACAACTGTTTTCAACATTGATAATAATCATAAATGTTTCTTGAGCAGCAAATCCTCATATTAGAATGATTTCTGAAGGATCATGTGACACTGAAGACTGGAGTAATGATGCTGAAAATTCAGCTTTGATCACAGGAATAAATTGCATTTTAACATATATTAAATTAGAAAAAAGTTATTTTAAATTGTAAAAATATTTCACAGTATTACTGTTTTTGCTGTATTTTGGATCAAATAAATGCAGTCTTGGTGAGCAGAAGAGACTTCTTTCAAAAACAATCAAAATAGTACTGTTTCCAAACTTTTGACTGGATGTATGTATGTATGTATGTATGCGTGTGTGTGTGTGTGTGTGTGTATAATATAATATATATATATATTAGTATGTATAATATATATTAGTATGTATAATATATATTAGTGACTTTGCTGCTGTAAACTTGCTGCTCTAGAAACAACATTTAGTTATATTCAGATATTCTATTCTAATCCTGTAGTGAATTTAAAAACAACCAGGCAGCTAATATGCCACTTAATTATTTAATTATTGCAAGTCATCGTCATTGCAAAAAAAACAAAAAAAAAACAATGATCTCACACACACACACACACACACACACAGCTGAAGGTGTTCATGTTTATTGCTTCGCAGCTTTGCTTGGGAGGGCTGTTGAAAATGCTCATTATTTTGGACTTTTTAGGACAAGTAATAAGATCAAGAATGAGAACATTTTTAGTGACACCTGTGTTGCTTGTTATTTGTTACATTTTCCATTGGCAGCCCAGAATGTGATTGTTACACTATAATAAAAAGACTGAAAATGTGAAGTTGCACTTCAGCTTTATGTGACTTTAGTGAAATTGCTATAACTAAAGTAAATAAAATGCCTAATTTGATCCAGTGATACTCTGCACATGCTTTTTGATCATTACAAATATAATGTAAAATGATTATCTTAGAATACAAGATATGCTCTCTCTCGCATCACATCAATTATCAATAGTTAAGTACGTGGTCTTGAAGAGGATTCTTTTTTTTTTCTGTCTCTCTCTTGACTGTCTCATTTGGACTCGAACCTCTTTGTGCTCTGTCTTGACTCGGTCTCGACTAGTCCTGTTCTTGGACTTGTCTTGGACTCGACATAGGTGGACTTGACTACAGCCTGTATGTGCATCTGATCCATAACTATTCGTAACAGTCGTCTGTAGCAGTCGCCTTCAGTCCAGACACAGTGTTAGTGTTGAAGATGTGTAGAAACTAGGGCTGTCAAATGATTAATTTTTAAATCTAATTACATGATGTGCTAATTAATTAATCAAATTAATTGCAAATTAATCGCACCTCAAATTTTCAAATTTGGCTGAAAAATTACCCCCAAAATATAATTTTTGTGTTAAATGAGAAAAGCATCAAATAGACATTATAAAAAGTAGCTTTAGAAATAACTTTTTTTTAAAAATTTTATTCAACATAAACTTTTAGGCTACAACGGCCATAATTTTTTTCAGAAGCTGCATCTGAATTGGTATTAGATATATTTACAGACCAAATCAGTTTGGTTATCAACATTCTTCAAAATATCATCTTTTATGTTACGCAAAAACAAGAAAGTCATACAGGTTTGAAACAACACGAGGGTGAGTAAATGCTTTAAAATAAGAAAACCAGTAGGTGGCAGTAAATGTCTAAATGAGTAAGTCATTGAGTCATTCATTCATGCGATTCGTTCAAGCAGTTGATTCATTCAGGAATGAAGTAAATAGGTGTGTTGAACTTGAAGCGGCGCTGCGCAGACCGATCGGTGTATGACATCTGAGCCTTCTGCTCTCTAATAGCTCTCACTGTACTTTGATGTCATACACCGATCGGTCTCATGCACTTGAGTGGGTCGTGGAGTGCCTGGGAAAAACGTGTTGTCCCGATTCAGTATCTGCGGTCAGATGATATGTTGTAAGGCTATATGTCAGTGTCATTATTCTTTTCGTAGCTTGTTACGAAATAAAAAGTCTCTCTCACCTCAGAACACCGAACTGTCCTGTCCCGTCCCGTCCCGTCAGCCGTTATACTGTGCTCGTAGCGCACACTCTTTAATTGCACGCGCAAATGCGGCGGCGCGCGCTGTATATCACTTCATATATAAAGCGCAAGAGAAACTACGAGCATGCAATGTTACGTTGTCAATTAGTAAGTCATGAAATAAAAGTAAAGTACCAATAAATCACGTAACTGGTTCGACGTGTGTTAGCTGGGAGGGATTTGCATGCAGGTATGATGTTCATTCTGTTCATCAGGAGCAGTTTATATGATTCATTAACAGTTCATGTTGGTATTGTGTATTCACCATGGTAACTGTTGTTTCCATAACCCCAAAATGCCACTTTTTCACTTTGTTATTTTGTATATTTTTTAATTAGTGTGGTGGCTACTTTATTGTAATAACTAGTTTAGGACTGCTATTTAAGAACCTTATCTTATAGGCCTATTTATTCATCAGTATTAGACATATTCGTTCAATTTATGTGTTCATTTATTAATTAAAGTGGGACAGTACGTGTTTGTGTGTGTGTGTGTGTCAAGAATTTTTGTGAAATAAATTAGCTTGTTTTTTATATATATATATATATATATATATATAACACACACACACAGTGGTGGTCAGAATTATTGGCACCCCTATTTTATAAATGTAGATTTATAAAAAATAAATCTACATTGTTTATCCTTTTGATCTTTTATTTAAAAAATTCACAAAAATCTAACCTTTCATTGAAGTAAAAGAATTGAAAGTGGGGGGTAAATCACATTATGAAATAAATGCTTTTCTCCAAAACACGTTGGCCACAATTATTGGCACCCCTAGAATTTTTTTGAGTAAAATATCTCTGAAGTATATTCCCATTAATATTCCCATTTTTTAGCACACCAGGGTGAGTAGGAACACGAAATTGTCCAGCTATGACGTCTTCAAATTCCCTTAATCATTCATCACAATGAGTAAAACCACAGAATATAGTTCTGATGTGCAGCAAAAGATTGTTGAGCTTCACAAAACAGAAAGTGTCTGTAGGAAAATAGCTAAAGCATTGAAAATCCCCATTTCCACCATCAGGGCAATAATTAAGAAGTTCCAATCAACTAAAGATGTTATGAATCTGTCTGGAAGAGGACGTGTGTCTATATCGTCCTAATGCACGGCGAGGAGGAGAGTTTGAGTGGACAAAGACTCTCCAAGATCACAGATGGAGAATCGCAGAGATTAGTTGAGTCTTGGGCTCAGAAATCAAATAACCCCTACATCACCACATGTTGTTTGGGAGGGATTCAAGAAAAATCCTCCTCGCTCATCCAGAAACAAACTCCAGCATATTCAGTTGTCAGACACGACTGGATCTTCAAAAGGGACCTGGATCTATGGTGATGAAACTATAAAAAGAGCTTTTCGGCAGCAAATCCACCAGATGGTTTTGGTGCAAACAGGGATAAAAAGTACCCCATGCCCACGGTTAAAAATACCGCTGGATCTTTAATGTTGTGGGCCTATTTTTTAGCTGGAGGTCCTGGACATCTTGTTCAGATTCATGGCATCATGGATTCTAGCAAATACCAACAGATAAAAAATCAAAACTAGACGCCTCTGCTAGAAATCTTATAATGGCCCGTGGTTGGATCTTCCATCAGGACAACGATCAAAATTAACACACAATTGTGTCACTGAACACAAAATGAAGCTTCTGCCATGACCATCCCAGTCCCCTGACCTGAACCCTATAGAGAATGAGTGATGAACTGAAGAGAAGATCTGGGAATCTGAAGGATCTGGAGAGATTCTGTATGGAGGAATGATCTCTGATCTCCAAACTCATCAGGCATTTTAGAAGACGACTCTTCTTTTACTTCAATGAAAGTTTAGATTTTTGTGATTTTTTTTTTTTAATAAAAGATCAAAAGGATAAACAATGCAGATTTATATTTTTTACAGCCATATTTGATCATATTTACCAGGGGTGCCAATAATTCTGACCACCACTCTGTGTGTGTGTGTGTGTGTGTGTGTGTGTGTGTGTGTGTGTGTTATATAATTCCTATAAAAGTGGGTCACGACTTGTGGGGGTCCCATGGCCAAACCAGTTGAGAACCCCTGGAATCATTGGTTCACGCGATTGACGCACAACAGTTCTGCTCTGGCTTTATGGGTAATATTTTCGTTGGAAAAATTGAGCAAAAACAGACAATATTGTGTGTAAAATATCACATTCACAATATTAACCTCTTATTTATTGAACTGTTGTAATATCACATTTGCACTCGTGCTATTTGGGACAAAAACATCACTTGTGTGATATCGTTTAACTATATCACATCATATAGGCCTATATATGTGACAAACTCATACAGAGGCATTTTTGCCCTGATGTCTTGAATTTTAGAGGCATATAACTGCATTCTATAGGCTCCATCACACAGTGAGTTGTTGCCCTGCTTCATGTTCGTCACTAATCAACTGCTTAAAGATATAAGATGTAAGATTGACCTACTTGGGCCTGGCGCGGGGCATGTGCATAAAATTGTAATTTTAAAATATGTCACAGGTGCCTGGATGGCGTGCCGTTTCTGGTAGACCAGGCATACACAAATTTGGTCATGGAGGGCCATTGTCCTGCAGTTCTTTCATTCTTTTAACAGGTTTCTGTGCAGTTACGAATGTTCCCTCATTAGTGACACTGGAGCAGACTAAAGCTGTCAGCCATGTGGTTAATTTGTGTGTGTATTAAATATTAAAGACGATACACGACACACGTGAGAAGGTTAGATGCACTGTGTTGTGTGCTACAAGCATGTATGTTGTGTGTACTGTATCTGTTCGTTTACAGTGATCTGTGTGTGAGAGAGAGCATTGTGAATGACACAGTGCCAGTATTGTGCTCTGAGGTCACTGAACATTCACTATGGTGATGATGTCACATGCTTTGGTGTGGCTTTCAACACGCTCAGTGGGGAACCGTTGCCTGTTTTGACTGAACTGAAATATCATTTGACTTTTTTTTACATTTTTAGTGCATAAGCTCTGTCAGTATTTGTGTGTTTGTGATACACTTGATCTAGTGGCCTGATTTCCCTTTATAGTGTTTTTTTTTTGTAAGTTTGTCCTTTTCACTGTAGTTTTCATTTATTTATTTTTTTTATCTGATATTTTTTTGTAGTGTTTTCTAGATTCAATTTAGTTTTAGCTTTTCTATATATTTATATTTTAATTGTAGTTTCAGGCTTTTCGAGTTTCCAGAGTTAATGTAAAATGTGAGAAACTCAAAGGTATTTCTCATGTGGGAACATTTTGCTCATGTTGCTAATTTGTATTATTTTATTTAATTTTCGTTATAATGTTAGTTTTTATTTCAAACAATGAAAAAGTTTTATTGTTTTTTTGTTAAAACTGGCAGACTGTAATAGTACTTTTCTTATTTTGTATTTTTAGTAATTTTTACATTATTTAATAATAATAATAATAATAATAATTATTATTATTATTATTATTATTATTAATTATTATAGCAATAATGATATATAATCACAAAGTTTTGGCCAAATTGTACAGTCCACAGTCTACAAACAAGCACAGCAAATCTGGACTTTTTTAAAATCACATTTTAAATCAATTTGCTTTTTAAATGTATCCTGTAGATGTTGTATGATTTAGTAAATGTAGCCCGGTTAACAGATATATCTGAATGAATCTTTCTTTCTTTCTTTCTTTCTTTCTTTCTTTCTTTCTTCTCTCTCTCTCTCTCTCTCTCTCTCTCTCTCTCTCTCTCTCTCTCTCTCTCTCTCTCTCTCTCTCTCTCTCTCTCTCTCTCTCTCTCTCTCTCTCTCTCTCTCTCTCTCTCTCTCTCTCTCTCTCTCTCTCTCTCTCTCTCTCTCTCTCAGGATGATTGGGAGCACAGCAGTAATGGCAGCACCGGCTCTAGACCCAGTTCAGGTTCTCGACCCGGGTCTGGTTCTAGATCAGACAGCAGAGGACGAAACAACCAGTTCAGAGCTCCGGCAAAGGTGACATTAAATAATATACAGTATATGCTTTGATGCCATCAGGAATTACCTTTTTAAAACTTTCACAATGTTTCTGAATTTGGATTGTGTGTTTTAGAATGGAAACAAGGACTGTTCTTTGGACATCCTGGGGACGGACATTTGGGCTGCAAACTTGGACTGTCATGGGTGAGATTCACACACATACGAGTAATAAATATAGCCATGTAAATAATGACACATCATAGTAGGGCTGCACGATTAACTGAAATAAAACCATAATCGCATTATGTAAAGGCTGTGATTTTAATTTAACAAATATATGCGTTGTGTGTTCCAGAGTGAAGCGTGCCACTGTGTTCATTTACACATTTTTAAGTGTTTCAGAGCATCTCGGTTCATAGTAAACGCTGCTTCACATGATCTCTGCTCTGAGTCACTTTTAAAGTTTGAGTCGCTTATAATGTGCATTTAAAAACACAACATACACCAACCTTCTTCCCATACTTAAACCGGTTATTCTAAGGGCTCCCTGTGGTTTAATGTTTGAAAAAATAAAGAAATTAAGACACCAATAAATATTATTATTATTATTATTATTATTATTATTATTGTCGTCATTTTACTGTTGTAATGTAAATTGAACCATTATTATTATATTATTTTTCTTAAATACTTTTTATTTTACAGTGAAATATTGGAATAGTAATATTCTGTATTTTGTTTTTAGTAATTTATAAATATTATTATTATTATTATTATTATTATTATTATTATATAGCAATATTGATATATAATCACAACATTATTGATATATAATCACAATTGTGCAGTCCTACAAACAAGCACAGAAAGCTTGGAATCTTTTTAAAATTGCATTTTAAATTGCAATCACAATTTTTCATCAGAAAAATCACGATTCGTTTAACCCCAGCACCCCCCCCCCCCCCCCCAAATCTTGCAGCCCTGTATCATATACTTTTACTATAATACATACTACAGTATGACTCTAGAAACACACACTAGAAATGCAGTTCATTTAGTGAATAAAGACTGTAGATATGTGTCCATATTTTTAGCGGTCAGTCAGTATTTTCATCTGCTCTGGTTTTTCTGCTTGTGCTTTGCAGTGCTGACTCACAGTCTAATTTAAAACTCGTCATGGCTAAATTTAATTAATGAGGCCGTCACCTCCACCTTCAGGCCTCCCTCTTTCTCTCTTTTTCCAGGCTAGTTGTTCTTGTATTAGACTTGAGCCGTGTGTAAACATCAGTGTTGAGGTCAGCATCAAATAAAAACTCACCCTATTTATTTTCTAATAGGGCACGATTCATTAGTGTAGGATAAGCAATCTTTCATCAAAATGTAAAACTTTGTCCACCTCTAAAACCTCTTTTCTGCTGATGCAAACTAAGTCCAAACCAAAATCAAAACATTTCTCAATAAATATCCTGTTTCACACAGAAATATGTAATGTCTACAGTCAAGATTCTTACATGACCTCAATATACACTGTATGATCTTTTTAAGGCTTTAAAAGAAGTCTCTCATGCTCACCAAGGCTGCATTTATTTGATCAAAAATACAGTAAAAACAGTAATATTGTGAAATATTATTACAATTTAAATTATTAATATTATTATTATTATTATTCCTGTGATCAAAGCTGTATTTTCAGCATCATTACTCCAGTCTTCAGTGTCACATGATCCTTCAGAAATCATTTGCTGTTCAAGATACATTTATTATTATAATTATCAATTTTGAAAACAGTTGTGCTGCTTCATATTTTTGTGGAAACGTGATACATTTTTTCCTCCAGATTCTTTGATGAATTGAAAGTTTAAAAGAACTGAATCTATTTAAAATAGAAATCTTTTGTAACATTATAAATGCCTTGCTGTCACTTTTGCTCAGTTTAATGCGTTACGCCACTATAATCCATTCAGAGCTCTATATCGCCTTTCAAAACAAGCTCTGAGTCTCTTAATTTATTCTGCGGATTTAATGAAGAAAAAGAAAATGTGCCTGAGCTAATTAGCATCTCCACAGAGACTTTAGCATATCAGTGTGTCTAGATTGAATGAGCTTATCATCAAAATAGTCATGATGCAAATTCTGTAAGCAAAGTAAACTTTTTTTTTTTTTTTTTTTTTTTGTGATTTTCAGGTAGAATATGACCTAGTTCAAGTGTAAATATATAGTTCCTATAGTCAAGGATTCTTGCTGTTTGTGTGTGGTTTTGTATGAATGTTTTGGTTTGTTTGTGTTCACAGAGGTGCAACGTGGGACATGCAGCCGGAGAAACTGGATTTCTCACAGTTTCACAGGCGGGCGTACAGAGGGACACCAAAACACCTCCCGCACATCGACCGTGAAGGGTGAGAGAGACATTCCTCTCAAGAACACTGACCTGAGATCAGACACACACAGTCTGAATCATTTCACATTATCGCAGGGCTGCCGGCAGAGCCGCAGCACTTATACTCACACTTATATTGGTTTCATTTGAGGCAAATTTGTATGTAAATCTGCATGTGAGGGAGTTAATGTTGCTTAAAGGAGCTCCAGTATTGTTGTGCTGTAATGGGGTGTGGCCGCGTGTATGTGTGGCGCTCTGCTCCCTACTGACCTCTGCTGGATGAATGCTGCCAGTAGGAAGTAAATGCACTGAGGGACTTTAATGTGTTTATAAGCAACTGAAAAAAGCACAAATGTCAGAGCATGTCAAAACTTCTAAAGCGCCCCAAAACAGCTCAGACTCCAGAGGGTTAACCCAGTAAAACTACTTTATCATATTTGATACACACAAATGTCTAAGGCCTCTAAATGATCAACATGATCAAACTTTGCTAAAATAAAACACATGCCGCCTTTCATCTGATTGATATTTTTGACTTTTTTTTAGCAAGTAAAATGCCTTTTAGTATAATTGTAAAAACGTATTTTTGCTGTTAATAATAAAGAATAACTTTTATATTGTTAGTAGTATTTTAAGATGAACACTTACTGGACTGAAGCAACTTCTTTTTTTTTTTTTTTTTAAATAGCAAAATCATGTACAAATTAGTGCTGTGAAATCGATTAATCGTATCTAACAAAAGTTTTTGTTTGCTTTATTTATATATGTGTATATATATATACAGTGGGGAGAACAAGTATTTGATACACTGCCGATTTTGCAGGTTTGCCCACTTACAAAGCATGTAGAGGTCTGTAATTTTTATCATAGGTACTCTTCAACTGTGAGAGACGGAATCTAAAACAAAAATCCAGAAAATCTAATCTAAATTTAAGTAATTAATTTGCATTTTATTGCATGACATAAGTATTTGATACATCAGAAAAGCAGAACTTAATATTTGGTACAGAAACCTTTGTTTGCAATTACAGAGATCATACGTTTCCTGTAGTTCTTGACCAGGTTTGCACACACTGCAGCAGGGATTCTGGCCCACTCCTCCATACAGACCTTCTCCAGATCCTTCAGGTTTCGGGGCTGTCGCTGGGCAATACGGACTTTCAGCTCCCTCCAAAGATTTTCTATTGGGTTCAGGTCTGGAGACTGGCTAGGCCACTCCAGGACCTTGAGATGCTTCTTACGGAGCCACTCCTTAGTTGCCCTGGCTGTGTGTTTCGGGTCGTTGTCATGCTGGAAGACCCAGCCACGACCCATCTTCAATGCTCTTACTGAGGGAAGGAGGTTGTTGGCCAAGATCTCGCGATACATGGCCCCATCCATCCTCCCCTCAATACGGTGCAGTCGTCCTGTCCCCTTTGCAGAAAAGCATCCCCAAAGAATGATGTTTCCACCTCCATGCTTCACGGTTGGGATGGTGTTCTTGGGGTTGTACTCATCCTTCTTCCTCCAAACACGGCGAGTGGAGTTTAGACCAAAAAGCTCTATTTTTGTCTCATCAGACCACATGACCTTCTCCCATTCCTCCTCTGGATCATCCAGATGGCCATTGGCAAACTTCAGACGGGCCTGGACATGCCCTGGCTTGAGCAGGAGGACCTTGCGTGCGCTGCAGGATTTTAATCCATGACGGCGTAGTGTGTTACTAATGGTTTTCTTTGAGACTGTGGTCCCAGCTCTCTTCAGGTCATTGACCAGGTCCTGCCGTGTAGCTCTGGGCTGATCCCTCACCTTCCTCATGATCATTGATGCCCCACGAGGTGAGATCTTGCATGGTGCCCCAGACCGAGGGAGATTGACCGTCATCTTGAACTTCTTCCATTTTCTAATAATTGCGCCAACAGTTGTTGCCTTCTCACCAAGCCGCTTGCCTATTGTCCTGTAGCCCATCCCAGCCTTGTGCAGGTCTTCAATTTTATCCCTGATGTCCTTACACAGCTCTCTGGTCTTGGCCATTGTGGAGAGGTTGGAGTCTGTTTGATTGAGTGTGTGGACAGGTGTCTTTTATACAGGTAACGAGTTCAAACAGGTGCAGTTAATACAGGTAATGAGTGGAGAACAGGAGGGCTTCTTAAAGAAAAACTAACAGGTCTGTGAGAGCCGGAATTCTTACTGGTTGGTAGGTGATCAAATACTTATGTCATGCAATAAAATGCAAATTCATTATTTAAAAATCATACAATGTGATTTTCTGGATTTTTGTTTTATATTCCGTCACTCACAGTTGAAGAGTAGCTATGATAAAAATTACAGACTTCTACATGCTTTATAAGTAGGAAAACCTGCAAAATCGGCAGTGTATCAAATACTTGTTCTCCCCACTGTATGGTATGGTATGGTATGTATGTATGTATGTATGTATGTATGTATGTATGTATGTATGTATGTATGTATTTATTTATTTATTTATTTATTTATTTATATATATATATTACATACATACACACACACACACACACACACACACACACAGATTATATAAATATAATAAGATACACAGACATACGTTATGTAAACAAAAACGTTTATGTTAGATGCGATTAATCGATTTGACAGCACTAGTTCAAATGTTATGAACTTACTCCATATTCTCACTATATCATACTATACGAGTCATAAAAGCTAAAATATGATGCTCAACAAAAACACACATGCAGACTTTTGCCATATTTTGTATAAACGTCTAATAAACTGTACTGTTCTGTAAAAAAAAAAAAAAAAAATATATATATATATATATATATATATATATATATATATATATATATATATAAATTTTTTTTTTTTTTTTTTTTTTTTTTTTTTTTTTTCAGGATATTATTTGATATGTCAGGCTTTACAGGATTACGATGTTGTGGACTGGTTTATCTGTTTAGTTGGTATGAAAACCTGAAAGTCTTATAGCCCCAGAAACAATCATTATGCATAATAGCCAATATTATCATGTCTCGATGTCTGTGTGTTCACAGGATGATAAAGGGCAAATTCGATGATGATGATGATGATGATGGTATTGATCTGGACAACATGGAGAAATTCCTGCCCGGCCTGCCGGTAAGAAACTCTTACTCAAATGAATCTCTTCTTAAACCTTTTCCTGATAGTAGACGAACTGAAGGATGAGTGTTAAACGGTCACTGCTGCTGTTCACCTATTATGAGCTCAGAGCATGATGCGCGTTTCTTGCAGCTGTGGTGTGTGTGTGTGTGTGTGTGTGTGTGTGTGTGTATGTGTGTATAAGGGCTCCCTCTGGTGTCCAGACACTGAAAGCGGTTTTATTTTAATTTATCCAACACTGACATCTAGTGGTGACGTCACACTATGACAGTGTGTGTGACGTCTGGGACTCGTGTATGATGGTCATTTCTGTACAGTAATGAGGTATTTACACTGAGAAGGGTATAGTTAGTGTTAGTGAGTCTGTCTAATTCGAAATAAATTGAGTT